>CAOLHI010000054.1:600000-1113018 GCA_948474755.1 Ctenosaura bakeri | reverse complement strand
TAGGTCTACTGAAGTCAGCAGTTTGTCAAACCCTCCAGATCTCTCGTTGTTATTGCCTCTAAACCGCCATGTCAAAGCGATTCAGTTTGTCCCTTATCTTGCTAAATCGCACGCCGCCGCCATAAGGTCTTCTGTCACCCTCACACTTCAGAGTCAACTTTTATTCTCCTCTTCTGAGAGGTAACACTTTCACCCACTCTCAATTACTTCAGGGGAGATTTCTTCAGAGGAGATTTCTTCCCTTAAGTTAGGTCAATATGCTTTAACAGGGGTGGATTATAACCATAGTTCAGTCCATACCCCTCACACTAACATTCAGCTGAAAAATCCAGCAGCACACTCCGCTTTTCTGCTAGCAGCTAGATTAATCCACCTTCACTGCCGATCCACGCTGAAGGCTGTATAACAAAAAAAGAAAGAAATTGCTTCCCAAACCCTTTGTCTTCCAAGATCAAACAGGGTACTTTACATTCTAAAAGGATCTTAAGTCCTCCTTATGGCTCCTCTCAGACTGAAGCTTTCTTCCTTCGAGTGAAAGGGAAAAAAACAGCTCGCGGCGTCGCTAAAAAGCTGAAGGCTTTACCAGGAGAGCAAGGCTGCTCAGATCCGTCCCGTCTTCTTTGCTGCCATCTGGAGCTGACATCCGCTCCGCTGACGCTCGAGGACCTCCCAAATCTCCGAAGCCCCTTTCTTCGTCCCCCCGATACCACGAGGGCACTTAGGTGATGGGTTTTCTTATCAGATCTCCTGGAAAAAAAACTCTCCTAACACAGAGCTTACGGAGAGTCTTGCTGCGGCGCCATTGACGAGCCAGAAGTCCTCAAAACTTTTGTTTGTTTGTTTGCACAAATGCATTTTTTTACAAAAGAAATCCCAAAGTGTGAAAATCAGCAAAAATGCACACAAAACACCAAAATCAAAACAGAAAAGATACTAACGAGCCCCAACGAGTCCCACTTGGGCTCAGGAAGTCTCCCTCCAGGAACCAGTATTCAATTCACACAATAGGACTATTATGCTAATTGCTCCCTCCCCTCTGGAGGAGGAGACTGGCATATATATTCTCCACTCCACTTCCAATTCACCATTCCTCTGAAGATGCCAGCCACAGATGCAGGCAAAACGTCAGGAGATAATACAACCAGAACATGGTCTCAAAGCCCGAACAACCCACAAAAACCAATGCACACAAAGTTTTTGCAATTTTTCCCAGAGAAGAAAAAGCCTTTGAAATTATTTGTTCATGTATGTATGAATGAAATAAAAGAAGATTTACACCATAGATTCTTAAGTTGAAACTGATAAAAGACTATGCCATGTGTTGCCTCCATAAGTAGTCTTGACTACCAGAAAAACCTCAAGTTCCACATTAAGTGCTTCCAGGCAACTACAAGCCCACCAAACACTGGAATCATACCTCTGTACAGGTTAACAGTTTTCTCTACTCACAGTATTTCTCTCTTATCTGGATTAAGTCCCAGTTTATTTGCCTTTATATGAAACTGCTTCTTGAGCCCTGTTCTCTCTAGCACTGGGTAGCGGAAAAGAAAGCCTAAAAGCTATTAGGTGTATATCATCCACATAGAGATGACACCTTAGAGCAGACCTTTGGATAACTCCCCCAAACTCCCAGTAATTTCATGTAAATATTCAAAAGGATACCTCTGTTGCAGCAAATATGATTCCTATTCCTTGAGGTTGACATTAGTTGCTATGTTTTGATGTTGTTTTCAAACAAATCCCAACAATATAACACAGTACAAGAATTGGGATGGTCCCTTATCTTTAAGTAATGTTTCATATGCAAAACAAGATTGGTGAGACCTGGAAGGCCCATAATCTGCCCTATACCTCCATATCCCAGATTGCAGGATTAATTGTAGTTGCATAGTGGGACTGTAGAAAACCATTTGGTACATGGTCAGTGGCATTTTCTTTTCCAACCACACTGCAAGAACTGAGGTACTGGATCATTTTATGGTGTCCAGTGTTTATTCTCATATGAGATAATCACTTACAGTCTGATCAAATAGAAACAGGTATTTCTTGCCTTGCAGAGGCTAGAAATTACTACAACTGATTTCACTGATATAAGCTGTCCTGCAAAAAGAAACAAAAGCAGCTTCAACAGGAAGCAACTGACTGACATGGGAACATGAACATCCAGTGATCATATATGCTCCCCAAAGTACATAACTTTCAGGTTGGATAAAGACTGGCTTGTATTACCTTTAAAGGGAAATTCATATTAGAGTCAGTCAGGGAAGATGTGTGGCTGAGCCTGCTCCTTTGGAATCACTAAATTTTGGCCACATTACTAATTGAGGATCCATTTCAGAGAAAGGTGATTTTAATCATTTTTGACTCTGACATTTTCCTGATCTAAATTACTCCTTATTGTCTGTTCACCAAATTGATTTCTGCAACATTAGTCTGCTTTCAGTATTTAACAACTGTGTGAGACCTTGTAAGCCAAGCCAGACATGTTGAAATGAGCTCAGAAATGGAGAGAAACTAATATTTTTGTTGTTGTATGCCTCCAAGTTGTTTCCAATCTATGACATCCTAGGTGAACCTATCACAGAGTTTTCTGGGGCTGAAAGTATGTGATGCAGCCAAGATCACATAGCGGATTTCCATGGCTGAGGAGGGAATTGAACCCTGGTCTTGGGTTGAACTCCAATGTTCAGTCCACTACACCACACTGGCTCTGTAGCATCCATGAAATACATTTATGACAACCATTCTTAGTACTCTAGCAGCTGCATTTTCTACTAATGAAGTTTTCCGGTAATGATTTACAGCTGTCCTACATATAACACAGTACAATAATTTAAGCAGAAGATTATTAGAGTATGGGTCGCTATGGCAAGATGCTCTCTTGTAAGTGTCTTCTAAAATTTGTGTTTGTATTGTTGCCTTCCCATACTGTCTCCCAAGACAACATCCTCACATAGACTTAAATCCTAAACTTGAGCACACCTGCAAAGGCACTTATGTTCTTAATTGTATACTTAGACCTCTTAACACAATGTGTTATGCCTTGCCTATTAGGAGAGTCTGCAGATGTATTGTTGTTTTTCAGATTTAAAACAGCCTGATAGACCATATGGGTTCTGAGAATGAAAAAGCAATCCATGCACATAAATTTAAAACACATTAGGAGACCATGTGGATTCTTGGAAAGGAAAAAAAACCAAAAACATCCATGCAAATCTGCTCTTGATCAACCAAAATTTAGTTAATGCATGTTACTGTGGTACATGAACTTCACACGGACTCGTTGTTTGGCTACAAGAGACCATAAAATCAATTATAGTATAAAAGGTTAAATGTTCTTTGAAATAAGTTTTACTGTGCACAATATAAACCAGGGGTGGAGATCATATGGCCCTCCTGATACTGCTAAACTGCATCCCCCAGAAACCCTATCAAGCACAACCAATGGTGGGGAACACTGGGAGTTGCAATTCACCAATGATTCCCACACTGGTCTCAAGAAAGGGAAACACACAATGATTGCAAATATGTCATATGGTAGTAAGTCCCTTTAATATCACTGGAGATTTTCATTCAAGGTTGGGCAGCTGCTGTGGAGGCAGGGGCCAATTTTCATCCCCACACCTATCTGGCAAGCTGCACTGGCACAGTCAACATTACTGTGCCACCTCCAGTTTCAACTATGTAAAATTTATTTATTTTTATTTTGCTTTTGTCTTTGAGGGAATTTGGAGAGATATGGGAAGATTGCAGTGTGGTTGGGGCAAAACTGTGGTATCTAGAAGCAGTTTTGTGCCATGAAGGAGTTTGGGAACAAAACAAATTACCTGGATTTTTTAAAAAAAATCTGGGGGTTTACGTAAACCTTATTGCTTCTTTGTGACTTCTCCTCTTTAACATTGTAAAACAGTTTGGTAAAATCATTCCTACATTTAACAGTACAAGTTACCACATGCTCAAAAACTATATTTAAAAAAAGATTTACTTCTAGGACATAGTAATTGAGGTTGCCATATACAGCAGTAGTCACTCAATGTTGTTTTTGCACTTGGAAAACTGGTGTGTAAAATCAGACAGAAGACTATTTTGGGAGACACACTGGAGTGAAAAGAGGAATGCTGGCTGGGAATAGTGGGAGTTCTAGTCCAACAGAACTAGAAAGAGCCTGGTTGTATAAAGTTTGTTTAATTGTGTTTAAAATAGGTAGCTTTGGAGTAAGGTTTCATTGCTGCATGTTAGTCATTCTACTAATTTATTAAAGTTCTTTTCCTGTATGATTTTGAGGCTTATCTCATTATTTTGCCTGCTCAGTGTGTGAAAGTCATTTTTAAACTTTGTTTAAAAGGTTTTGCCACCAAAATACTCACAAAGTAATTAACATATGAACAGACAATACCAGATTTGTTTTGGCCAAAGTCTGTTTTAATCTGGCAGATGAAGTATATTTACTATAAAGATATAATAGCTTAATGATATAGAGTGACATTCCATTGACATCTATGTACTATTTTTTCTTTTTAGCCAAAGGGTGGCTCTGAAGCAAACCTTTTGAAACTTCTGTACTCTGGGGAAGAGGATAACAGAAACAAAAAAGGCAAGAAAAGCATCAGCCTGAAGTATGAGCAGGAAGAAGTGGCAAAGAAGGAAACAGGGGATAGGCCAGAGTAGTGAGTGGTGAAACTCTAGCAGAACTCTTCACCCAGACGGGGGATATTTTGTAAGGTTTCTGGTAAAGTACAATATTTGACTTTTAGAAATAAATGAATGACAGAGAGAAGGAACAATGACCTCAGGAGCATTGCAATATTCTGAGAAAAGGGGAAAAGAAAGTAAGTGTAAAAGAAAATGAAAGTCTATCAGTGTCACAATAAGAAAAAAGAAGTGGACATTTCAAAGCAAAATTGCCAGTTTCTTACATGATTACTGAACAGTTCCAAATGTTCTTAATGTAGTTACTTGTTACCCTGTTCTCTGGCGGTCCCGGGAGGGGCGCCCAAATAACCAAAACAGAATTGGGGACAATTAGCTGGAGCACTCACTAAAGCTAGCGAGAGGCAGGGTAACTTAGCAGGATTTTGCAACCCAGCATCTACGGGGTCAAGTCAGTCAAGCAGTCAGTCAGTCAGTAAATTTATTGTATTTGACTAAAAGCCATTACAAATATACTTAAAACCATAAAACCAATATTATATATATATATATATATACACACACATATACATATACATATACATACATACATACATATAAATATTAGATCAGAGAGTCCCCGGCACAGTCTATAGCAATCTCTTTCAAATAGTTTGCACGAATGCTTTTGGAAGCTTTGGCAAATAAAGCTGTTTTATATGTAATCAGTGAATCACAGTCTGAGAGCAACCAGCACAGTTTTACGTAGGGAGTCTCACCTTGCAAGGGAGCCAGAATATGTCCCAAAAATCTCTTTCGAAGATTTTGATAAAGGGGGCAGAAAAATAGGTAGTGTATGATTACCTCCCCCATGCCACAAATGCAGATCCTTAGATGTCTTGGAATGTTTCTATATCTGCTATCTAAAACAGATGTTGTCATAGTTTGAAAATGCAGTTCCGTGAATGCTATTCTCAAAGAGGGAAAAGTGAGTGTATGTAGGTACTGAGCTCTCAGATGGTTAGATTTCACCATATGATACCAGTGTGAAAACTTTGATCTTTTAATTACACTTAGGTCCTGTTCATTATCCAATTTATAAACATAATCCCTCACTTTAGTTTTAAATCCCTCAAAGACAAAAATATCTGTTGAGAGACTTTTGGTTATTAGCAGGTCCTGGACTAGCTTAGCCCAGCCACCAATCTTCCATTGCTCGGCTAAGCACAGCTTAGGCAGACGATCATCGGTCATGTCAAGGACCCTTTTATAATACGTAAAAATTGCCAACTCAGACCTTGCTTTTACAGATGGTACACCTAACTCCATTCTGAGGAATGCAGCTGGGGTTCCAGGTGGTACTGCCAGCAAAGATCTAAAAAATTTATTCTGGCAGACTTCCAGGTCATTCAGATTCCTGTGATTTACCCTCCCAAATCTCTACACCATATAGCATTTGGGCCATTATTTTTCCTGAATACACTTTCAAAGCTGGGAGCACTAATTTCCCCCCTTTGGAATAAAAGAACTTCAAAGTAGCATGGGCTGACCTCTGTACTGTTGTTTTTATATTGCATAATTGTGTCTTCCAGGTAAGTTTCTCGTCAAAATGTACCCCCAAATATTTAAAAGAAGGGACCTGTTCTATATTATTGCCACCCAAACACCATTTAATTTTAGGTGGTCGCTTACCAAAGATGAGCTCTTTGGGTTTGGTATAGTTAATCCTAAGCTGTTCTGTATGACAGAACTCATAGAGTTTATTGAGGCTTCTCTTCAGCCCAATTTTATTGATTGAAAGTAGTACAATGTCATCAGCATATACAGTCAAGCAGTCAGATGGTTTAAAATAGCAAAAATGATGTTTTATTAAACACAGACAAACACAAAAGACAACACAGTCACACAGCTAACTAAAGAATTGGAAATAGGGATTTTGGGGGGAAATGGGTGATACGACACCTGTCTCGTAGTCCTGGAGAGACTTGAAGATTGAGTTCATGGATATGGAATCTCAGTACGTGGGACTGAGGGGACGGCTCACCAGACAAAGCGGCAGCAAGGCGGGATGGAAGTCCAGAGCGATCCAAGCGGTCTGAGGAAGGTCTCAGAATCGGGGGCTTTTATACCTTACTCGGTGAGAACAATGCGAT
Source organism: Ctenosaura bakeri (assembly GCA_948474755.1). Lineage (NCBI taxonomy): Eukaryota > Metazoa > Chordata > Lepidosauria > Squamata > Iguanidae > Ctenosaura > Ctenosaura bakeri. The sequence continues at coordinate 1,106,236 of CAOLHI010000054.1, read as the reverse complement.
TTTGGAGCGGGACAAAGCTTTGGAAAGGTCAGAGTTTAGCATGATGGGTTTAGCGCCGATTTAACAATAGTGTAGCCAGTATGCAAATGCGGAGTGCTTAGTACAGCTTTGTGCGGCTACCTGCTCGGGGCCGGGCGCCTTTGTTAGTATCACGCATAAGCAAAAGGGTGTTTGCTGGAGAGGTCCCTGAAGCAACAAACTGGCTCTGTTTGGCCTGCCTAGGTGGGGAATGGAATGTCCAGCAATTATTGGCTGCGCCTGTTTATGTGCTTGTCCAGAGGCCTCGCAAACACGTGGAGCAGGGTGGCAGAGGAAAGCCGAATGGTTTGATATCAAAACAATATCAAGTGCTATCTCCGGGTAGGCCTGGGCTGCAGTAACATACTGACACAAGACCCACTTTCATTTTTTTGTTTTGTTGTATATGGGTCTCTTGCCATGTTCTGCTCTCCCTCCCCTGCTTCTCATAGGCAGATGAGACAGTATTTACAATTCTATGTATGGTTACTTGGATTAAATGTCCATTAACACCTTGAGATCTGTGTATATGTGCATGGCATGGAACAGGTTATTTAGTGCAAGCTTTTCCAGTCTGGTTCCCTTTAGAAATGTTGGAGTACAACACCTATCTTTCCCAGCCAGTACAGTCTCTGATTTTAGTTCAGCACATTTACAGAGGAGGGGACCAGATTGTAAAATACTGGTTTAGTACTTATCACTGTCCAATAATCTCACTAGGGTAATCCATGTTCAGAGCTTGGAAATGTTACTTTTTTGAACTATCGCCAGAATCTCCCAGTTGGCACAGCCACTCTCCCAGTTCTGTGACATTAAGTCCAGGGTGTTCTGAGCTGGAACTTGCTTTAATTTCAAGCTTCCCTAAGACTTTGTTCAGTAACAAAAATGTACATACATCATGTCTCTAAGACAGGACTTAATTGATAGCAAATCAATGTAGCAGTTGATCTACAACAGGTGCAGCATCACAGTCCTTTAGATGATAAGTTCCAGCATCCCCAACAGCAAGTGATAGAATCTGGCCCTTAAACAATAAATTTTCACCAGACTATCCCTAAAAAATCCCTCAAAGATATCTTTGTTTTGCAGTGCTCTCTCACGAACATTTATTGGAATGTAAGGTTTCTAAGTCATATTCAGTCTAGAAGTTGTCCACTTTCATCCCACCAACAATCCTTGAAATTGTTCATTGCATGTAGATAAGAATCATTTAAGATTGTTTGGAGGGGCTGCCAAGAGATTGACACATATATTCATATGTGGTGGAATTGTGAAGATGTACAGAAATTTTGGCAAATCATGCTTAAAGAGATAAAAGAGATAACAGGAATTGATTTACAAATATGTCCGGGTATAGCATTTATTTGATAATAGCAATAGCATGTGTATTTCTATACCACTTATCAGCTAAGTGCTCTCTAAGTGGTTTACAATGTGTTAGCTAATTGCCCCCAACAAGGTGGGTACTCATTTTACTGACCTGCGGAAGCATGGAAGGCTGAGTTAACCTGGAGCCCAGCAGGATCGAACTCACAACCTTGTGGTTACAGTACCAGCATTTAACCACTGTGCCACCAGGGTTCCACTGTGCCACCAGATTAATTGTACCCAGGCAATGAAAGATTTAATTACAAATTTATTAACTGCAGCAAGGTTCATTATACCAAGAAAATGGAAAACTCAAGAAGATTTTTAAATAAAAGATTGGTATAAAGAAGTGTGGAAAATTGCAATTAATGATAAGCTAACATGTTGAATTAAGGTCAAAAAAGGAATAATGAAAGGGAATGATTTTGATGCAATATGGAAAATATTTGTGGAAAAGGTTCTAATAAAGAAGGGAAGTGTCATATCTCCACAAGAAGAATTACAATTTTGGAAGGTGGAATAAGCTGAAATATAATTGGCTGTGGGGATGGGTTCACATTTAGGGTTAGTATTAATATGTTTAGTAATAAGATCATATTCAGTAATAGCAATAGGTTAAATATAGTTGAAAGGATAGAGTTAAGAATGAAATTATTATAATAATGAGTATAATAAGAATGAGATTTAGATATATATAACAAAAATATATAAGCAATATGATATACAATATGTTGAATAAGTATAGGGCCCTTTCTGCAACTTACCTTCGTCTGGCGCAGTCATGCAGGAATCACGCGAGCAGCCTCTTCCATGAAGTTCTCACATCCCCCCTGCTTTTGCTCTGCAGGAGTTGCTGGCTGGCTGGCAGGCAACATAAGGGCTCTGCCTCTTCCTTCCGCAGTGCAGCCAGGTATTTTCCCAGGCTGTGCTGGGGGAGGAAGTGAGGGGGCCGTGGCTCCGTAGGCTCTGCATGTATGGTAAGTGTTTGTGGGGCCCCGGAGTGATGCACGATCAGCGCCTGCTGATCCCAGCAGCATCACATGATTGTGAGGACATCGTCTGAAATGCTCCTCGCAATCGCGGGACAGAGGCAACACTCCAGACACAAATGTCATGCAAAAAGGGCCTATGATGATAAAGGATCTGGAGAGAAATAGTAATGTAAGCTTTTTCGTTATATTTTTTCCTTTTTTCACTGTTATGTTAATCATGTTGTGATTGTTGTTTTTTTTTTGTTCTTTTTCTTTTATAATCAATTAAACAAAAAAGAAATTGTTCATTGCATGAGTAGAGAGGCTTCTAGTTCCAAGTTCAGTATGTTATGACTAATGACGTAGACCATTTCCGTACTACACTGTTATAGTGCTATTATTCCACTTTCAACATCTTATGGAATCCTGGAGTTTGCAGTTTAGGGAGGGGCATTTAGAATTCTTAGCCAGATAACTTTTTGTCCTCAATGAACCACAAACACCAGAATTCCACAGGATGTTGAAAGTGGAATAATAGCACTATACTAGTGTAATGTAGAAAGGCCCATAGAGTTTGAGAGAGGGTGTTTCCAGATTGAGAACTTCTAGCATTGCAAATCAAAGGCATTTAAGAGTTATTCCATCTTTTCATCTTCAGTGGGGTTTTGGTGGGTTAAGGAGTAATTAAAAAAATAATAGCAGCTAGAAAAACCCAGAGGACTACAAATGGAAAACATCTGGACTTGCCTGCTCATCCCACCATAAAATTCTGTGATCAAGGCAGGGCGATTGTATACTGAAAATAAAGCCCTCACCTGAGTGGCATTCCACTGCCAATCTCTGGTGACTGTAAGCAGCCATTTTACTTCACAATATTATGCTCACATGAACCAAAGTGGTAGTGCCTTGTGTGGAGGTAGTTTTGGGCTTGTTTGTTTTTTTAATCTTCTACCCCCTTCAAAAGTCTAGAAGATCTCAATCACTATCTACTCAATTCACTATGTACTTCCCACAAGTATGCTTGCTGGCCACATAGACTGATTGATGCTAAAAATAACCTCAAGCACTGGATGATGTTCTTGAGCATGTTAAGAACATAAAGCTCTCTTTCTGTGCATGGCTTCCCTCAAGCACATAATCAAATCATCCTCTCCTTCTTTAATGTCAAATGCCATTTGAGGCATAGAAGATTGTTGGACAATAAAAGTAGAAGCAGAAAGACCTTGCTTTTAGGCCATTACCAGCCAAAGCGCTAACTACTCCTTCATATCTTGTATGAGAACTGTGGTGCAATATTTTCATGCATCTAAACTCTGCACTGCAGGTGCCAGGAAGTTTTAAGTCAAGCAATCAATAAAATAAGATGACAGCAGGGGAAATGGTGCAATGCAGTTATTTGGGATGGGTATTTACGGATTATCTACGTAAGTAAACAGTTGAGTATACATGAAAATATGGGTTTTCCTATGAACATCTGATGGACGTGAGTTTTGATGCATTTACCACTAAAGAAAATCAAAAACAGTTGCAAAAGAAAGTCTGTGTCATTTCCCACAAATCTCTGGGAGAAACATAGGCCAACCACAACTTTTGCATTTCCCTAGGAAGCTTTTCATTTATCACAGAAGATACTTCCTCTCCACTTCCGAGTTAACAGTGTGCTGATCACAAATGCACTAAGTCATCAGATAGAAGTCACACGTTTAAGCAAAAAGTTGATGTTTTAAGACTGATGTCACACTTCTCTTTTTGACACTGCAGTTGACAGTGTACTGTGCTCATATATCAGATCAACAGTTCCCAGTGTACGTAAAAGAAATTAGCCACAGGAAATTGCTTTAGTCTTTAGCATAGTTGTAATAATAACAGTAATACACAGCATCATTAGACAAATTACACAAGACCCATGGTCAGAGTATCTTGCATTTTTAAAGAAAGCAACCCTATAGGGGAAGGGTAGATTCAGATTGGATCTGTGTCCACTCAAGGAGGGAAAGAGGTCAACCCTTTTTAACTTGCCATTTACTTGAAACAAGGGAAAGAGTGATACCCACATGTTAATGCTCTGAGCAGTGAGATGTTTTGGTGATGCAGTACTTACTCAGGTCTGCCTGGTATAATGTTACTGGAGGCTTGTGACATACTGTAATATTTGTGCTTATGTGTCTCAGTTCCAAGCTACCTGGCGGACAGTATCTCTCTGCATGTTCCTGCCCAGGTCCTGAGATAATCAGGAGAAGGTCTTCTTTTAGTTCCATCACCTTCACAGGCATGATTGGTGATAATGCAGGAGAGGGCCTTCTCGGTGGCTGCCCTAGACTTTGGAATTCCTTTCCCAGGGATGCCAGAATGGCCCCCTCCCTGCTTTCCTTCCATCAGTAGGCAAAACCCTTTTTATTCCTATAGGCTTTTAATAAAGTTTTTAAAGAATGTACTAGGGGTGCTGTATTGTTTTAAACTGTCTATTTTAATAGATCTCTAAGGCCCTTTCCGCACCTTACCCTTTTGCAGAGCTGGGATGTGGGGCTAGCGCGAGAAGCCTGGGGAGGAAAGCTCTCTTTCCCAAGCTGCACTGCACAGGAAGCAAGACCGGCCTGGCTCCCGAGGCTCTGCACGCCAGGTAAGTGCACACAGGGTCCTGGAGCAATGCACGACTGTGCAGCATTTTTGGCTTTAAGCCAAAAATGAAAAAATGCATGCACAGTCCACGTTAGGCCTTTGAGCATTGCACAAATGTGAGCGCATTGTGTAGACTGCTTCTCACATTTACGCAACACTAAAGGGGCCCTTTCACTTTGGAAATGCCATACGAAAAGGGTATCTCTTTTTAAAATGATTTTTAAAATTCTTTTAATTAGAGTTTTGAAGTGTTTTAATATTGTGACTAGTTTAATTACATTTTAATTTTAACTTTTTGTATGTTTTTAGCTGTATTGCTCTTTTAAACTGTAAACTACCTTGAGTTCCAGTTCCGGAAGGAAAGAGGGATACTACTACTACTTCTATTATTATTATTATTATTATTATTATTATTATTATTAAAAGATAGCTAGCTAGATATAGAGCATTGCACTCTTCAACAGATGTCCCACAAGTCACTGCTTCTGCATCATATTTCTGGGAAAACATCCAAGCCAAATTTAGCTCTGCAACACTTTTTCAGTCTGGCTCAACCTGCAGTATTGTCCAAGGGTAACCAATGTGTCTGTCACCACACAGCTGGTGAAACCACTTTTGGATTTATGGCCACTCCCTCCAAAACTGTTTGAAGTTGTACTGGAGCTCTCCCAGTGCTACATCTCTTATCAGGGTAAGGCCCTGCACTGGGGGGAAAGGGTGTTTGTAAAACTGAAAGTGGATTCACTGGTTCTTTCCTCAGGAGTCTGGTGAATCGGTTTGTGCCATTTCTTACCGGATTTTCTGGGCTTGAAACAAGGCAGACTTTCCCTCATTTCCTTCTGCACAGCTACTGCGTGTGTTCCATTCTGATTCGGAGGAGTGCGAGTTCATGAATCCACACTGCCTCCGCTGTGGCCACTCCCGCTACTCCCCTCACCCCGCCCCATCAGCTGTGATTGGCCTTTTTTTGTTTGTTTGTTCTTGCATGGTTTAGTACATCATTGCGTATGTGCGAACGTGCGAAAATCCATACTACCCCCTGGCCCGTCCCATGAGCCCTCCCCTGACCATCAATTCGCATTGGTGCCAATGTACATGTCTGCACCACTGTGAAAGTACGAATCAGATCAATCTGGAAAACTGGAAAACTGATTTCTTCCGGTTTTCAAATAGCGCGCTTTACCGCCACATGGAGGCGCATTTAGTCAGAATAGCATGCGGAACAAAGGTAAATAAACTGAACATAGTCCACTCCAACATGCAGAAAACCTCTGTGGCAAGACGCATTGGCCCGCCTGAATAACCGCGTGTGGAAAGGGCCACTATCTCTGCAGCAATGGCTTTATTGGGTGACCCAGGGCCTTTTTGTATTACAATGTTTTAGTGGTATTATTCCACTTTCAGCATCCTGTGGAATTCTAGAATTTGTAGTTTACTGAGGCCAAAGAGCTCTCTGGCTGAGAATTCTAAATGCCCCTCCCTGAACTGCAAATCCCAGGATTCCATAGGAGGTTGAAAGTGGAAGTGGAATAATAGCACTATAAAAGCATAGTGAGGAAAGGCTCCCAGTCTTAACTTTAGGTGTATGTGTGTTTATACAGATATCAGAGTGTTTTTCCAGGCCAGGCTTTAATTACAAAATTGCCCTGCTTTGTTCACAGATTTTTATAGCAATTCCCAGCAATATTGTATTCAGTTACTAGCCCTCTTTGGTTGCCACTCTGATTTTTTTCTTTACCTGGAAAAATAAAAACAGTTGAGAGGAAAAAGCAGGATAGCTCTCAATGTCTTTTGATTGGGAGTATCAGCCCTGGAGCCAGCATGGGATAGTGTTTTGAGTGTTGGACTACGACACTGGGAGACTAGAGTTCAAATTCCTGCTTGGACATGGAAACCCACTGGGAGACCTTCGGCAAATCACACCCTCCCAGTCTCAGAGGAAGACAAGACCAAACCCCCTTTCAACATATTCTGCCAAGAAAACCCAGTCATACATTCTCCCATAAGTCAGAAATTACTTAAGGCACACAACAACAATATCCGCCGTCTGTAACTATTCTTGGTTCAAACTCTGCCAAACTCATGAAATAAAAATTAGTCGTCTCTTCTTATCACCTCTGCCTTTTCTTGTCCTGTTAGGTTCTATTCAGACACATCATACGAATATAAGATGCTTTCAATAGTCGTCTGTGGTGGAGTCTTAAGAAAAATCGCCTCAGGGAAACCTACACTGATAGCTCCATTCATAGAACTCTGAGAGGAAACCTAAAACATTATGGCATCTCTGTGTTTTTTCCCATGAAGCAAAAAATCATTTTCATTCATAGGGTGGAGAAGGGGAAGAGTAAGATTAGGAAAACAGGCGATAAGCAAGATCGTCATCCTCTCTGTCAGCACTATAACATACATTGATCTTCACAGTTGCATAAACTGTTTTTCGAAACCTGTTAAGTGATCATGAAACTGCCACACCTCATCTAACTTGATCCCCTAGTATTTAAATGCAGCTTTTTGAGCATTCAAACCACTTCACTGACATTATGTCAGTAACTCTGCATAAAGCATTTTCAGCAACAAAGTTGAAGGCTAGAGAGAATGACCTAAGGCTACCTAGTGAATTCATGGCCAAGGTGATCATTGAATTACACATTTCTGGGCCTAAAGCTCAAACTTTTTAGCCTATACCAAACACTTTCAGACACATAGCAATTGTTTTTCTTCCAGATTTTACTTTATATGGTATATATGGAGACTATATTGTATGGCCAGACAAAATTGCTTACATATATGTATTTATTTAATGTTCTCGTTAGCTTTTTAATAGTGAGAGACAACACCAACCAGTATCTTAAGGACACCTAAAATTATCCTTCCCCCAGTCTTCATAGAAACCCTATCTGTTTAACATCAACTAACAAAATACAGTTCAGCCACAAATGTCGGTGTATATGCCTTTAAGTCAACTGTTGACTTCTGTTGACCCCATGAATTTCACAGGATTTTCTTAGGCAAGGATTACTCAGAGATGGTTTTGCCAGTTCCTTTCTCTGAAATATAGCCTACAGCAGTTGGTGTTCATTGGTGGTCTCCCATCCATGCACTAACCAGGGATTACCCTGCTTAGCACCCAAGATCAGACAGGTCAGCCACAAATACAGTTTTACAAAACAATTGAATATTCTGAAGACAAAAGATGAGAGGTCAAAGAAGGAAAATAAGATGCTGGGTGGAGGGGGAGGGGAAACAGGGAAGGTTATCACTTTTACAGTCCCTCAGAGATCTAGGTCCCTGTGCGCACCTTACTTTCTTCTGGCGCTGGGGTGCGGGGATTGCGCAATCAGCCTCTGGTGAGAGGCTCTCACGTCCGGGGTCTTTGGGCTCCACACGAGCTGTCTGCTCGTGTGAGAGCCCCGCCTCTTCCTTCTGCAGTGCAGCCTGGGAATTTCCCAGGCTGCGCTGGGACGTGAAGCGCGACCAGCGTGGCTCTGGAGGCTCTGCACACCAGATAAGTGAGCTCAGGGCCCGGGAGCAATGTGTGATCATGCACCATTTTCAGCTTTGATCCCCGCACCCCAGCATCAAGAAAAGGTGCATTGTGGAAAGGGCCTAAGTTATCACAGCTGCTCTTCCACAAGTCCTAAGCCCACTGCCAAGGTCCTGCATCTACAGGCCAGTTCCAGAAAAGCAAAGTGTAAATGCTTTCAACTGACTTGGCCAAAGCGGAAAGACAAAGGCCATTTCCACACCACACTCTTATAGCGCGATTATTCCACTTTCAACATCCTATGGAATCCTGGGGTTTGCAGTTTCGGGAGGGGCCAGATGGCCCCTCCCTAAAATGCAAACCCCAAGATTCCATAGGATGTTGAAAGTGGAATAATCGCGCTATAAGAGTGTAGTGTAGAAATGGCCAAGGAACTGACAAAGCTTCATGAAATATCCTGCAAACACAAAAAATAAGAACTTAAGAGTCAGGTATATTCACACATGAGGAAGGTTTTAGTGATAAACATTCCGTTTAAAACCAAGGAACCAGATGTCTAGATATAAAAGCACTTTTTGTATAGAAAAGACAAAGAGTGAAGCAGAACAGAGGCTACCCTATCTGTTTAATGACTCTGCATTTAGAAATAGAGAGTCTTCAGGCAAGTGAGAACAACTTGCAATTTTGGGGGGGGGATGGGCCAGTTCTGGCAAGTTACCTTCTGGGAGGGAAAAAAAGGGAACTTAAGAATATCTTTCTTAAAGAGGCAAAACTCAGGATATCTATTTATTCAAAGTACACGGGAGGAGGCAACATTCCAGACAATTTAGCTACTACTGTTGAAATCAAAAAGGAGGGAGCTTTATAATAGAAAAGGAGATGGCTGGCTGGCCAGAGTTCAGAACATGTCATATTCCAATGTTTTATTATAACGATGATCATTTTACTACCCAATAATCATAATCTGTTCATCCACATCTGAGATTCATTGATAATGCATTCTTGTTACAGGCTGTGTTCTGAAGCTCAGCTATCAATATATCTTCTTTTAGAGATAAACCACAGCTATTATCTTGTTCAGCCAAGATTATGAAGTGTAAAGATACATCACTGAATACTAAAATTATGATTGTCCATGCTCCTGTATTTCCAGTTTCTATGTATAGTTTTGAAAGCTGGGCAGTGAAGAAAGCTGGCGGAAAGAAAATCAACTCATTTGAAGTGTGGTGCTAGGGGAGAGTCCTACAGATACCCTGGACTCCTAAAAAGACTAATGAAATGGTCCTAGAGCAAATTAAGCCTGAACTCTCCCTAGAAGGCAAGATGACTAAACTGAGGCTGTTCACTTTGGGCATATCTTGAGCAGACATGACTCACTAGAAAAGACAAGAATGCTTGGTGAGTTAGAAAGCAGTAGGAAAAGAGGAAGACTGCATTACAAATGGATAAACTCAATCAAGGAAGCCATGGCCTCGAGTCTGCAAGACCTGAGTAGGGCTACTGATGATAGGTTGACTTGGAGAACTCTAATTCCTAGACCCTTTTTGCACGCAGTTTTTTTGTGTGAGCGCCCCTTGAGCGTCGCATGAATGGGAGCATCAGTCTGTACGACGCACTCCCACTCATGCGACGCTCAGGAGCCTAAAGTGGGGCGCACGTGCATTTTCTTATTTTCGGCTCTAAGCCAAAAATACTGCGCGCTTGCGCAATGCTCATGGCGCCCTCACGCATTTACCTGCGTGCGGTGCATTGGCGAGCCAGGGCAGTTGCACTTCCTTCCCCCAGCACAGCCTACAGCTCCCAGACTGCGCTGCGGAAGGAAGGGGCGGGGCGCAAGCGCGACGGTCGCGCTACTAGGAAGTGACCTGCGGGACGAAGGAGCGGGGAAGCGGCAGTGTTTCGGATGAGGCTTCTCGCACAAAACACCCCCCCCAGCCGCGCAAACGGGTAACGTGCAAAAAGGGCCCTAGAGTTATCATAAGCTGAAGCTGACTTGATGGTAGTTAACACCAACTACAGCTGTTTTATGATGTTGCACATGTAAAGTAATTAGCGTATGATTACTCACAGTGAAGTTTAGGAAGGGATGTTATGAATTGCTTTGCCAGCCCCTTGGTAATAATTGTGAAATATGAAATATGTTTATTTTGGACATCAACAACAAACATTGGATTTGCACCAAAGTAAATAAATGATGTGACTATAGTGTGTTATTATATGTACAAAAAGCCTCATCTTTATAAACCTTTTCATGCCATCCAGGATTTAGAGAACTCTTGCTGCTGCTTAAAATGCAATAAAACATTAAAGCAAATTCACAGGAAACAACATCAGGATGTGTTATCTGTGATAAACTGCTTTTAATTATAGCATACATAGCATCTTGATTAAAGATTTATCACCGTCCGGAATTGCGGTTGTACTATGTAAATTGAGCAGATGTACATATGCACTGAAAAATGTTCCACTGCTAATAGATGTTAAGCAAACAAGAAGAACCCTGAATCTGATTTCATGCCATTTGCTCCTGCTATTATCTTACCAATTTTAGAATAAAGCATAAATTATATGAGTCAAATGTCACAGTTTTATGAAAAAAATATGTAAACACATTCTATTATAACTGATTTTTTTTTAAAGGTTAGCATCTCCTAAATGCTTTTACGAAGCACACTGGGCATATTAGTTTTATAACTGGGAACTGACAGGCTGCTATTGAAGCAGGGGTATGTGCAGTGAGTTTATTACTTATTTGGAGAAGTTACTTTTTAAAGAACTCCCAGAATTCTACACTGGCTAGAAGAATTCTAAAATTTGTAGTTTTAAAAAGTAGCTTCTGTGAGTTCTTTTCCTCCCTTTATCTTTATACATGTTTAGGCTTAGCTGCAGGGCAATTAAGATAACAACTAACCAAGAATAACCCACTGTCTAAAAGATATATGATGAGAGAATAAGAGCAAGAAAGCTTTGCCTTTATTATAAAAATACTGCTAATGGCCTACATGAGCATATGAAGGTAGAATTCAAAAACACAGGTAGTCTGGATCAATATGCAAAGGTACTTTGTAGCACCTTTGAGACTAAGGGCCTTTCTGCCCTACACTGTTACAGTGCTATTATTCCACTTTCAACGTCCTATGGAATCCTGGGGTTTGCAGCTTAGGAAGGGGCATTTAGAATTCTCAGCCAGAGAGCTCTTTGGCCTCAGTAAACTACAAACCCCAGGATTCCATAGGACGTTGAAAGTGGAATAATAGCACTATAACAGTGTAGTGCAGAAAGGCCTTAACTCTGAGTTGCAAAGCTGCTACAAGATCCCTTTGCATCCCTTTTGAGGTAGACTATGGCCCTTTTCGCAGCGCCGGCGCTTGCGCGACGGAGGAGGGTGGCTCGCGCAACAACCATCTCCCGAATCGCCGCCGCTTCCCCCCGCCTCCTTACCACACCTGGCGTCTTTTCCCATGACGGGCGCTCTTCAGCCATGCCCCCAGCTTCCGCAGTGCTCCCTGGGAGCTGTAGGCGGCGCTGGGGGTAGAAGCGGGGAGGAAGCGCGACAGGCTCGCCTGCAATGGCGCTCCGCACTCCGTTAAGTGCGAGGTGCCTCCAGGAGCCTTGAGCGAGCGCCGTTTATTTTCGGTTCCAGCTGAAAATAAAAAAACACGCGCTCGTGCGGCGTCAGCACCGTGAGCGCCGCGGAAGTGGGAGTGCGTCGTGCAGAGCGACGCTCCCACTCCCGCAAGGCTCAGGGGGCTCTCGCGCGACAGAAAGCCTGTGCAAAAAGGGCCTATTAGTTTATTAGCTGTTTTTTTCTGTCTATCAATGGTTTTGCCATACCTCAGTCTTTCCTAGCTCTGATAACTGAGATCTTTTAACTGGAAGTATTAAACTATACTTGATCTTAGCCAAAAGGGAAAGAAGTGATAGAATTATTATGACTACTCTGAGATATTTTTTTTTTAAAGGAAATGGTACCCCCAAAAAAGTTCTTAAATAAATAATGAAAGAGTCAAAGTGCAACATACATTCATATCTTTTGGTCTGTCACTAAATGTTTGCTTATCCTTGTACAGAGCCTGCAAAAGTTACTTTTGGACTACAACTCTATGAATCTCGCAATCGGCATGCTCACTGGGCCACGTTAGGTGATGAATATTTGGAACTGGAGTGCAAAGAAGCACATCATCCAAACTATGACATTTGTAATATGATTATGTACATTAAGAAAGCACTTCTATTTGACATTAGCAATGTTTACACAATTTTCGTAAAAGCTAACATGGTGTGGTGATTTGAGTATTGGGTTATCACCCTGGAGACCAGAGTTTGAATCCCCACTCAGCCATGGAAACCCGCTGGGTGACCTTGAGCAAGTCACACTCTCTCAGTCTCAGAAGAAAGCAAAGGCGAAACCCCTCTAAACAAATCTTGCCAAGAAACCCTTTTATGGGTCACCATACATCAGAAATTACTTGAAAGCACACAACAACAACAACAACAGCAACAACAACAGCAACAACAACAAACAACACAATTTCCCTTCAGTCAGAGCCACTGACTTCTGTCATTTGTATAATTACACATTTAACAGACATCTGTCTAAATGTCAGCCAAAATCAGTACATTGTAGGTGACAGTATCAGCATTTGTTAAAACCAAAGTTCTTAGCCTGAATTCCATATTCTCTCTAGTAACCTCCTTTTGAAAATAAACATTGTCTGGTATATCTTTTTAAAGGCAAATGCCTACTTCCTGCTGCGTCATACAGTAATTGATGTAGTATTAATTTATTTCATCCTGTTAGCTGAGCTGGAAATCTGGCTATAGTTCTGGTTACCCATGTATTTCGTACTGCAGGATAAATATAACCAATTGTTCCATGACCATAGGGCTAGCATGTTGCTTTAGTAACCCTGAACAAGCAAGGGCTAGAACTGACAGACTGTTCCTTCTCCAGAGAGATGAAAACAGTTCAGCAGTTAATATACCTATCCTGTAGCTTTGCAATAACTTGTTTACCAACCAACATTTAGTTGTTGATATTCAGTCTTCCCTCTCCCTATCCATCTCCTTTCGGATGGCCTTCTGGATGAGTCTTTGCTCAGTAGAGTGTTTTTAGGATTGCATTCCCATTTTACAGTTTAGGAGGTAATACTGGCATGAAATGTGGAGCAAGGGAAACAACCTATGTACACTGCTTTTATTTCTCTAGCAAAAGTTACTTCACTATCAAACTGAAGTTTATGACTTCCAAGAACTTTCAAAATATTTTTATTGTACATTAGCAATAATGTACAATAATTCACACAACAATTTCCAAAAGGTTAGCAGGAGGATAAACAGAAATAAACAGAATAGAATTTGCTGAAAAGTATGGGGAAACCAATTCTTTGCAACAAGACCAAAGAACTTGTTTCTCCCTCGGTTCTCCCCTACTGACAACATCTGGAACTTTTATATGTGATCACATTGATTCTGATGCCACTCCACACAGACACAGAATTGAAACTGGCAAAACTGGGAAATGCAAGAAAAGAAATTGAGTCATTTGTTGAAGTTACTGTCTTTGCTGTTGATTGTGGTCCTGTTTATTTTGCTGCTCTGTTTTTTTAACTACATTATTTAATGTTTGCTTATATTTATTCTTTTAAAATATTTATTCTTTTAAAATATTTATTCTTTTAAAATATTTTATAGGAATTTTAAAAGTATGATTACAGAGGGGGGAAAAGAAAAAGGAGAAAGTAACAAAAAGGAGAAATTAGATGGAATATGAATGTATGCTAGGAATATACATTAATTTAAACTCATCATATTTCCAAAAAAACCCACGAATTTTCTTTAAATTGGCATCTATAAAATGGATGCTAAAGCATAGAGAGCCCCTGACCATCGAAAAACAGATGGTAAACATTTATTGTTCCAGCCTTAGAGAACAATTCCTTTGGCAACAATAAGAACATGCAGATCCAACCATATTAATGATTAGTTAAATTCCATGTCTCAGGGATATAATTTGAAAGAATGTGTGCATCCACAGATACCAAAGACCTTTCCACTACCAAATGGAGACATTTTAATACATTCAACCAAAAAAGGTAACCACTGAACATGTCCACATCAGATAACACGGAGAAATATTATTGCTATTGCTTTGCCAGCTTTTAGCTGAAGTAGACAATACATTTCTAAATATGCATAATGGCATTTGATATACCCAAAACATTTTTGCTGATCTGAATGAAATTTTAAATCTAAAGAAATTTTAGAAACTTAAGCAAGGATGTGTTTCTATTGGTTGCCTTTTACAGGACATTCTATCTCTGCATTTCATTTCAGTTTCATCAGCATCCAATTTAGTACTTTCTGGCAGACATTTATAAGCTAGACACTTTCTCTGAGGATATAATTAATGCCTATTTTTATTTTAGGAAATATTTATTGTTTTTGCACTGCTTTTTTGAGAATGAGAACCCTTTGAATGCCAGACAGACAGCTAGAAGGTTAACCAGCTAGCTAGCTAAACAGACAGATATCACAAGTATGTAGCTTAACAGCTAGAAACATGGGGTTGCCTTTCTTTGCTGTACAGGGCTCCTTTCTCTTCTGCCCCATGGATTCAGTGCTGCTGATTAAAATGATTTTCTAAAATGGTGTCCACTAAGAAATGCAGAGATCCTTGAACATAGGCTTGAAGTGATACAAGAAAATGAAGGCACACTCAGGCCTTGGGGTTCATGGAAGCAGTGAAAAGCTGAAGATTGCAAAAGCGGATTGCAAACACACACACACTGCTTCCTCTCACACTCCCCTCCCCTCCCACATCACTAGCTCAGGGAGGGTTTGTGCATAGCAGACAGGTAGACATGGACATATGGCAACAAAGCTGGGAAGGTGGATAATCCAGGAGAAAAGGAAATAGTAGAAGTGGATGAAATCTGGGCTTGTTCTTAGTTCTCATGGATTTTGGGAAACATTTCACCTCACCCGGACTCCTCCATCTGTCCTTCTGTGATCACTCAGAAGAAAATGGGAACAGAATGCTCATGGGAGCATGGCTGGAAGGGACTAGCAGTGGGACAGGTAGGTTCAAGTGGCTCCACTGGCTTGCCTCCACTCCTTGGGCACTGCCCCAAATCCAGTGTAGTCTCAGTTTTGACAGATAGAAACGGTCTTGGGCAAGAGACTGAAATACCTTCCACTTATTTCGTTTAATCACTTAACTGAAACTTGGGCCTTTTCCGCACGGGCTTAAAGAAACGGTGCAGAGCGTCCTCCAGAGAAGACGTCTACACCTGGGAGCGGACTGGGTTGGACCTACTTTGTGTAGTTCCACAACTCAGCCCGCTCCCGAACGACCCGAAGTGGTCATTCAGTGTGCTTTTGAAAGACCGCTTAAAACAGGTCTTTCAAAAGCATGGAGCATGCCACTCCGTGGCCGTGCTCCAGTGCAGATTAGCAGGCTCACACCAGTGCGAGCCTGCAGATCTGCTGGGGGCGGACTTTAGGCTGGCAAGCTTCACCAGTTGGTGGAGAGCCTCCACCAACCGGAAGCCACCATTTTCATCCCCAGAGCAGTGCAGAGCGCAGCCACGCACCGCTCCGGACCAGCCTGGACCCACAGGTGGAGCAAAAAGGTCCAGTGAGTATCGGCACAGGGTGATTACCTTGCCCCGTGCGGAAAAGGCCATAATCAGAAGTAAGGACTAAATAGTTAGGTAACAACAACAACAACAAAGATGATGACGATGATGCAAATTTAAATTTAAATGCCAATTTAACATACATTTATTAATTAAATTTCCTCCTTTTTAATATTCATGTAATTGAGTTAGATTTTTTTCCTCATTGATAATTAACAAGACACTTTAAACCAGTTTTGCTAACTTTCTTTTTATACATCACACAGCACAATCCTGTGCATGTTTAGCTGAATGTGGCTTCTCTCCTGTTCAGTGGGATTTACTCTCTAATCCTGTGTGGAAAGTAAAGCTTTTGACAAGGTCCCTCAAGATATGCTTACAGAGAAACTGATCAAATGTGAGCCAGACAATGCAGCTGTTAGGTGGATTTGTAATTGGTTGAAGGACTGAATCCAAAAAGTACTCACCAATGGTTCATCTTCACCCTAGAGAGAAGTGACTAGTGGGGTGCCAAAGGGCTCAGTCCTGGACCCATTGAGGGGATCATATCTAATAAACAGTTTCATAAGCAATTCCAGATCCTCCCAGAAATGGGAACACGTTGAAGACTGTTCATTGAATAAGGACTGATTTTCTATTAACTTTTCTTTCTCTTCAGCCCCACAACTAAATAGACATTTCCAATCTGCCATGGTGAGGAAAAAGAAACACAATAAAAAACCAAAATTAGAAGAGTTATTTTTTAAAAAATTAGTCCTTATTCAAAGGGCAGTCTTCCCATTGAAGGGATGTCACGTTGAAGGTGGAACAAGCATATCTTCAGCTGCTCTGAAGACTAGAACACAAACCAATGTATTCAAATTGCCAGAAGGGTGATGCCACCTAAAAATTAGAAAGAACTTTCTAAACTTCCTGTCGCATGGGAAAACTTCCTGTAGCATGGCGGACGTGAGAGGTAGCCCAAAGCCTTAGCTCTGCTTCAAGTTGCCACATTACATGGTTTAACCGGGAATCAAGACATCTAACCCAGTGTAAGTACCCTCCTGGTAAAGAGGGTTCTAGTGGGGTTCGGAGAGGGTCCAGAGACCGGCTCTGAGCCCTTACAGAAGGTCTGCGAGGACTCTGTGGGAGTGAACGGAGGGAGAGGGGAACGAAGAGCCTACCACAGCCATGTTGTTGTCGCTGGAACCAGCACCAATCGCCGCTACCGACTTTTAAAAGCAAACTACAGTAAGCTTCAACCAAAGGATTTATAAGAACCTTGACAGAGCAATAACTTCAAGACCCGTCGGATCTATTCACAGTGACTGTTTGCCTACGTCGTGTATAAAGTAAGTTACTTTTATACTAGTCCTGGACGCAAGATTGTTTTTTCCTTAGTAAGCGTTATTACAAGTCACAGGAATGTAAAGACTAATACAAGACCATTTCTTGTAAACAAGAAATACCGGATGTTGAGGTCTGGATTCATAAATTGCAAGAAATTAAGTAAACAGATAATTTGACACAAAGACTAAGGGGACACACAGAAGGAAAAATAGAAAGACAGTGGGCCCTGGTAATCTGTTTCTCCAAAATTGGAGAAATTCCTAATATAAGGAAAAGCTTTAACTATACTGTAAGGTGTAATAAAGTCAGATGAAAAGAAACAGATTGGTATGAAACTACTACAAATAGTTTGAAACTATCATGATCACATACGGTAATGGATAAAAATGATTTATATACATAGTTTGTATACGTTATAGAAATAATCTAAATATAAGTAAAGTTACATTGAAGTATACAAAGTTGAAGCAGTAATATTATGTTAGATAAATGATCTGATAAAATTTATTCTGTGAATATCAGGGATAAAAACTCGTAAGGAATAGAGGACTCACTTATAATAGTGCAAGAATATTCATTTGCTCTGAAATAGCTTACAAGGAAGGAAAATGTAATACATTGGATATGATGTCAGACTGCATGTAAATTTCTTTTTTGCGTTATTTTTAATTTGTTGAAATATCAATAAAAAGATATTTAAAAAAAAGGAAGAACTTCCTGATAGTAAGAGCAGTTTTACAGTAGAATAGCCTGCCTCACAGAATGGTGGAGTCTTCTTTTTTGGAAGTCTAGCAGAAGTTGAGTGGCTATCTCTTGGTGGCACTTTGACAGTGTGTCCTGTATGGCAACCATTGAACCATTGAACATGGCCCTTGTGGTCACTCCAATCTATGATTCTATGATTTTGAGAAATGAGTAGTGGTTAGCAAACCTTTAACATTATTTCAAGGTTAAATTCTTGCACATAAAAGAAGTCCAGGGGTTGAATCATGGTACAAGTTTCTTAAGTCCTTTCTTCTGGGAGTGAGCTGCATCACTCCCACATGAGAAGGAAAAACTAATATGTACTGTCAGCTATGACAATAACATCTGCCTAGTGTTTTGCTGTGGCTTTCCAGCACATCTTAAACATCTGTCATTTCCCTGTCATTTAAAAGCAGTTGCAAATGCAATACTGTCCTAATTCTAAACTATGTATGAAATCTGGCCAGAAGTCAGTACAGAAAGCACAGAGGACTTTCCTGCTGTTACCTGAATTCTAAGCAAGAACTGATGAAGCAGAATATACATAAGTGTATCCTGGAGAAGTGCCAGTGCATGGGGGTCATTAGGATAATTGCAATCTAACACTGCATGTTAGGCTGCATGGCTCTAACAGGCCAAATGCCTATTTATGCAGTTGATCAAACAGTATAAACCAAAAGAATTCAGCTTAATTTATTTTAAAATATAGTGACAACTTGAGAACTTGAAATTCTAAAGATCTGCATAAATACAAGGCTAAGCATTTTGCTACTATATTTTCAGTGTGTGCTGTTGTCATTCCATGACAAACTGTAGCTGTGCAAGTTGCACAATTCTCTGTGAGAAAGAGTATCAGCATTGGGAGAGAGAGAGGAAATGCCATCTGTAAGCATCCCTTTTCCTGTTACAAGAAATACTATCCATTCTAAACCGAGGGTAGTTATGTAAAGAGACAGAAAATGACTGATCTGGGAAATTTGGGAGAGTTACCTGCTTCTCACCACCCTGCAAAACAGAACAGAAATCCTCCCTTTCCCCCTATTTTTCTCTCTAAATCTGCACAACTTTAATCAGGGACAGGAAGAATTGAAAATTTTGGAGGTTCGTTAACAGTAGATCACAAGGCCGTTCCTATGATTAGCCAAGTGACACATCAATCTCCAGCAGCACGTCTGAAGCATCATGAGATGAACTTGTGGGATCTTCTGCCTCCGGCACCAGAATAACTTGATTTGCCGTGGTCACTACATAACATGACTTTATGGGCAGTAAAAATGTTCTGTAACAGCTTTATGGCTAGCTCTGGTAGATCAGCCACAATTTCTGACTCACAAATGTTTAATAATGTGTACAACAAAGAACTCCCCACACCACTGAAATTACGCTCTGAAGAGAAAAATTTTGAGCTGTATGGGAGTAACCACAACTGCTTTTTTTTCATGGATGTGACTTTCATTCATTTAGAGATTCAAAATAAATCCCTGAACACAGAATTAATTATTTCCAGATGTGTATCTTTTGCATCAGGCTTCTGTTGGTAGATTTTGATATTCTTCTAAAGAAAGAAGACCCCCCCCAACATTAAGTCCACCCACCTTGCTTCATGAATCCCTAAAGGAATCCAAATGGGTCATTTTAAAATGTCAGTTTCCATGGTATTTCACAGTAAGCCTCTTGCTGCATTTTAGAGAAGCTGTGTCTTGCTGC
The DNA here is from genome assembly GCA_948474755.1 of Ctenosaura bakeri. Classification (NCBI taxonomy): domain Eukaryota; kingdom Metazoa; phylum Chordata; class Lepidosauria; order Squamata; family Iguanidae; genus Ctenosaura; species Ctenosaura bakeri. The sequence continues at coordinate 1,086,356 of CAOLHI010000054.1, read as the reverse complement.
CTGCTATTGAAAAATCATCCCAAGGAAGGTGGAATAAGCATGAATAGAAATAAAAGATGGGCAGTAATATCACTGTGAGAGCAAGTTGCTGTGCTGCCATGGAGAAATGAAAGGGAAATTGTCACTATACACTTTCAAACATACTATGCAGTCATTTGTTCTGAGGATGGAGACTGTTTGAAGACCCAAAACCAAAATGATGTTGGTGGTGGTGAGTTTGGAAAAAGAGGAAGAAGTTAAGGAGTACTCAAATAAAAGAGACATGCCCTGCTTCTATGCCAACAAAAACAAACACTGATATGGCATGCCCATTATGGAAGTGAATTCAGGTTGGATTTCAAATGCACCAAGAAAAGAAATTGCAGTCACCTGTGGTGGCTTAAATTTCCAGAATCATTCTGGAATGAAAATAACACTTGTGATGAGAATGAAGGCTGAACAGGTCAGTGCCTGGGCAATTTGCCTAGGGTGCCTAATGGAGTGCCTTGGACAAAAGGTGGATATAAATGCAAGGATGGAAACAATAAGCAGTTTCACCTTGTAGACAGAGTTGACAGCTCTCAGGGCTTGGAGCTGAGTCTCCAGTTTTCATGGGTCATGTCCAGACAGGAGAGAAGGCTACAAACTCTCCAGTTTTGGGGGCTCATCTCTGAACTAGAGGAAAGGGCTGGATGTGAAGCTTCAACTCGTCTAGGAGAGCATCAGTTTGCTACAGTTTGAAAGGACTAATTTATTTATTGTTGCAACTTTCAAAGATTCTTCAGGGGGATATGGAGCTTTGTTCAGTTAGCTTCCTCCATCCCTGCCAGTTATTGTGACAGCCAGATTCCTGCTTTGCTCTGCATCCGCCTTGTGGCTAGAAGCAAGTACAGTAAGCTCTCCACATTTGCTGGTTTCATTTTTTGCAGATTTGATTGTTCACAGATTATTTGCTGTCCCTTCTGCTGCTTCCATCTGCCATTTTTAATGGGGACTGCAAGCATCATGAGACTGAGAAATTGTAAACAAAACTTGTAAGTCCCTATTAATAATGGTGTGGGGCAGCAGTGGAGGTGGCCGTAAGCCCCACCAGCCACTCACTTCTGCCTTATGAAGGAACCCTGATGCTTCAATAGAATCCATTGTGGGTGGAATATGATGGTCATACTTTTTCTGTGTTAAATATGATTTGAGAGGGCTTAGAGTTATTCACAGTTTTTCCACTTTCACAGAGGTCCTGTGCCCCTAACCCTAGTGAATGTGGAAGGATGACTGTAGATTAGATTAAGGCCATTTCCACACTAGCCTGTTATAGTGCTATTATTCCATTTTCAACATCCTATGGAATCCTGGGGTTTGCCATTTAGGGTTTAAATTACAAACCCCAGGATTCCATAGGATGTTGCAGTTTAAATTACAAACCCCAGGATTCCATAGGATGTTGAAAGTGGAATAATAGCACTATGGCCCTTTTCACATGCTTTTTTTCTTGTGTGAGCGCCCCTTGAGCGTCGCGTGAGTGGGAGCGTCACTCCGTATGATGCACTCCCACTCGCGCGACACTCACGAGGCTAAAGCAGGGCGTGCGCGCATTTTTTATTTTTGGCTTTAAGCCAAAAATGCCCCGTGCTTGCGCAATGCTCGCGGCGCCCTCGCACACTTACCTCTGTGTGGTGTGTTGGCAAGGCGCCCCGGTTGCGCTTCCTTCCCCCCGCACAGCCTACAGCTCCCAGACTGCGCTGCGGAAGGAAGGGGTGGGGTGCTCGTGCGACAGTCGCGCTAGAAGGAAGGAGACGCGGGAGGCAAAAAGGGCTGTAGGGAGCAGCTCGTGTGAGCGGCTGCTCGCGCGAGCGCCGCCCCCCACTGCCATGACGAGGTAAGGTGCGAAAAGGGCCAATAACAGGCTAGTGTGGAAATGGCCTAAATGTTCATTGTCCCTAAGTAGGTGAGAAGAAATAAGCCCCTCATTGTACCTTGATATGGGAACAGCCCCTGTAGTTAAGACTTTCCCAAATAGGAAAATGTGTTCTGTGTGTCTGTTTGAATGAGAAGCTATGAGCAACTGTGGTTAGCACTTAATGTTTAACACTTAATGGCAGCAGAAGGATCAACCCTAAGTTTCAAGTTTTGTCCCACAAACCTCAGAGCCAGGGATGTTTCTGAACTGGCAACCCTACTTGCAAGGGGTTATGCTTACTTCAAAGTGTAAGCTGTTTAGCATAACAGTTATGATAATATTAAGTGAGCTTTTATAAAAGGGAAACTTTGGGGAAAAGGAAAACCTTGGAAGTTAATTAATAATAATAAATGTTGGTTTTGCTCTTTAGAAAGTGCATTTACAAACATAGTTGTGCCCAAGTGTTTGTTTTGTTTCTGGCATTTGAACACTTCAGGATCTGTACTTTGGAAACTTTTTCCTTGTTTTGTTTGGCAAAGAGACGTAGCCTTTAAGAAGGCATGTTGTAATTATTCAGGTGAAAAGAGCCCTGAGTTTACTCCTTAGGCAGGGCTTTCCAAATGGTGTGTCGTGACACATTAGTGTGTCGCTTGTAGTGTGTTGGTGTGTCACCTCCCCAGCTGAGAAAGACCCTGCAACCTGGGCCGGGCCTGCTGCCGCCACTCTTACTGGGGCCTTTCCCCAGCAAGAGCAACGGCAGTGGGCAGGGACCAGGTGGGAAGGGGCTGCCTTTCCCCCTGCTGTCACTCTCGCTGAGGCCTTTCCCCGGCAAGAACAATGGCAGCAGGCAAGGACCGGGTGGGAAGAGGCTGCATTTCTCCCTGCCATCACTCTCGCCAGGGCCTTTCCTGGTGAGGACGACAGCAGTGAGCCAGGATCGGGAGGGCTGCCTTTCCCCACCCTAGATATGCCTCCAGTTTACTAGTAAAACTGATTTACTGTGTCACGAAATGGTGCATGTTGAAAAAGTGTGCCACCAACATGAAAAGTTAGGAAAGCTCTGCCCTAGAGAATGGACACACACTCTCTTCATTTTTAAGAAAGATGGAAAGTAGTCTTTCTTTTTTTGGTGGCACTGTTGTTAAACCAACAAAAGGCAGTGGAGAACAAAATGTTGTGATGGTGTGAAGCCAAATCACATGTAATTCAACCAAGTATATGTAAACAACAACGCAATTATCTAGAACTATTTCCTCATAAAGAAGACAAGACTCAAATTCCAAACGTACGAGACGGGAAGGTTTTGCATCAGATACAAGAAATAGTTGGGCTAGATCATTTTTAAGGTAACGAAGGCCATTTCTGCACTAGACTGTTACAGCGCTATTATTCCACTTTCAACATCCTATGGGGTTTGCAGTTTAGGGAGGGACCAAGTGCTATAACAGTCTAGTGCAGAAATGGCCTTCATTACCTTAAAAATGATCTAGCCCAACTATTTGTAAAACTCTGTATTGTATCTAAAGAAGTGGGTTTATATTCACAAAAGCTCATGCTAAAATAAAAACCAGTTAGTCTTAAAGATGCTGCTACATTCCATCTTTTCTCCTCCCTCTTCTTCCTTTTCATCCTTTAAAGTTTGACCTAGATTAGATTCACTATGCCATTAATATGGGAATCTTCACCTTAAATCCAACTGCTAGTCCTCACTACAGTAGAGTGACTGAATCAGTGGAAACATTGTAAATCAACATGTATGTAAGTTCCATTGATTTGCTGGATCTAGTCTAGTTTGGGATTAATAATTGGATTTAGGCTCAATTTATCCTATAGGGAAACAGCAAGAGCTAAAAACAAACAGTGCTTCAGATACATAGCTTTCAAAAATATGCTCATGTCTTCACAGTACCCATGTTCCCCTCATAGCAGCTTGTGAGCTCTACAAGTGCACTTACTGTTTCACAGAAGGGAGCCTGGCAACGTTCAGCTTATTGGGAAGAAATATTATTGAGTACTCACTCACTCTAGTGTCCATGTACACATACATACAGATACATACCTACATACACATGATTGCAGTCTCAATCTAACAGAGACTGCAAATTGCAGAGTATTTGCAAGTTGAATTGGCCTCAAATGCATCCACGTGTTTTAAGATAGCATCAGGTTCTGAGATTAACTTAAGTTGTTTCTGCTTCTCTGAAGAAGAATGCTGCCATGAGGTACCTCATGTTCTTTGCATGAAGGAAGCCTGAGGTCTAATCTCTGGACTCTTCAGTTTAAAAGATCAGGTAGCTGGGTTATGGAAAAAACTTTGCCTGAAATGCTGGAGAGCCACTGTCAGTTGCTGTAGACAACACTCGGCTAGATCGAGGGCGGACAACAGACAAGCTGTGGGTCACAGGCACACTCTTATTCAACCAAGTTTCTGTGCCACCAAAATTGCTGCCACATTGCTGAAATTCAGTGGTACAGTGGCAAAGGGATACCTTTCTTTTTAAAAACAAAGCTGCACGCCTTGTTTTAAAGTAACTTTGTGGACCTTTAATTTTAACAGTGCAGCAGTGACTTTAAACAAAAATGCAGCTTTTTTTCTAGCAGATGAACACACAGTCCTCATATGGGTGAAAGTAATAACAAAAGGCTTGCTACCATTATTACCCAGTAATTCCCAGATGTGGAAACAAACTATATATAATATGATTCTAAGTGAAGGAACAGCAGTGAACTGGTCTGGTCAAGATATGATGACTACTATCCTCTCCTAAATACAAGAAGTGGTTAATGCCCATTGGGGCACAATGCAATTTATATACGAATTTTTATCTATGAAATGTATAACCTGTCTTTTTTCCAATAACAAACCCAAAGTCTATAGATTTTATATCAAGACTGAAATCTCAAAATGTAATCTTCTAGTTCACAATGTATCATTTTGCAATTCTTATCACTTTATCATTTAATATTTACAGCTACTCTCCAGAGCTACAGTGCACATCTTTGTAAACCAGAAAAAAACAAGCTGTCAATTTCATATTATTGCTTTTGAGAAAAAGTAAAATAAACAAGTTTTCATGTCAAGGCATTTTGCCAGTCCCACAATATCTTGAGTGTTTTGGAAATCAGTGTGTAGTGTAAGGGAAAACATGCAATTGAATTACACGCCATAGAGTTCTGTGAATTAAGCATTAATCCATTTATTATTTTGATATATCAGAAGGAGTGGTACAGTTTCACAAGGAGATAATGCTTTGCTTTACTCAGATTACCCTCTATACAGACTCTGAGAAATGTAAATAAAAGTGTAAGACAGCCTGTTTTTTGTAAAATGATACAACTAAATGGGTTATTTCAATCTGGAGAAAAACAATCTCTTCTTACACGTTAAGCCTCTAAGAAGAAAAATGACAACCACTACCACCCCTGAGAACAAACAAGTATTGGCACGTAGATATTTATGTATTGTTCTGAACACTAATATCCAACCTTTCAGAAATGCACTTTGAGAAATCCACCCATTGGTGAGATAGTAATACCCAGCAGCTCTTGAGACTCACAATTTATTTCATGTTTCTCTTTGCTGTCCCATTTTACTCAGATGAAAATACACAATCAAATTTGGTTCAACTGCACGTATGTATAATGCATTTATTTAACAGCTAATATATACCATTTAAAAGCAACTTGATACACTGTGGTATGAATACCCTATAGATATTCCAAATGGTCAGGCCCACAACTCTCGTTTTGTCTCCTCCCTCAGTTCATCTTCCTGTAGAAAATCAGTAGTATTGTTTAGTACAAAAGCAAAGTACATTATGAATCATCATCATCATCATCATCATCATCATCATCATTATCATCATCATCATCTATAGTTGTATCCTGCCTTTTCCCCAAAACTAGGATCTGGCAGGGGACATACCTTGATCAGGACTCAAGATGACTTAATAAATTAAAATACCATATAGTTAAAACATACAATAGATCAACATTGAAATGGAATTAAATTACCAGAGTACTACATTAGTCCCTGTATTTTCAGTTCCTAGTCTTCAATTTGATTTCCTATGTTGTTGCAGACATAGCTGAGCAGCATATGGATTCAGGCCTGGGCCTAATATAGATGTGATGGCTCTCACATCTCCAAAGATCTTGTTCACATCCTCAAGCTGCACAAATTGAAATCTATTCAATAACACAGACAAGCAGAAGCCAAGGTTATATCCACTGGACTGAAACTATTTTGTCTGTAAGGCGCTGAGCAAATTCTTCACAGCAGGCTGTTGTGTGGTCTGCATTCTCTTCTTGTGGGGCAGAGCTCAGAAGGTCCTTGACCATTTGAGACACTTGCACTGGATAATGCTATGCAGATGCAATGGTGGCAATAAGTATGATTTCTCTGCTGTGAGCACCACCATGGCATAGGCTTTACCATGGACTCTAGTGTATATTCTGTCAGACTTGCTCTGGGTTTTTCCACTATCAACAGTTTAGTCTCTGTCCCACTTGTTCCATCACCGCTACCATATCAGTAAACAAGGGGGCTCATTTGCATTCACTCCATGGGGAAGGGCTTCTCAGGTGTGATTGTATCTACCACTCTGGCCAATTCATTGCTCAAGGTCAGCAGGATCACATACCAAGGGAAGAGGAAATTGTCCAAAAGCCATCAGGAAATCATTTGGATCCATCCATCTCCTGGGATGGATCATCATAATCAATTCTCCACCACTGCAGAGATTCTAAGTCTCAATCAGTCTAAACTCCACCAGGGTTGTGATCTGTCCATGACAACAGAATTATGGAAAGTTCTTCCACAGCCAGTTCACCATAATCCTGCCCAGCACAGTAAAGTGTGGCCTACAATATGGGCTGGAATAGATACTATCTGAGATAGACCCATGGTCATCATGGAAGACACAAAGCCCTGAGCTGCTCCTGACGGAACTGTCTCATCATGGCTGTTGCAAGTCCCAGACCACAAGCTGCAGAACTCCAACACCATGGCCAAGACCAATTCAGTCAGCTCAGGAAGGCTGAATTGGACTATTTGGACTATTGAACAGCAGGGTGAGTGGTGCATCAACAGCATCCCTATTTGATCCTGAGCACCCATTTTGTGATACAAAAACTCAAACCCAACAGAACACTACTGAATGATTGAACATAATAAATCAATATTATTTAGATTTTACAATCCTTAATTGGGTATTATACTGGAAAACAGTATGTTTAGCTATGCACAGTAAGGAATGTAGAAGCTGGAAATTATGAAACGAGTTCTCTTGAGTATGTGTAGAAATGAGGAAGACAGCAGGGACAGCTGAGCTGGGATTACTAACATCTGACATAATTTGTAACCACAGACACCTTCATTTCTCAATTACAAACACAAGCTAGATTTTAAAATCTAGCTGCAATACTCTGAATTATAAAACCACATAGAGAGCACAGAATAAAATGCTCTTGTGAAATATAAAGCAATATTATTGCATGTGTGCTCAACACATGCGCAGATCTATGCATATAGTAATGTGGAATTCCCTAAAATAAAATTTTAAGAGCACTATTCTCTAGCACATACTTTTAAAGTTTTCCTCCATTTATCACATTTTGCTTATAAACTCCGAGCTTCTCCCCGTCTCTCTGACTTTGAGAGGATCTGCCCATGACTCCTACATGAATCTGTTCTTATCTATATTGGAGGAGACAGAGAAACTTACTTCCAAACAAAAGTAATGGGTAGCATGTTGCTAAACATCTTTATTGAGAAGTCAGCTCTCCTGCAGCCATAGAATTCTAGTTCTCAAATCATTTTTTTCTTTCACCTGCACAGCAGGCTGTGGTTGTTTCCAGGAACACGATGCAATGATATTGCTTGCATGGATTTGTTCTTTCATTGTGCATTTCTTATAACTTATATACCTAGGAATAAGTTATATCAAACTCAAGGAGAATTGTGTTGTTGTCAGGTATTCTAGACTCTAGGCACAAGCTGGGAATGCTTGCTTCTGGGACTAATTTTCACCAGATTTTAGTACCTAAACCTGTTTTTCATGACTGGACCCATTCCTCAGAATTGCACATGAGGCAATGAAACAGATTTCAGGGAGAAGTTGAGCTGGTTACAACAGCAATAACAACAACCATGAAAAGAGAAAAAAAGGGGAAAAAAGGAAATGGCAAGCATGATACCTTAATGATTAAAAGTATTGGGACATAATTTTTGCAGATTAGAGTCCACTCCATTAAATGGATGAAATGATATCCTTTGCTGACATATATCTGTATAAATTCAGATATGCATACAGGTGTAGATGGAAAAAATGGCCAGATGACCATGAAGTGAAGTACGTTCCCAAACATCGCTTCATTTCCGCACTACACTCTTATAGCGTGATTATTCCACTTTCAACATCCTATGGAATCCTGGGGTTTGCAGTTTCAGGAGGGGCCAAGCGGCCCCTCCCAAAACTGCAAACCCCAGGATTCCATAGGATGTTGAAAGTGGAATAATCACGCTATAAGAGTGTAGTGCGGAAACTGCCTCAGAGAATGGGGGAGCTCATGCTATAATACACATGTACATTTGTACATTTACAATAAAGGCACCATATGATTGTTTTTACAGACTGCCAATATCACCACATACACCTCAGCTAATTTGAAGCTCATTCCATCAGACAGGCATTTCAGGGTGTAGATTTTAGATGTCAGGAAAGGGAGCTAATTCTAAATCGATTTTCATTATTTTATTTCCAGATTAGTTTCTCCATCAACATGCCATAGCTTAATTTGTTGTTCCACTAATTATCATGGAAATTTTAACAACCAGAGACATATGCTTGAAAGGATTTTCTATCTCCTGTATGAAACTAACCTGGGCAGCTTTTGGCACTACAGATGCCAATTTCCCAGTGGGTGGGGCTGTTGTTATTTGCCATGAAGTCAATTTTGATTTATGGCACTCCTATGAATGAGACCACCAAGAGCCCCAGTCATCATCTGCAGTGTTCAGGTCCTGCAAACTCAGCCTTCCTTGATGGAATCAATCCACCTGCAGTGCAGTAGTCATCTTTTCCTCTTCTCTTCTGTCTTCTTGAGCATTTTAATTTTTGCCAGTGCATAACATCATCTCGAGATACGTCCAGGGCATGACAGCTTCAGCTTAGTCCCCTTGGCTTCCAGGGACAGTTCAGGCTCCATTTGCACTAAGACCTATAACTTTCTCTTTTTAGCACTCCATGGTATCCTAGAACTCTCCTCCAGCACATTTCTTCCTGCAAGCTTTCCTCGCCCTCTGGTTTTCCATCCTCATACTTAGGCCATTTCCGCACTAACATGTTATAGCGCTATTATTCCACTTTCAACATCCTGTGGGATTCTGGGGTTTGTAGTTTACTGAAGCCCAAGAGCTCTCTGGCTGAGAATTCTAAATCCCCCTCCCTAAACTGCAAATCCCAGGATTCTATAGGATGTTGAAAGTGGAATAATAGCGCTATAACAGGTTAGTGCAGAAATGGCCTTAGAAATCGGAGTAACTTTGGCTTGGATGATTCTGATGTTGGCCTTTAACGATCTCTCTGGAGACTGGAGGCCCTTCTCTGGTTCCTTCAGGGCTGTCTTTCCAGCTCTTAGTCATTTTCTATTTTCTCGACTGCCACCGGTGGGACGGGGGCGCCACTTCCCACCTACTTCAGGCAGCGAATGAGGCCTCGCTCATGCGCAGACTCCACCTCCTCTCCCTTACCCTTCCCGCCGCCCATTGGCGCCGCGCCGGTCAGTGCACTTGGCATTGCGTTCTCCTTCCCCCGCCCTCCCAGATTCCTATTGGTCGGCGGGAGGCGCCGTGGCCGCCCTCCGTCGGGTCCTAGCGCCGCCGGGCAAAGAGCAAGGCGGGCCTGAGGCGACGCAGCGTTGCTCCAGCGCTGACCTCTGACTGTAATTCCCCCCCTCCCCTCTTTTGCAGGCGGTTTAAATAGGACGGGGCCGGGCGGTCCAGCGGCAGAGCGCTCCGGCCGCGTTATTGTTGTCGCTGCCGCGTCCGCAGTCAGGGGCGTAGAACCGCCGAGCCGGACGGGAGGCGGGGCGCGAAGGCGAAAGAAAGCAGGTGGGTGAGTCAGCCGGCAGGGCGGCCTGTCATCCCGCAGGGAGAGGCTCCTTCCGACCGCAGATGGGGGCCATGTCCGCGCTACACTCTTATAGCGCGATGATTCCGCTTTCAACCTCCTCTGGAATCCTGGGGTTTGCAGTTTCCGGCCCCTCCCGAAACTGCAAACCCAGGATTCCAGAGGAGGTTGAAAGCGGAATCATCGCGCTATAAAAGTGTAGTGCGGAAATGGCCCGGGAAAGGGGGGAAGCGGGGTCGCCGCACGTCAGGGGCCTCCCCACCGCCCTAGGCCCGCCTGGAGAGGGGCCGGGAGGCGGCTGGCCCTGAAGCCCCGCGAGGGCTGCTGCGCGCATTCCCTTCCAGGTCGGTCGCTGGGCCCCCTGCAAGGGAAGGAGGACGGACGGGGCTTTTTCTGTTGGGTGACGCTGCCCTTCCGCCTCGGTGGTGGTGGGTCTGCGAGGTCGTCGAGGATCCAAGCCTGCCCCGAGGTGGCTTCCACCCTTTAGCCTCACCACCAGCCTCCGAGGAAAATCGAAATAAAATTTTCATGGTGCGGTGGGTGGCAGTGGTTGGTGTCTTGGTGGTTGTATTTTCCTGCATTGCAAAGGATCAGGACAGAATCTATGCATGCTTCATCCCTTCTCATCAGCGTATTATTAGTATTAATATTAATAACGTTATTACTAATTACTATTATTATGAGTTACTATTTTGGCCATGTCTGCAGTAGACTGTTATAGTGCTATGGTTCCACTTGCAACATCCTATGGAATCCTGGGCTTTGCAGTTTAGGGAGGGGCCTTTGCAAATCCCAGGATTCCATAGGATGTTGAATCCCAGGATTCCATAGGATGTTGAAAGTGGAATCATAGCACTATAACTATTTAGTGCAGACATGGCCTTTTCTCTGCACTGAAAATGTGTGGCAGTTTTCCACCCTAAAACTAGACAGCTTGCCTTGGACCCATAAGGGGAACAGAGGTAAAAATAAAGACAAAGCTGTCCACTCTTTCATGACTTGCTTTGTCAAGGGAGTTGTCCTCTAGGGTGTCTTCTTATCATAGGGGCTGAACCACTTCATGGCTGGGGTAAGGTTAAGCAGAACCGCACTGTAATGATACAGTCGCCTGGAGGCGAAACTTGCCCTGTGAAACTCGTCTGGGTTTTAACAGAACTGCTACTCAACTGAGGGCCTGTTGAGACTGCAATGAAATGCTTCTGTGTCCCATCTTCCCAAAGATAGAGGGTCTCTAGAAACTATCCTGTGCCCTAGAGCACGTCCCAGGCACTCTGTTCCTTGATCACTAATGCTGTGATAAATAGCTAAACCTGTTGCTGCTTTTATAGCTAGCAAAACAGGAATCTCATGTCTTGGGGGGAAAAATGGCTATGACTTCATTCAGTCTATCAAGAGATCTTTGTGCCAGGGGCTTGCTAAATCAAAGGCAACCAGATCCCATTTAAAAACATATTAGTGGGGTCTGGTTCAGGTTACAGTTTAATGGTTAAATGTATTCTGGTGTTTTATTTATAGTTGCTGTAGTGATCTGTTGGAAGGAAGCTTAGTAGTCATGGTATGGGAGGGGAGGTCCTATGGGGTAACTAGTTAAAGAAAATAAGGTGGAAAGTAAATAGACGGATTTGCATCTGTTGGGAGCTTTTGTATTGAAAGGGCTTGTGCTTTTAAATTTGATCATAAATGATATGGAGATAGAGGTGACCAGTGATTTGGTAATTTTTGCTGAGGAACTGAAGTGATTTAGAATGATTGAAACAAAAAGGGACAGTGTAGAGTTCAAAAAGGCTATTTGCAAATGAGCAAATAGAAATTAAAATACCAAATGTGGTTTGTTGTAGAAAAGTATGTGTGAGGCCAAACATTTCATATATTGCAGCCACTTGTTAAAACAGAACCAGCAATGACTGACCAGAAGAGCAATTTGGGATTTCTGGTGGATGAAAAAGTCATGCCAATGTGTACCTGCTTTGGGGAGAAAGGAGAAGTTCATGATGGAAGAACATTAGGGAAGGAAATGAAATTATAGCTGCAGTTTTGTACAGATCTGTAACTCTTGGAATATAAAAGAGTATGTCTGTGGTTGCCATGCTTGAAAAGGGATGTTGAAGACTTGAAAAGTTTCAGAAAAGAGCACCCACGATTACCAAGGACTCGAGGAATTGTCCTATGAGGAAAGATTTAGGGCTTTCTAGCTGAGTGGGAAAGTCAGGTAAGGAGTCTTATAGATGTAAAAAGTTAAAGTATGGTGTAGAGAAATGGATAAGGTTAAGCCCCCTCTGCCACGGAAGCTGAGTGGAGATATAATTTTTTTAAAAAAAAAAATCTTCACACAGTATGTGTTTAAAGTATGGACTTTACTACTGCAAAATGTAGTGATGGCCATCAGCTTGAATGACTTTACAGAAGACTAAGCAAATTCATAGTGGATAAGGCCATCAATGATGACTAGGTATTTCAGCTATATATCACATCTACTTATATAATGTTAGCCCTCAGATAGTGGGAGTGGGCAATTTGTGGATCTCCAGATGTTTTTGATTGGAAGTCCCATCAATCATAGCCACTATGGTAAGACCAGAAACTTCTGGAGTGCCACATGTTTCCTATCCCCCTGACTTACAGAGATTAGGTCCTTGGATTTCCTAGATTAAACCCAGGGTTCAGTGTTCTACTTGTTTCATTGTTATAAACGTATCTTGTATTTTAATTGGAAATGCTTCAAGAAATACAAATTCAGTATCCAGAGGATTTGGAGGATGAAGATTAAACATAAGTGTAAGTGATATCTAAGATCTGTAGAAGAGTTTGAAAGAAGTATCTTTGAATTACAATTTCATGTATGCCTATACTTTATAGGAACGAGTAAGTCCAAAAATAACATTGAAATTATCAGATCACCACTAAAGAGATCGGAGTATGGTGTAACAAACCAAAAGCTCACTTGCCAGCTGTATTAATTATACTTTCCTAGCAGTATACAACTGACATCAATCCACAGTTAAACTAAAAATTGATTACCTGATACTGATCTAATTCTGCTCAACAGGAAACTACTAAAATTAAATAGATCATAAAAGCTCATTACTGTATATTTGTGGCTTGACTGTACCATTAAAGACTACAGGTACAGAACTATCTTTAATGGTTCTCTGCATTTAGATACTAGCTTGTGGTGGAAAATGATGTACCATTTCGGCAGACAGTTCAGTCACAATTAATGGCTTTTTTGTTGACTCCAAAGTGCCAGTTTCTCAAGGTTATGACATTAATACTCTGAAAGTCATGTTTGCCTGCCTTTTATGAAGCACTATTCAGATGCTGGCTTAAGAGAATGTACTTTGTTGCTTAATTACCTGGAATTTTGAAGCAGGGCAGAGCCAGTGACTGACTGTGCTGTTTGCTCAAACACTTACACTATTTATTAAGCTGCAACATATTACACTTATTGAAAATCTATTGAAAACATGAAGAAATGTTAGGTTGGAGCTAAGCTATGAATTTATCACAACCTAGGACAAGTAACTTTTTGTGTTTAGTCTTTGAAAGTAAGTCCAGAATGCTCTCATTCCTGCCTGTATAACAAAAAGAAAGGTAGCATGCCTTCAGAAAGATCAAGGGCTATAGTTAAGATCTCCATTTGCTGGCAAATGGTGTCTCTATCTGTATGGTATGCATAACACTGAAATGAAAAGAAGGCCCACTGAAGCCACCAAACATTCCTGGACACATTTATAGAAATGCTTGAGGAATGCAGCATTGGTATCTTAAAACAAAACTTCTTTATATCATGAGTGTGATTCGTGTGACATTTTTCTCTGAAAGTATGAATGCAGGTGGAATTCCATGTTACATATTACAAAATATAAGGGGCAAAGCAGTCTCGGTCTTTCTTTTCATTTCCCCTCAAATGCTTAACAATAGAAATTATTATACAGTATAAAAAGGATATGCACCTTCAAGGTTCTGCACACCTACTATTTTTCTGCACAAGTCCAATTTTTCTCTTCTTTCCCATCCCCACGTTAGCATGTTAACTGCACACAAAGAAGAATTCATCTGGATGGGAGCCAGTCAGACTGAGAAGTGCCTACAAGCCTTTGAAAATTTTCCTGCAATAGCAGGGAGAGCCGCTATTGGCTACCCATGTCTAATTCTGATTATACATATTGAAAAGACCTCTTGAATAATACTCTAGGAGAGAATGAGGATAAGGGTTCTATACCTCTAATACATGGATAAAAGAAAATTTTTATAGATACAGTTCCTCATATCAGAAAGAAATGTGTTTAATTTTTAAACTCTTCATTGAATGTTTCCCTAAAAACAAGCTTAACTTCTGGTGGAAATCTTGCATTTAACATAGATATACCAAAGTCTCCTCTTATAAAATAAAATGGAAAACATGGTTTTCTATCTCAAGAGGCAGTCAAAGAGAAAACTGGGTCTTGAGGTGAAGAATCTTGTAAACGTGACTCGCTAGGCTTTCCTCTAGGGTTGTAGGTAGGCCGAACAAGAGGCCAATCATTGCTGGCAGGGTGCAGCATATTGGATCATGCCAGGATAAACCACTGACCCCCACGTGTCCTGTCCTTTCAGTGTGCTCCAGTATAAATGTTTGACCCTACTAACTAAACAAAAGGGATAGTTGTGTTTGTCCTGATGGAGGCATTTCTGGAAAGTTCTTGGCAATTCACTTTCAAATAATTGATCTCCCTTTATGTCTGTATGTGTGTACAGAGGGCAAAACAGAAATTGCTTAATTTCATAATTGTCTGCAGGGCCTCACAGAATTTGGCTCACCTGAGCCAAGCTTGTCCTTGGCATGACCCTCCTCTCAAGGGTCTGAACTGCAGAGGCAAGTGTGAATACAGACATTTTTATCCCCAAACTACTATGTTTAAACATCCATTGTTCCTGGCACAAGAACCTATTCTTCCTTGCAGAATAGCTGCCCTATCATGTTTTCTGCATCTCTCAAATGCCCAGGAGGCATTCGCCACCAAACATCTACCCCAGTGAGTTTTAGAGGAAATATTTTCTCTTTATGCTTCTTGCTTCTACCTATCCTGGTAGTTCAGAAGTTTTAATGGCTCAGTTTTTACAGACTGCTCCTTACTTCTGTGCTGAAGTGCTGTTCAGGATTTGTTCTCACCAATAAGTTTGCAAATGATAAGAATGCACTTAATGGACAAAACATAGGTGTGCTGTAGGGTTAAAGGCCTGGTCAATAACAGAAAAGCTATCATTATAAACTAGTATTTGTTACAGCAGTCCCTTAGCCTGCATGATTGCTCAGGAAATTTACAAATTGCAACATAGGAAATCTTGGATTGTAACAAGATTTCAACACCAGCGCCATGTAGGTAACCGGTACTTTTAAAAATTCCTCTTTTATGCAATTATATCTCTAAGGATCCTGTTTTCCAGCATTCAGCTCATCCTTTTTAGGGACAATGAGGCAAAGAGAAAACTACTACTTCCCTTTTTGTTCCCATAAATACTAATTTGTTGTTGCCTTGTGCACCTTCCATCCCCGGACACTTTGTCTAAGATTGGTAAAATCTCAGAGCAAGCTTCTTTCTTTCCTGGCAAAGTGCTGGCAAAGTAACAGACTGTGACTTTAACAGAGAGCCAATATCCTACTGTTTCAATGTAGTTACTGGTAGTGTTTGTTGATAATATCCTTAACTTAATAAGCCAACAGTTGGTTACAACTCTTGGAAAACTTTGGGCCATCAGTGATTTAGCTGAAATAGTTGGTTGGCAATCTGTATATTGCTTCTATAGTCATGTGCTTTGCTTAAATCAACAGGAATACCATCCTAGCAATAGTGCACCAATGGCTTCTCTAACATAACCATACGTCTGGGGATACCCTTTTTCCCACTGGTGTACCTGCAACAATGTTCATGTGAGAATTGCTGATACTATTGCCAACCCTTTTCATTACCCTTTCAGTTAAACCCCTGCCTATCTGTAGTTCAGTTGCTGTTCCTCTCCCTGCTTGTGAATAAACTAGACAAGGAAAAAATGATGCTGTAAGATATGTTACAAAATGAGAGTTGCCATAGTCTCCAAGAACATGAGCTGGGAATTTTCCTAGTTCAAATTTTTCTTCTGTCATGAATTTGCTGGCACGCAAACCACAGAAAATCCCAGTTTGTGACAGACAGAACATTACCACTCTTAACTCCTACAGGGTAGTAAAGATTTCTGTCCAAGGGGCAGGGCACTGAAAATATTACATGCTAAGTATTAACTTGCTAGTTATTTTTCTTAGCCACAGCATTGCTCTTTTTCTGTAGGGTAGCAAATCCCAATTAATATAAAGTCTGTTTGGAAGTATGTGTGTCTGTCTAACAGGCACTGGGAATTTTAAAAATCAAGATTTTTACCATAATGATGCCTGCGTAAGGAGGCTAGACTTGACATTTTTTCTGGAATGCATAGATTCTGCAGTGTTAAGGCTTTATGTCTATCTGCATTGATTAGTAGTTGAGATAATGTCCCTATAACCAGCAGCAGCACAAATTTAACAATGCAGATATCAGTATTAACTGGAAGTTGAGAGGACTTCGCAAAGAAATAAGAAATAATCATTTGCAGATATTTAAGTAGGAGACCATCAACACAGAATATCTCATCCTTGAACACTGGTTTGGTGTGAATGCAATTTAATTTTGACTTTTTACTAGGGGTGGATGCTCAGCTAGAGAAATATTGGATAAGTATGCTTAATACATTAACTTCCTTAGATCAAGAAAAATATCTTGGCTTTTTTAAACTCTCTAATTCTAGGAGTTTTATGTTGTTATGTTTCTTTGCTTCTGTCTGCAGCTTTTTCCTTTCAGTAGCTACTGTTTTTTGCTGCAGGAGAGTGTTGTTTTGTTTTGTCTCTAGACCTTAGCTCAGTTTACCTTAGTTTACAGAGCAGATAGCTAGATGATATGGAGAAGTTCTTTCTCATCCCTGAAGCAAGTAAGAAGGAATTATGAGCTGTCACTAGCATGTGACTTTTGTCACTTGAATTGCTTTTTTTGAGGGTGTCTCCAATTAGTGTTGCTAGGTTGGCCACTGACTAGACAGTTCCAGGGGCAAAAGACAAACAGCCCCTCTTTTTTCTCCTGTTGTTGTAAAATGATGCTATAATGAAATGTAAAGAGTAAATTGTCATCTATCAGTGATAACATTAAACTATAAACAAATGTATGGTACATCAACTTACTTTTAACTTCACTAGTTTAACTGCTTTCAGAACAGAGCTGTATTGTCCCTTAAACTTACCTGTAGGGGAAGAGCTTACATTGAACTTACATTGGTACCAAAGATGCAACTGAACAAAAATGCCTGTGTAGACAGAACCCCCCAAAAGAAGGTTAGTTTAACATATTGTCCAAAATTAGCAATATACACAGTCAATCAAACAACCAGGTCAGGTAGAAATTATATATGTAAACAAAAATATGTTGAACTGTACACAAACCCCTTGAAAGCTTCTTCAAAAATGCACCCATGTTTTTTTTTTCCTTTCATCAGCCTTTACTTTTCTTCTGATTTCCAGTTGTTGGCCAAATGTATAGATTTCATTAATGTGTAGCCAATGAGGCAGGTTTTTCTTCTCTCCCTTTTCCTAGCTGTTCATGCATGCTCAGTAAGGTATTTTGGAAGCCCTTGCTCTTTACTTTACCCACATACCTACAGTAGGATTGCCCTGAGTAAAATCTTGCTCTTTCTCAGCTCAAGCTTTTATTGCATTTTTACTCCTTATGCACTGCTATAATCCAATACTGAATGTCTGTGTTTCTTTAGCCTTCCTTCACCATCCTGCTGATGCTGATGCTGCTAAAAAAAATTCCAGCTAGGCATAGGACAAACCAGGGGGCTGGGTTGGTCTAAAAAGGCTTTGTAAAAAGAGCTTCTTTGTCGGAGACCTTGTACTGAATGCTTGACCACTCTTCTTGTTCAAGTGCCAGCTTAAATTGAGTGCTATAACATGATTCATTTACCTTGTCAAAATAATGCTTTTTGTTTTCTATGCCCCAGTTGTGCTATTGAGCAAGAATGGACTTTTGCTCAGAGTCACTCCTTGACAGCTTACGTTTTGCAAGCATGATGGAAAATATTCACTTTTCATTTTGATTTAGCATCGTTCCACTCAAACATAGGATGGAGCATAGTGGAAACTTAAATAGTTGACTAGCTCAGCTTCTTAAGCATAGTAGATCCTGTAGGGCAGTGCTTCTCGGGATACTTGATTTGAGGTACCACCAGTTTTTCCCCCTTATGTGCTTGGTACTGATGCCATATTCGTACCCACTGGCTGTAACTCTTTCGTTCTTTCTTGGAAACTTGTTCTAGACCAGAAGCTGATGGCACAGAGATTGATACTGATCCATGAACTACCACTTTGATGAGTGCTACCATAGGCTAGAATTGACTTCTATAATAGAGCAATATTTCTGTTTAAACAATTCATTGTACATCCCGGCCTGCAGTAGAACAGCAGAGCCAGAGGGAAAGAAGCTATTGGCTCCTTGGTTCTGGCACTATAATGAAGAAGTTGACAGTTGCCCTCGAACGATGCCTGCCTATTGCCAGACAAAAGGAGAGCATTCTGCCCTCTGTAAATAGATTATTGTACTTGGTAAGGGAGGAGGAGGAGCTAGGAATGGCTACATTGAGCCAAGCTGGCTGAGTGCCACATAGCTGAGTTCAGCTGCAAAGACCACTTCTTGGCTGATTCAGTATTTTACTTGTGCTTGTGTCAAGAGGCTTTTTGCTAGCTTGAAGCATTGCATTGCCTTTATTTAACCAGATGAACATGGTATAAAAAGACAAGGACAGCAAGCTGTATGCGTAATTCCCTCACTGAACAAGACTTTCCAAAGCTAAACGTTTCAGTCTGTAAGTAATGACCAAATTAATTGTTGACTTAATGAGCTAACTAAGACTGCAAGTGAGATGTTTGTCCTGTCCAGCGTGCAACCATTTGGTGCCTGGATATGGGTACTTAGGTTATTGGACTTGACAACTCAAATATACTTCCTCACTCTCAGCAGGCATGTGGTTTGATGTCTCTAAGCCTGGAGTATAAGCTGCTGTTTGCTACAAGTTGTTTGCAACTCATGGTGACCCTAAGGCGAATCTATCACAGTTTTTTCTGGCAGTATTTGTTGAGAGGGGGATTTGCCTTTTTCTTTCTCAGGGGCTTGGAGGCTGTGATTTGGCCTAAGGTCACCCAGTGAATTTTCATGGCTGAGTGGGAATTCATACTGTGGCCTCCAGACTTGTAGTTCAATACTAAGACCACTATACTACGCTGGCTACAAGACAATATATTAAAAATAGTGACATAATATAGATAATTTTATACTTGAGGCAATTCAAGGACATCTCTTAACCAGAGTTGTAAATGGTGAACCCAGAATTCAGTATGGCCTCTCACAGCTTTATAATGTGATATGTCAGACGAATGTCTGTATACATTATAGTTGCAAATGCTCTATACAAACAATTTTGCATATTGGCTTACTACTGCTGGCTAATTGTTTCTTTGCTTCTGTTGACAATGTCGTTAAATTTTATAGAAAATCATTGGCTTCTAAACTTGAAATAATAGAAATTTGAATCTAGTTGGTAAGAAGGTTTCCTAGCAATTCCATGGCACTCTCACTTTTAAATGTATTTGCTTGCTGAGTTAAGTAGGTTGTATATCCAAAGGCTAAGGTTATTGTTCCTTGAAATTTGTAACGTTGGAGCGGGCAGAGATGGACCCAAGAAATGGTTCTTAAGGTCATAGTGAAGAGCTCAGTGAGAATGATCCCCCTTCTGTGTGTGTGTGTGTGTGTGTGTGTGTGTGTGTAAAAACTTACAAATTTTGTATTGGAGTCATTAGGAAAGGGATTGCAAATAAGATGCCAATGTCATATGGCTCTTCTACAAACCTTGGGTGCAATGATACTCATAATACTTCTGAAGAGCTTGAGGACTTACAGAAAATAGCTACCAAAATGATCAAAAGGCTTAAACAATATCCTGTGAGGGAATTTTACAGTGTTTGGGTTAGTTTAGAAAATGATACAAAAGGGAGGAATATAACAGAGGTATGTAAAAATTATGCATAGTGTGGAGAAAACAGATGTGTACTGATAAAGTATTTTTTCCTTCCCCATGCTGAAATACAGGGATCATCCATTGTAGCTGAACGGTGAGAATTCTAGTGTAGACAGGAAGAAAGCGCTTCACACAAGACGTAGCTAAGCTTTGGAATTTTCACTGCAGCCTGTGGAAGACTTTAAAAGAGGGTTAGTCCAGTTCTTGGACAATGAGACTATCAATAAGAAATTGTACTGATGCTCATATCAATCACAGGCAGCCTACTGCTAAATACTACTTGCTAGAAAGCAGAAATGGGAGAGGCCTATTATTGTGGTTTGGGGCTGCCATACACATCTTCCTGGCCATTATGAGAAATAGGATGCGGATTAGATAGCCAGTGCTAGACAAAACTGTAGATTCTTACATTCTGAAGGTAGTCCTCCTATTCGCTCAGATAAAACTTTGCAGCTTATCAGAATCTTCTCTTGTAAGGTCCGATATCTGCAGGGGCAACAACACTGTAAAAGGTAAATATAGCTACTCAGGATGATTATAAATATACTACAAGTGCTGAATTTTGTTTTGAATTCTGAACATGATCCCCTTGTTTCATCATGTAGTGTTGTAGATTTTTTTTTAAATATGGCAGACCCAGGCTTTTGTTTCCAGACCAATTTCCACATACAGAAAAGTGGGCTGAAAACTACTTAAATAGCAGTATTGGGTTTAATGTTGACAAGTAACATGGAAGCTGTTAATGAGGCAAGCTGGGATGCAGCTTAGGCATGTTGGCTTTGTGGAAACTACTAGGGTGTAACATTTCAATCTGTAGGAGTTTTAAGATTTTTTTCCTAGAATATCAAAGAGCTGGACAAATGGGCATGGGAAACTTTGACTAATTTTAGTGTGTGCATTGTATAAAGTGACATGTATGTAGTGCCTTAAGAACCAGTGTGGTGTAGGGGTTTGAGCACTGGGCAATAACCCTGGGGACCAGGATTCAATTCCCCACTCAGCCGTGGAACCCACTGAGTGACTTTGGGTGCATTACATGCTCTAAGCCCCCCAAAAAGCCTGTGATAGGTTTGCGATAGGGTCTCCATGAGTCAGAAATGACTTTAGGGCAACATAACGACATTGTAGTGCTTTAGATAGATCAAAAGCATTCCTGTCTCAGGAGCAGCTGAAAGACAGCTAGTTTTATCTTCATATTGTGGGATGGGGGCAGGGGATGGGGTTAGGAGTAACCTATCTGAGGTTGCTTAGTTAGCTGAATTGAGATTTCTGCTAGAACCTCTCACCTTACAATTCCTCTTTTATTTTTACTGCATGATGTAGGATCTCTTTGGAGGCTTTCTGGTTGCTTTGTATGTTCTGTTGAAATGCTTCTTGTTTGGCTGTCCTTTAAGAGGTATGACCTTCTTATGAGTTGCAAGGGCCAAGGAAGGGGAGATGGTGATGTAAATGAAAAACATAGCCACGTGCTCCTTAAAGGTAGTGAAAGGCCAAAAGAGTTGAGCTTGGAAGCTGTGGCATTAAATCAGTCACCTAATTCCAGCCATGTTGAGGCCCATTGCAAGCATCTTGGAAAGAGAGGGATTCCAATGAGAATATCCATAGCAAAGGAGCTTTCCTGATCTGCTGATGTTTCCATTGGTCTGTGCAGCTACTAAGGAGTTTTCTAGGCTGCCCTCATTTCATGGTGGTTCAGTATTAAGACTTACATCAAGAGGAAAAATGAATCTCTGCTTTTGATTAAAGTTCATTTATCTCACAACTGATATACAATGATATAATATATCTATAGTAATTATTGCTGTACAGAAACCTGGACTACGAATGCCCAGGAGATGATGTTTCTGTAACTTCATGAGGTTGAAGTAGACAGGTGACTTGAAGGCACATACACATACATGCTTAACATTGGCAAAGCAACCAAATATTGGTGGTGCAACATCACTGTTTATATATTTTTCTTTGTGCCCTGCCTTTTCTACTAAGCTTAATCAAGGTGGCTGACAGCTAAAAATACTATGTATATTTAAAATCAAATATGAAACAAATACCAAGGGTCAGCATGTTGTTGAGACAGATCTTCTTGGAGCAGGCCTTCACGCATTAGGATGGGCTCAAAATTTGTTGCCATGATAGTTAAAGAGTAATCTATAGCTGTAGTATGGAAAGGAAAGGACTCTGATTCTGTTCTATCCAGATGTGGTGATAGATCCAGTGACGAGACAGGATTACTTTAAAGCTGATAAAAAAAAACACAAATATCTTTTATAATCCTTGCCACCATGTTTGCACTGGCTATCATACACTCTGGTTGAATTTGCACAATAAGCAAGGAATCGAGGCTGATTGTGTACAAACACTGTGCAGGTGTTTGTTGCTTCCAGCAGGAGCAGCTAAACAAACCACAGGTTTGTTCTTTGTTTATCATGTCATCTGAATGTAGGCTGCTCCCCTTCTCTGATTTGTTTCTCTCACAACAAGCCAGAGAATAGAGATATAAAGAATATTTGCATATTTTCTCATCCTTATAGGAAGGGATATCTTGACACATTGATAATCCTGTCTATAAAATGTTCACACTCCCCTCTTCCATCAAGATATTTCATTCTTTAGGGTGTTTTGCAAAAAAATATTTTTTGCAGATACCTATATTGAGCAGAAAACCAGTTTTTCCACACAAAAATTATGGGGAGCTGTTTGCAGGATGCAATATTTTAAGAGTAAAACTGTGTAGCAAAATGTGAAAAATAATCTAAAAATGTACAGAATTTTCATAATCTCACTGAACAAGGAGAAAACTTGAAATTCTTTATTCTTCAGTATTAGAACAAAATAAGCAATGATTTGTATTCCTGTTAGAGAAGGGTAGCTGCCTACATTCGTATATCTTAACAAACCACAGAACAAAGCTCCATGGTTTGATTAACCATGGGTGCAACTGAGCAGCTCCTTGTACATGGTAAGGCAGAGCTCCTGCAGATCTCTTACTTGTCATATTGTACAAATTTTTCTTGTGTGTAAAAAGCAGACAAATGTCAAATTAATAAAGAAATGGCTGCACTCATGTCAGTCTACCTGTGCACTTTGGCCATTACTTTCCTCTGAATGTCTGTGGTGGTGAGTTGGGAACAACAAGAGGAGAAGAGTTTTTTCAGTGGTGGTAACTCATCTCAGGGACTGGTGGTCTGTGGATAGGTGCTAGTCTGTGATGGATTTCTAGGAAATTAAAAATAAAGTTTAACAGTGGCCACAGATATGGTGTCAGTCTCTGGCACATTGAGAAAAAAATCTTTTCATGTCAGCTGACCTAAGAAGCACTAATCTGTTGAACGTTTTCTCCAGGAAAGTTTGCTTGTTACTGGACATTAACTGTCTCTTTTAAAGAATCTTCTAAAGTCTTTGGAGAACCTAAGCCTTCCTGCTGTCTCTAAATATGTTTTATCAAACTCTTGTTACAGGACAGTATTTTACATTTAAATGTTATAAATTGTCTTGGAAGCTTTGATGAAAGGCAGTACAAAAATCCTTAAAGATAGCAGTGGACATGATCTGTGAACCATGATCATGCTTCTCTGACACATACTCAGTGCATGTTTAAAGATGTGCAACTAACTGTCATACTTTGTACGTACTATAGGAAAACAAACAAAATGCAATTGCTTTCTATTTGTGAAGCACCTTTCTGAATGTCCAAAGCTCTTTAACCTTCCAACCTTATGGCAGCTCCTAATCCAGAGATCTACTAGTACATCCAGTTTGACCTTCAGCCAACCTCTGAGTTTACTTCAGTAGATGAAGTGGCTGTACTGTTGTCAGTCATTACAGCAAGGAAAGATGTTGATGAAAAAGAATGCAAAATCCTCAGATTTAATATTAAATGTGCAGGTTTATCTTTAAGTCTCACTTGGAGGTTGGAAAGTAATGTCTAAAAAATAATATGCTCCTCTTATTAATTATAGTGTTTAAAGAGTACCATATTTGCTGGCATATAAGACACACTTTTTTTCCTGGAAAATGACCTTTCAAAACAGGATTCAGTTTGCAAGAGACCTCCTCCCCCCTCGCCCATTTTCCTTCCCAGCCATCCGTTTTCCTTTACTTCTCTGCATGGAAACTCCTGTAAGGAAAAAGAGTGGAAGTGGGGGGGCTTCACCAGAAACCTCTTCCCCCACGTCTTATCCTCCTCTACTGGCCATCCATTCTGCTTTGCTTCAGCATGGAGACTCCTGTAAAGGTGAAGGTGGAGGGAAGGAACTTCACCAGAAGCTTCTCCCTCCACCCCTTCTTCTCTTTCTCCAGGCATCCATTTTCCTTTGCTTCTTTGCACAGACCAGCAAAGCTAAAAATTTAGAAGGAGGAGGGGGAAACTCCACCAGGAGTCTCTTCCCCCGTCCCTTCTTCTCTTTCCCTGGGCATCTGTTTTCTTTTGCTTCTTTGCACGGAGACGCTTGCAAAGCTACTGATATGCATGTCAAAACAAAAATAACACAAAAATGCCAACTGATTATGAGGATAAAGTTATTGAGTTTCACAGATACATCATTAACAGCAGAAAACTTGGACATTTTGAACTTTCATGGATAGCAAATACGGATGAGGCCCTCCTTACATTTGATGTTCCTCCGAAAAAAACAGTAGATTCCAAAGGTGCAAAAACTGTTGCTGTCAAAACATGTGGTCATGAAGAAACACAGTATACTGCTGTTTTTATCATGCTGTGCAGATGGAACAAAATTGCCACCTTTCTTGATATTTAAGAGGAAGACATTACCCAAGGAAAGAATACCAACAGGAGATTTTGTTCATGTTCACTCCAAAGGTTGGATGGATGAAGCAGGAATGAAATTGTGGATAGAAAAAGTGTGGCCTAGGCATCCTGGTGGACTGCTAAAAAAAACTTTCCTTGATGGTGTTGGATCAGTTTCAATGTCACAAAACTGAAGGTGTTAAGAAGAAACTCGGGGAGATAAAACTCAGCTGTAATTCCAGGAGGTTTAACAAGCCGGCTTCAGCCTTTAGATGTTTGTATTAACAAGCCATTCAGAGGATTCATGAGTGGAATACCTGGATGCAGTGGAATACCTGGATGCAGTCTCCAGATTTTGATGTGACTCCCGACAGGAAGAAGGAAGAAGCCAAGTATTTCAAAAGTGTGTGAATGGGTTAAACAGTCATGGGATGCAGTGAAACGAGAAACTGTCATAAAAACATTTAAGAAATGTGGCTTTAGTAATGCTCTTGATGGTTCTGAGGATAATAAATTGTTTGAAGACAGTGACAGCTCAGTTTCTGAGATTTCAAGTGACAGATTGCCCAGTTCTGAAGAAAACATGTCAGGTAAAGATAATGATGATTTTAATGTTCTGAAAATTTAACTAAAAAAAAAAATTCAAAAGTAATCATATTGTTCTTTGTGTTTTATTTATTGCTGTTGTGGTTTGTACTTGAATATTCTTTGTTTTGCACCTAAATTCATTTTACACACTAATTGTATGAAAATTACAGTACTTTGTTTTTCAATACAGTTGATCAGAGATCTATTGGTATGAAAAAATTTTTTCCTGGAAAATAATGTTTGAAAATGGGGTGCGTCTTATACGCCAGTGCATCTTATACGCTGGCAAATATGGTAATCTGCAACTATTATTCATTGAAACATTTGGTAATATAACATATTGCCATATTAGTTACTGTATTGCATTGCTAGTTACTCTTTGTTACATTTTATTACTTAAAAAACAGAACTGATTAGAAAAGCATAAAATGTGAGAAATTCCTGTCAGAATACCATTAAAAATAAAGTACTTTCAAAAAGTAACTAGAAAAACTTACTTGTTGCACTAATAAAGTGTCTGTCCTCATTGCATTACTCTTGGTATGTGAATTTCTTGCACACTTTTTGGGGTGGCAGTAACTGCGTGTACATAGCTGTGCTAAATGTGACTTAGCCTGAAAGCATTGGTTTTTATGCACTTAAGTTCAGAGGATTTCCTTCCCTCCTACTTTAGTATAATGACACTGTCTACATCTTGACTGTCTTGCTCAGCAACTCCATGAGCTGCTGCAGACTCCACACTAAAAGTCTCCCCCCTTCTTCTTTTTCTTTAAAAACCTTTTTGTCAGCCTTCCTCTGGTGAAAAGAATGAGGTAATGATGGACATTAATGAATATCACTGTAAATAGACAGCTTCTGAGGCGAACATTGTTTGTTTCCTTGTCTTCCACTCTCTGTATGCAGTGGGGTGACTTCAGACTCTGTTTCTATTGGCTCTCCTTCTCTCAAGACTAAGTATGGACTGTGTCTGCTAGTTACCTTTGGCCTACTGGGCATAGACTGTACGGGTAAAGCACATGACTGATGTCCTGTGAGACCTTGGCCGTGGAGGGGAGTGCCAGGTGAACAGACACAGCAGGCTTTTTTTTTAGGGGTCTGTTCCTCTTTTATCCTGTTTATGTCTGTCAGAGATCTAAAGGGGCTAATGGGAAAGCACACTTGCTGTTGTTTTCTCATTAGATTAAGTGATACATAAAAATGCAAGTGATATATACAAATAAAAATACATAGCTTAAGTCTGGTTTAAAAGCATTGAAAGCTATAGAAGAGGCAAATGCATGGAGTCTTTTAAAAACTGTTGCTCTGTTTTGCCTAAGAAAAAGGAACTACTGCTGACTCTTTATCTTGTGAGCTGTCCAAAAATAAACAAAAACATATTTTTCAAACTTTGGCTGGTACATTTAATAAAATGTGATACCTGGCAATGGCCATCTGAGAAAAAAAGTAAAAATGGTAGATGAAAAGTCTCTGTATTCAGGACAGCACTTTCCTCTCAATAAAGTAATGTGTCAGTGCTGTCTAGAATACAGATGGTTCTAGTTTGGTATGGTGGCAGAGTACTGGAAGATGTGCATTTTCCTCTTGGGTTAAAAAGAACGGTTCTTAAAGGAGTGGCAAAAGATATTAAATAATTTTTGTAATGGAAATAAAAAATCGAGGATTAACAAGAAATATTGGTATAAAAGTCAAAAAGAAGGTGGCCTGGGACTTCCAAATTTAAAATGGTATTATTATGCAAATCAATTGAGATATATCATAGAGGGGGTTTCAGGAAAGGGTGATTTAGATTGGTTAGAGATAGAAGATATGAATATTGAGACAAAATTAGAAAATATATTTTTTAGGAATTTTTCAAAGAAAGAAATGGAGAAGATAGAAAATCCTTTTATAAAAAATATAATAGAAATATGGAAAAAAAATAAAAGAAAATTATTACCGAATATATCAATATTAACTCCGATAGTGATGATGGAAAAATTTCCAATAAATTTAAGAGAAATAATAGAGAAAGAAATAAAAAAACAAAAAATTTATAGATTAAAAGATTGGATGAAAATAATGATAAATAAAGATAGAATGAAAGAGAGATTGCAGGAAACTAAAATATCCTGGTTAAATTATATACAATTAGAGCAATGGACAAAGAGTATGAAAAGATATGTTAAGGATTTTAAAGAATATACTAAATTTGAACAAATTATTATTCAAAGAGAAAATATGCAAGAAAATGAAATACTAAAAGGTATTACAAGTGAAATATATAAAATATTAGCAAAAGA
This sequence comes from Ctenosaura bakeri, assembly GCA_948474755.1. Taxonomy (NCBI): domain Eukaryota; kingdom Metazoa; phylum Chordata; class Lepidosauria; order Squamata; family Iguanidae; genus Ctenosaura; species Ctenosaura bakeri. Next base: position 1,058,621 of record CAOLHI010000054.1, on the reverse strand, counting down.
ACAAGAAGAGGATTTTCTTAGAAAAATGTGGGAGGAAGAGATAGTACAAAATATAGATATACAAGAATGGAGAAAAATTTGGAAACAACGTCATTTAAAAAAATTATCAATAAGAATAAAAGAGAATTATTATAAATTAGTGTGGAAATGGTACTTGACTCCAGTGAAATTAAATCAAATAGATGAGAAATATTCAAGATTATGTTGGAGAGGATGTCAAGAAATTGGTACATATATGCATATGTGGTGGAATTGCAATAAGATAATGGAGTTTTGGCAAAAGGTTTTTAAAGAGATAAAAGAGATTATAGGAGCAGATATACCAGTATGTCCAAATATTGCATTGTTGTTTATATATGATAAGGTTGAGTGTACTCAAGTAAAGAAAGAATTAATAACAAATTTGTTAACTGCAGCGAGATTAATAATAGCAAAAAAATGGAAAGCAAATGAAAAATTTCAAATAGAGGAATGGTATAACGAAGTGTGGAAAATTGCAATTAATGATAAACTAACATGTAGAATTAGGTTTATGAAAGGTTTGGTTAAAGGGAATGATTTTGAAGAAATTTGGAAAATATTTTTGGATAAAGTTCTGAAAAGAGATAGTAATACTACCCTGTCAAAAGAAGAATGGCAATTTTGGAAAGTGGATTAAATAAAAAGTTGGCTCTGGGGGTGGGTATTTTTTAGTTTTAGTTTTGTTTTTCTTTTATGTTGTATATTTTGTAATTCTTAGTAGGTGTGTGTGTCAAACTTGTGATTTATAGATTTAAATGGATAAGTGATGTTAATGTTTTTTTAAAAAAAAAAGTTAAAAGAATTAACAATAGAAATAGATTAAAGGGGATGTGAAAAATATTGAATTAAATGTGAAATTATAACAGTTGAACAGATTTATAAATTTAAGGGTAAAGGTGCAAAATAACAATGAAAGTTAGTATTGCTTAAGAGAAGAGAAAAAAAGAAAAAGAAAAAAAATTTTTTTTTAATTCACTATTATGTATATCACATGGTGTTTAATTTTTTTTCTTGTTTTGTATTTGTGATTCAGTTATATAAATAAAAAAAAATTAAAAAAAAAAAGAACGGTTCTTTCGTAATATGTTGTGCTTACAGTTTTTCTCTTTTGTCACCAGATTTCAGAATAAAGAACAAGGGAAAGAGATCACAATGCAAGCTCATGAATTGTTCAGGCATCTGCGAATGCCAGAACTTGATGATGTAAGGCAGTATGTGCGAACTCTTCCAACAAACACCCTGATGGGATTTGGTGCTTTTGCAGCACTCACAACTTACTGGTACGCCACAAGACCAAAAGCTCTGAAACCACCATGTGACTTAGCAATGCAGTCTGTGGAGGTAGAGGTAAGCAGTTGTGTGAGTCCTGTTCTTTGACTGTCTATTCCCTTGTAGTATCCTGCTGTAGTGATCTTTGGAAGCAATCTAAACTTCATGAAATAGTTTTTCTTTTCATTCAGCTTCTGTACAATTAGATTACAAAACTGAATTTAAAATTCTAATCAGGAAACTGTAGTTCATACTAAGGAAATTATTACTGTCCTCAGAACATTAGCTCATTTTCTTATCTTGTTATAGAAGACCATTTTGATATGGTCTTGTGATTTATGAAGGGGAAGAATGCATATGTAGACAATACTGGGAGTTGGAAAGGATAGGGCAGCACAGGTCAGAGAAGCCAAATGTTGGAGTAATCCTGGTACAAAACATTCTTTAATCTCTGAAATATAAAGTATTGTCTGTGTACTCCAGAAGCTATTGTGCATGAAGATGTGAATCAGATTTTTCTCTGAAGAATAAATAGATTTGTATAATAGCTGATGTGATAAAGAAGTGGGTAGATGTAGCTTCCTTCCAGTGTGGCAAATCCAAGCTTCAGCTTAATCACAGCCAAGTACTGTGACAACTTGCCATGTCCCACATTGCAGTGGAATTTTGGCCTTTATGACCTGTGCTTCATGTGCTTATCTCTAAACAAAAAATAATCCCGTTCGTTCTGTCTAAACACTATCTACCATTGGACTGAACCCACTTGCTGTGTCCATTCAGTGCAAAGCATTTGGCTATAATTTGGAGAAACATGAAGCATTCTAAACTCAAATTCGCAACAGATCACGTGTGACAAGTGAACTGTAATGAGATGCATCAAGTCATTTTATTAGCCCTAAATGACTGTGTGACATTTACCTCTGTATCAGCTGTAAAAAACTTGTTTCTACACACACATCTCCCTTGATAGATCAAGGCTGATTGTTTGAAAATGTTTGTTTTAAAATATACCATGTATTTCAAGTGACAACAACTTGCTTACTTGCAGGATAGGTGTTTGGACAGAAGTGTTTGCAAGACTAAAGCACCTGTCTGTATATTACATTACTGTAGAGACATACCCCTGATATTACGCAGTGCAGCGAGTGAGGCATCACTAGACCATAGATACTGTCAGCTGCTCTTAAACACAGAGACATGGCGCTGTTTGACTACACTATATATCTGAAAATTCTGTTTGCAGCAACGCCTATTTTTGATACTACTGCTGTTGATCACTTCAGTAACTGTACTTGAAAGTTAGTCTAGGCTCATGTAAAACTGCCTTCTTAAAACCACCTAGTCTTTTCAGGACCCATAACATTAAAGTGGAACGGATGAATAGATCTTGTGTTGAACCAACAAGCTACTTTATTCTATCCAGAGTTATTAAATTCAATATGGATAAATTGGAGTGTTACAAAGTAGGAATTTGTAGCATGGACCTCATTTGAGGTCTCTTCTTGGTGAAGTCAGTTTTGAAGTTCTGCAAGTCAACAGGGATGCATGTCTTGGCTTGGGCATTATACTTTTTCTCTCTAGATGTACACAGGAATAACTAGCTACTGAATGAGTCCACCTGAGCTGGCTATTAACATGCTAGATAATGCTAAGTGGAAAGAGTGTCTGGGCTATATGGATGGAGTTGGCTACATTTCCATTGCATTTGAACTGTACTCTGTACTTTAAAGTTAAACTGATCAAATAACAGCCTTCCTGATAAAAGGATTTAACCTGTCTAGAGGTCACTGTAGTTGCACACCCCCCCATAACTTTTGGCAGTAGAATGTATTTCCTATGCAAATAGTTCTTGTGGTATGGCTGTTAAATGATCAGAGTATTTGGTCTAATTTCAAGATCCTTAAGGATTAAAATGAATACTACTTTACACAATGTCTTTTAAGGGGCAAGGAGACCTAGATCTTTTTTTTTATCTCCTTAAGTGCTTAATAGTAGAAATTAGAATTCAGCATAAAAAAGATATGTACCTTTAAGTTTCTGCACACCTCCTATTTTTCTGCACAAGTCCAATTTTGCTCTTTTTTCCCATCCCCATGTTAGCATGTTAACTGTGCACTAAGAGGAATTCATCAGGATGGGAGCCAGTCAGACTAAGAACTGCCTACAAGTCTTTGAAAACTTTCTTGCAATAGCAGGGAGAGACACCATGGGTTGCCCATATGTAATTTTAATTATACATATTCAAAGGACTTCTTCAATAATACTGCAGGAGTATACACTCCAGGAAAGAATGAGGATAAGTATTCTGTGCCTCTAATACATGGATAGAAAAGAAAACTTTGACAAATACAGTTCTTCATGTCAGGTTAGAAAGAAATCCGTTTAGTTTTTAAACTCTTCATTGAATGTTTCCCTAAAAACAAGCTTAACTTCTGGTGGAAATCTTGCATTTAACACAGATATACTAAAGTCTCCTCTTATAAAATAAAATGGAAAACATGATTTTCTATCTCAAGAGACAGTCAAAGAGAAACCTGGGCCTTGAGGTGAAGAATTTTGTAAACGTGACTCACCAGGCAATGCTCTAGGGTCATAGGTAGGCCAAACAAGAGGCCAATCATTGCTGGCAGGGTGCAGCATCTTGGATCATGCCAGGATCATCCACTGACCCCCACGTGTCCTGTCCTTTCAGTGTGCTCCAATATAAATGTTTGACCCTACTAACTAAACAAAAAGATATGGTTGTATTTGTCCTGACGGAGGCATTTCTGGAAAGTTCTTGGCACTTCATTTTCTTATAATTGATCTCTCTTAATGTCTGTATGTGTGTACAGAGGGCAAAACAGAAATTGCTTAATTTCATAATTGTCTGCAGGGCCCCACAGAATTTGACTGACCTGAGCCAAGCTTGTCCTTGGCATGACCTTTCTCTGGATAGTCTGAACTGCAGAGGCAAGTGTGAACACAGACATTTTATCCCCAAACTACTATGTTTAAACATCCATTGTTCCTGGCACAAGAACCTATCCTTCCTTGCAGAATAGCTGCCCTATCATGTTTTCTACATCTCTCAAATGCCCAGGAGGAATTCACCACCAAACATCCACCCCAGTGAGTTTTTGTTTAGAGGAAATATTGTTTAGAGGAAGCATTATCATGCTTCTTGCTTCTACCTACCCTGGTAGTTCAGAAGTTTTAATGGCTCAGTTTTTACAGACTGCTCCTTACTTTTGTGCTGAAATGCTGTTCAGTATTTGTTCTCACCAATAAGTTTGCAAATGATAAGAATGCACTTTATGGGTATTATTCTGGACAAAACATAGGTGTGCTGCAGGGTTAAAGGCCTGGTCAATAACAGAAAAGCTATCATTATAAACTAGTATTTGTTAGAGCAGTCCTTTAGCCTGCATGATTGTTCAGGAAATTTACACATTGAAATTGCAAGATTTTTTAGTTACAACAATTGTAACGAAATTTTCCACCACCACCACCACTGTGTAGGGGATCTGTGCTTTTAAAAAATTCTCTTTTATGCAATTATTTCATCCCTAAAGATCTTGTTCGCTGGCATTCAGGTCATCCTTTTTAGGGACAATAAGGCAAAATGGAAAATACTTCTTCCTTTTTTGTTCCCAGAAATTGTAGTTTGTTGTTGTTTTGTGCACCCTCCATCCCCAGACACTTTATCCAGGATTGGTAAAATCTTGGACCAAACTTCTTTCTTTCCTGGCAAAATAACTGAGACTGTGTATTTAACACAGAGCCAAAATGCTACTCTTTTAAACATAGTTACTGGTAATGCTTGCTGACATTCTTTTTCCTTAACCTAATAAGGCAACAGCTGGTAATAACACTGGGCTATCAGTGATATAACTGAAAAGGTTGGTTAGTAGTGTGTATGTTGTTGGCTATAATCATGTACTTTGCATAAATCAATAAGAATACCATCCTAGGAGCAGTGCAACAATGGCTTCTCTAGCACAGCCATACATCTGGGGATCCTTTTCTTTCCAGAGGTGTACTTGCAACAGTGTTTACATGAGAGCTGCTGATATTATTGCCAACGCTTTTCCAGATAAACCTCTGACTAGCAGCGGTTCAGTTCCTATCCCTCTTCCTGCTTGTGACTAAGCTACACAAGGAAAAAATGATGCTGTAAGGTACATTGCAAAATAAGAGCAGCTGTAGTCTCCAGAACATGAGTTGGGAATTTCCCTAGGTCAGATTTCTCTTTTGGCATGAATTTGCTGGCCAACACCAAAAATACCAGAAATTTCCCACTTTGTAACAGACAGAGCATTACCATTCTTAACTCCTACAGCGTGGTGAGGATTTATGTACGAAGGACAGGACACTGAACATGCTAAATGCTAAGTATTAACTTGCTAGGTATTTTCCTTAGCTGTGACATTGCTCTTTGTACCATAAACTCATGTCAGTAGGGTAGTGAGTCCCCAATTAGTGTAACATCTGTGTGGGAGAATGTGTGTCTGTCTAAAGGGTAATGAGAATAAAGTTGAAGTTGATTACTCAGTCTTGCTTTGACTGAAGGTATGATGGCCAGACCTGAGGCTTCTTACTATACTGTATTGAGCTACACATAAAAATAGAAAAATAGCACATTTCCATGATTACAGTTATGACTGATTTTAAGGAGTCACAGCCATTACTGATGCTGTGAAGTTGTACTTGATGGTCAGAGTCAGATTCACTGATGTGTAGCATGTGAAGTTGGCCTTCACAGATGGATAAAGTCAGTTATATGAAGAGACCCTGTAAGATTCTCATTCCAGTGGAATGGAGTACTCAACTTGTTCATCCTTAAATATTGCATATGATGCTGTCTTGAAGGTTGGCGGCCCCACACACATATGAACCAGAAATTGTTTTCCCTGCTGGGAGTGTAGATCTCATCTTCCCAACCTCCCTGGTACAGATTAATCGTTCCTTGCTCCTAGCATCACTAGGAGGAAAAGAGATCTGTATGAAATTTGGGGCAGGGCTGAATTTGGTGGCGAGGGGTATGGCACTCATGAAAGGAATGTACTCTAAGGGACTGATGGTGCACTTCTACACCAGAACTTTGCCTAGAAATAATGGGTCGCAGCATGTGTTATTTAACACTTTGTGTGTTGGGATAGGAATTTCTCATTTGTGATACATGCTATTTTGATTGCAGAAAATTCACTTTCACTTACTGTATTCATTAATAAAAGGCTTACTTTGTATTCCACAGTGATTCTCTTTTAATCAATGGCTTGAGCGCTGAATATTGTTCATACAACAATATTTTGATACTTTCAGTGGGCTGTTTCAGTGTATGTTTAAAAGATGCACGAGTAACATTTATATGAATTTTAGTTTTTAAATATAAACTATGAGTAGCTGAAACAGATTCTCACTGATACTGACAAAAATGTCTTTCCTGAGTGAACAGTTTAAATATAGCAAGTGGGTTTTTCCAGATAACTGGATATTCAGGTGGAAGTAGGGTAAACGTACCACACACCCCTAATATATAGGGTCATTTTCTTGCTTGGTTGGAGGTTTGAGCTTTGGACTACTATCCTGGAGACCAAGGTTCAGTTCCCTGCTTGGCCATAGAACCCCAGTGCATGTCATTGGCATGTCACACACTCTTAGCCCCCAGTAAACTCATGATAGGTTTGCCTTAGGGTTGCCATAAGTCGGAAATGACTTGAAGGCACACAGTAACATGGTCAATAGAAAAGGAACCAGACGTGGGAATGCTTTTTTGAATTGCAGTGACCAGAATTCTCCAGCCTGTGTGAGCAAGCTCTGAATTTTCCAGGCTCTGGATTCTGGGAATTCTTGGTCTAAAAAAGTAGCTTTTCCAAGCTCTGAAAGAAGACCTTTTATGAAGCTCCTGAGGTAGTTTCCCTCAGCAGTTGAAGCCTGGGCAGTGTCACTAGTCATACAAAAAGGATTAGTCATCTCTTATTGCATGAGTAATGAGCTTAGCCCCAGGTACCAAATTGGAGAATTGTACTCATGAAGTGGTTTACTAGCTAGAATGGGAGGGGAAGAACTTCCTTCTCCTTGGTCTAATCCAGCGGTCGCCAACTGGTGGTCTACAAGAAAATTTTGGTGGTCCGCAGCCCACAAGGGGGACAGGATCGGCCCCCTGCTGTCCTCTCTCACTTGCGCCAGGCTCCCACCACGGAGAGGAGGACGACAAGGGGGGGCAATCTGGCCCTCCTCACTGTCCTTCTCCCCACTGCCAGAGCAATCCCACTCAGAGCAAGTGAGAGAGGATACAAACGAGGAGGACCAGTTGGCCTCGCCCGCTGTCCTCTCTCACTCATGCCAGGCAGGATTGCTCCCGCAGTGGGGAGAAGGACAGCAAGGAAGAGCAGTCCCCCCCCCGCTGCTGTCCTCTCTCACTCAAACCAGCTGGGATCTCTCCCACAGCGGGGAGAAGGACAGCGAGTAGGACCAGATTGCACCCCCCCCACTGTCCTGTCCTGCTCGCTCCAGGGAGATCACTCTGGCTGCGGAGAGGAGAAAGGGGGGCATTCTCTCCTCTCCCACCCACCACTGACAAAGTGCAGAAGTTCCTTCTGCTCCCAACAGAGGACACTGAAACACCCATCCCCCCATTGCCCACTCTTGTTTCTTTTCTGAGTTGGCACCAACAGCACCCCTCGGGCCCTGCGCTGGTGACTGCAGCTGCCCACTTAGTCACAGCATCAGGCATCTGAGGAAAACCTCCTCAGGGAAAAAAAGGTGGGGAAGAAAAGAAAAGTGTGGGGGGGGGAGAACAGCTGAGGAGGCAATAAATATGAAATAAAAGCATGCTGAATCAGTGAGGAAACCCAATTAGGCTAATTAAAAAAACAAAGAAAAAAAAGAACAATTCCAAAAAGGAAGAAGGGCAAGTGGGGGGGGATAAGGGGCAACCTCAAGCAGAATCAAATATCTGAAGGGACCAGAGGGGGTGGGGAAAGGGAAGTGTAACCACTGTGCCATCAACTGCCAAGTCCAAGTCCCTTCTCAAAAAAGCCCTCCATGCCAAAACCGAGGGGTGCAAAAAAGCCCTTAGCGAGGGAGGAGGAGGAGGAGGAGGACAATGGTGGTGGCGAGTCTCAATCCCCTCCCCAGTGAAGCCTCGTTTGCCCCTCCCCCATGTTTGGGTATAGATAAAAAAATACATATATGCATTTATTTGAGTAAAATACATAAATAAATATATTTACTTGAGAATGAATAAATAAATAAGCCAAAATGGCTGCAGAAAATCAGCCAAAATGGCCACTGAAGTAGCATTGCCTCACTTCAGGCACCCCAAAACACTCCTGCACAATTTCCCAAAGGGAGTATGGTGGAGAGAAACGGCCCCTGTTCTCAAGCATAGTTCAAATCCCTGCTTAGCCATGGAAACCCACTGGGTGACCTTGGCCAAGTCATTGTCTCTCAGCCTCAGAGGCAGACACTGGCAAACCCCCTCTGAGGAAATCTTGCCAAGAAAACTCACTAAACACTAAATATATTATTAGGATAGATATTTTGAATGAATTGACATAGTGGCTAATGAACAAACTGATATTTTGATTTATCCTTATAGTACCTGCTTGATAAATTAAGAGGTGTCTTTAAATATCAGAATATGAATCAATTGGTATTTTGATTTATCTTTGTAATATCTACTTGATGATTTAAGTTGTCTGTAAATAATAATTTTGTTATAATTAAACAAGTGCATTCATATTAATAAAATGGAACTTTTATTTTATAATGTTTGTACCTTTTTAAAAAAAATCATGTTAGTGGTCTGCGGGATTCAAAATTGTGAGTTTAGTGGTTCATGAGGCCCGAAAGGTTGGCGACTGCTGGTCTAATCTAACCTGTGATGGTTGTCAATCTGGCATGGAGAGGCATCCAGCCTAAGTACTCCACATGCAGTATAGTGTGGAGAAAAATCCCAGCTGAGATCGCCAATCATTGATCAGCAGTAAGAGTGGGAATTAGGCTTGTGTATCCTGTCCTCTCCAAGCAGGAGCCAACTGAGTATTCTGGGGAATGAAAGAAGAGCAGTGAGATTGAGTTTCCAGTTGTGCCACTGGCTGGCATTTCAGCCAGGGGACTTAATGATGTCAGGACTACTTTCTCAACCAGGAAGTAGCTGACCCAGGGAAGACTTGAAGGGAAGAATCAGGACCCTACCTTCAGCACAGTTCCCTGCCCCCACTCTAGACTAAGATCATCTTGTTCCCCATCTTGGTTTTAAACAAATACAAAGAGGGATCCATAGCATTCTCATCTCCCAATCTCACCCCAACAAGAAATCAACTCTAGATGCATCTCTGCACATTTAACTCTGGTTAGCTCCTTTTTGGGAAAAGCACAAATAGAGCTCTGCAGAGTGGTGGTGGGGATGGAACAAGCAAACAGTGGGACCAGCACTGCTTCCACCTTGCCAGCAAGACTCTGGTAGGGTTTCTGAGTAAACAGAACCTCCAAGATCTGAAAGCTGTCAGGCTTCCCTCTTTTGGGATTGTTCTTTTAACAGAAGCCATATGTGACTGTGTTCAACACTGTAATAAGAGTGAAATGAAACAAAAGCTGGTTTAGCGTCAGCCATATGTTTATGTCCTGTCTTTACCCAAAGTTTTTCTTGTTTCATTTTTATGCTTCCTGAGCTGATAAATTGTTGCAATATATGAATCATTCAGCTACTGATGTCTAGGAAGTTGCATAGAAGTCTTCATAGAAATAAGTGTATAACATTACATCCCTATGTGCAGGGTGAAGAGCGTGCCAGGAGATCATCAGTACTTGACAGTGATGAACCAATAGCGTACTACTATGATGATGTGAGAACAGCTTATGATGTCTTCCAGAGAGGAATACATGTGTCAAGTGAGTACTGTTGCTTCAGAGAAGGATGGTGTGGCCACTTCTGGTTACCTGAAAAAGAATAGTAGGATAGCACATGAGTTGTAAGGTTGAGTATCAGTATCTGAAAATGCTGAATGAGTCATTTGGAAATGGAGTGAAATTGAATTTCTCCAGTGAGCATTTGCTCTTCAGTTATTTAACCCATTAAACATTTTATATTTCTCTAGACAATGGTCCCTGCTTGGGTGTAAGGAAACCAAATCAACCATACGAATGGATGTCTTACAAGGAGGTAAGTAAAAACAACTCTTGTGTGTGGTGATAGCATTAGTAATGGGACTTATAATTGGAATGACAATTTGGAGCACAGTCCTATATATATTTACTTAGAGATAAGTTCAGTCAAGATCAGTGGACTATATTATATGGTAAACAGATGTAGGATTACAGCATGCAGCTTTAAAAAAGGCCCTAAAAAGTGTTGAATTGGAAGAATTAGCTAACTGCTTTTATTGGATGCTTAATTTAAGGGAATTGTGTTCTTTGGGTTTAAATCTTCTGTTATATTTGACTAGTATTCATTCTTATTGTGTAGCACAAACATGCTGTAGTCCAGATCTCAGCGGCATTTTCAAGATATGTCACCTTGAATATTGACTTAGGTCCTAAGGAAGTTAACAGAGAGAAATGTTCCTGTCCCTTCCCTCCACTACAGTATATTAGGCCCTACAGTATATTACTCCTCTTCTTCAAGTTCATGTAGGAAGGAGCACAGGAAGTTGCTAGGGGACAGGAGGAAATATTCAGGGGTTATGGGTGCCTGAAGTTGAGTATGGGAAATTTTCCTGAAATCAAACGTTGTCAGCTAATCAACATCTCACTGAAATAGTCTAAAACCAATATTTTGCATAGCTTATACTAAATATAAATGAATACCCATGATAGTTATGGAACCCCTTTGACTGTATAGAGATTCAGCTGTGTGATTCATATGACTGCTTCATAGACATTATACCTGAGGACATTGAGTTTTTCCTCTGAAGTCAAGCAGTGCTCAAAACAGATCCATTCACACAAGGTCTACCGGAGACAGTTTTCAACATCAGTCTGCTTGCTCAAAAGAAAATCCAGTTTAAACTCTATGTAGTTTTATGATTTGAATGATGGTACTTCTGGGCTATTGGCCAAAATTATTTGAGGAAGCGGATGAAATGGGAGGTGGCCCTTAGGCATCTAGGAGGGAAGCAGTCTCCCTAAGCCTGATAGTTGCCCACCCCTCTTCTGTATACCTGGGTTATAGATTGGCATTTTTGTAACACTACAGAATTAATCTGTCCTTTCAGAAACAAGTCCAGTGTATGTGTATGTTGTAATCAGATATTTTGCTAAACTTTCTTGATCTGGCAAGGCTTTGCTATAGACAGGACCCCTCACAGCATACAACCTAGATTAAGTGCTGTCCCATCTATGTAAAATGTGCAAAGTAGCTAAAAGTTACTGAAGGGGTCAAATGGGATAAAATGGAAACATTGAAAACAGTAAATGCCTGCACAATAGCTCAGAATTGGTAAGTGTTACAACATTTATGTTTTTCACTTCTCTCCTTCCTTAGGTTGCAGAAAGAGCAGAATGTATTGGTTCTGCACTACTAAACAAAGGCTTCAAACCATCTTCTGATCAGTATGTAGGAATTTTCTCACAGAACAGACCAGAGGTAAGCAAGAGTCCTTAGACTAATAAATCTTAGGGAGTAAAATGGTTTCAGTAGCATAGCTTTGTGTCTCAGTACATATTGTTCTTGGGCTGACTTGGCCAGGGTGTGGAAAAATTATTATTTTTTTATTGCATCTCCCAGAATCCCACAGTAACTTTTCCAAAGTGTGGTTTGGCCTACAGAAGACCTGGCCTAGTCAGAGACACAGTTTTGGCTTTTCAGTGAAGGGTATGGCTCATCTCACTTGTTCAAGTTACCCAGTTATTGCTGTATCTAGTGATGGATGGATCTGTCATGATTTGTTTACTAGTCGGGATTAGATGGGGGAATTAAGTGTTTATGGCAGGAATGGATCATGTGGTCCTCCAGATATTGTTGAACTGCTGCTCTCATTTTCCCTAACTGGCATATTTAACAGTAGAGACAACAGGAGCTGCAGTGTAACATATGAAGAACACTGTGTTTCCAATTTCTTCTTTATGGCAAGGCCTTTTTATAAGGACTGAACTGGATGACTGTCTCATTGACTACTATTGCACAGGACTTTGGAAAATAGAGCTGTCTCAAACTTTCCAGCAAACGCGTAGTGGATGCCACATCTCAAGTCTGCTAGTAGTGATTTAGCTATCTTGTCTTGTGTTCTGTTGGTTAATGTTCTGCAACAATGAAGGGTACTATACCTATCATTTAGCTAATCTTTGGCCCCTGGCAGAGTCCTGTATAGTCCAAAGGCCTGTCAACTCTCTCCTATCATTCTTCCTTTTCTTTCCTAATATATTTTTCCTTTGTGGGGATAAGATCTCTTTCATTTCTGACTTTGTGCAGCACACAGGGCTTCAGGTATTCTTGTGTAGGTGTTGACCTAGATAAACAGTTTGTCTTCCATGGGTGAAGATGAAGTTCTTACACAGTGCCCATCATGATGCATAGATGCTGAATGAAAAAACTGTGATCTAGTGTGGTTAGCTGAAAGTAATGCAGAAAGGGGTCATGTATCACCAGACTGTCCAGTATAACCATCTACATCCCTGCTTGCAGAGGGCCTAGGGTTTATTTAGAGGTGCATTAAGGGGGATCAGGTGAAATCTAAGTTGTTTTGGGAAGTATACATGACTATTGAGGCTTCAGTAACCTGCTGCGCTTGTTCCATGCATTTTTCTCAAGATTGCTGGTTAGAGGTGTGAATGATATTTCTGGAAATTTTAAAACCATGGGGGAAAGGGTTTTTTTTAATGACCTTTTTTTTTAGAAAAATTGAAAAAATGGAGCACTATCACCCTTGATTGAAAGTTACTTTGTTAATTAGGAATATAAAAGTCTTAATTTAGTTTGGCATAAAAGTATCATGCCTGGTTTATTAATATGATGATTAATAAATTATTCAGAAAATAATTACAAATAGAATTTTCATTTTTCATTTTTTTTTCTTACTGTAAAGAACACCTGAACTGTAAGAAATCTCTTTGGTTTTGCCATTTTATGAGTATCAAGCTATAGTAAGAGGAGAAACTATCAACACTGGTAAAACAATCAAAATTATTTTGTCTCCTCTGGTCCTCCATAGTGTCAAGTAGGCATACAGCCCTCATTCCCATAAGATGAACAGAGAAAAGAAAACCAGGGCAAGGAATCCGTTATTTTAGTACATCAGTGCCTCTCAGGCTACGTGATGTGGTGAAACTGGCATTTTTTCCCCAGTCTGCCAGGGACCAGCCCAGTGGCTACAACTGTTTCTTTCTCTCACAGATTGTCAGCCAGTGGCACACTCACTGGCATTGCCCTGTTAGCCATTACTTTGAGTAACTCAGTTGTATATAATCTCATGTAAAAGTCTTCTTGCTACATGGTTTTAGAAATAATTCATAGGAATAAATATATAAGCAGGGTCTCAAAGTTTTTGTTCATCAATAAGTTCAGGGATTTGTCAACTGGTGTTTTTCTTGAAATACCCCATCTTTCTCTGTGCTTCTGAGATTCGTAGGAGATATTCCACTGAACTGTTTGACCTAATAACATAATATGTGATGCAGAAAAATGTTGCATCTCAAATACAGTTTTGAAGAGTTTTTTACACATCTAAGAAACTTTAATGTATTTACAAACTCTCAAATCTGTGTACTAGGAAGCTGGATTTGGCAACCACATACTTCCACAAAACAGAATGGGTAAAGTGCAGCTTTCCAAAGCTTTTTTTTCTGACTCTCCCAGGCCCTCTAACACACCAATAAAATAAAATAAACTAGAAAATATTTTTTAAAATCCTACCCAAATATGTCTCGTAATGTCCTTTATGGCTGTGTTGGAAAGTGAGCTCTCATGTTGCCACTTGCTCCTGTGGAAAGTGTCTGTACTGTCTAAGCAGCTGAAATAATTGTGTCATTAGGGTCTACATTATAAGTAAAGGAAACTTCAGTTTTCCTTTTTTTCTAGCAGCTGTTTCAATAGCAGAACATCATTTACCTTTCTGCCTAGCAGGGAGAGGTAACATACTCAGCCTTAGATGGAAAGGAAGGAGCCTGATTTGATGCCTTATAATGGAATGTTTCCTGTGCTGTCCTGCTTTTGACTGATGACGTCGTAGCTGCCTATCAGTGCTTTTCACGACAACATCCTTTTTGTAATGGGAGTTGGTGTGCACAAGGGAGCCTTTCTTGGACCAAGCACCTTCTACATGCTTCCCTGGACCTCTTTTTGCAATGGCAACACTATCCATTTTCTCTCTTCTCCCTTCTTATCCCTAAAGGATGGAGAATAATCGGTTGCAGATAGGATTAGATTTCAGTATATTCCTTTGGTAGGTAATTGAAATACCATTGGAGTGAAATATGAACTTCTTCATAAGAGTACCTTGCATATTTGGACTGGACATGCTGCCCTTGGTACAAGGTGGACTGTATATTACAAGAATGGATTGTGACTTTGGGCTTGAATGACAGTGGCATATGTCACAATGAATGCAGCTTTTCACTGTTGTACTTAAGTTGCTTCTCTAGTTGCCTCCGTTCCCTTGTTTAGTATTCTTAATGCCTAGATGGTATCTAGCCTAGATATCAAGGTACTTTGCCTCAGGTCATGGTGTAGGTGGTAACGGTAATTCTTGCATGCTTCAATGTTCTTGTGACTTTGGGTGTGAACTTATATAGATTGATTACAACATACCCACTAGACAAGAACATGTTACATAGCCAAACACTTTTCTGCACTATTGAAACTTGTGCACATCAGTGTCTTACTTACGCGAGTGCTGAACAAAAACTTACAGAGCCTGTCAGATTGGCCATATAATGTGTTACAGCCTGTACATTGTCTTATAGTCACCATTTTGTGTAAGAAAAAGAGCTTTACTTAAAAACAAAACAGACTCTTGACCTGCTGTGTTGATGGCTTAATACTTAGCCAGACTCTGAATTCTGGCTTTAAATGTCTGTGCATTAGCTCTGAGTATCTGCAGGAAACACATGTCTAAAAAGCCCAATTGGGCTATGTTACCTTCACATATGTACCCTATTTGCTGGCATATAAGACTCATTTTTTCCCCTGGAAAATACTATTTGAAAATGGATGCGTTTTAGATGCCAGTGTATCTTATATGCTGGCAAATAGTATTTGCCAGCATATAAATGGGGTGCATCTTATACGCTGGTACATCTTACATGCTGGCAAATACGGTATTTCAAAAAATGTGATAACTACATGCTACATATTCACTGTAAGGAATACATCAGTCTTTTCTGCTGCCACTGTAGTCTATGGTGCTGCCCTTACTGAAACCTATTTCCACTGATGGCAGCATCTTGCTTTGAAAGCCAGTGATTCCAAACTTAAGTCTGTTTGAATGCTAGTGTGAAAAGATATTATCTAGGCAAGCTGGCTGTACCATTAAGCCGATCAAATAAGTACTTCATTATTTCTACTTCTGTTGCAGTGGGTTATTATTGAACAAGGATGTTACACTTATTCTATGGTGGCCGTACCTCTGTATGACACTCTGGGAGAAGAAGCTATCACTTATATTGTAAATAAAGGTATGCTTTGTGTTCCACAACAACTGAATACTTGCATCTGTAAAACTGCCATTACTGTAAAACCTTTCTAATAAGACATCTGTCAGAACCAGCATGGCGTAGTGGTTTGTGTTTTGGGCTAGGATTCTGGGAGGCCAGGGATCGAATCCCCATTCACCCTTTGGGTTATCTTGAGCAAGTCACAGTCTCTCAGCCTCAGAGGAAGGCAGTCTAAACTCTCTCTGAACAGACCTTGCCAAGAAAACCCCATAGTAAGTTTGCCTTGAAGGCACACAACAATAGCAACAACAACAACAGAATACCTGCCATCACACTATGCAATTCACTTTGCAGCTTCTTCTGAAAGCTTTGACAGCAACAAAATATCAAGGAGTGGTGTCAGTGGGATGGGTGGTCATTCAGACTTTCTGGCTGTAGGGGAATTAGACCAGATATTCAAACAATCTCCTTTGTGGTTGAAATCACGTGGAAGAAGCAGCAGTTGGAAAAGAGTCCTGCTAGCTACCTTTCATACAGGTTCCTCTAAAAAGCTCTGCAGCAAAGTAAAATACAAAGTGGACAGTATATGAATTGCACTTAAGTCCTGGCTGTATAGCCTTTCATACAGAAATACTTAAATACATATATCCACGAAACATGGCCTCTGACAAGCTGTGCTAGTTATAATTACTCACAATTGAACTTGTTTGCCTTCTTTCTTTCCAATTTAGCTGAAATTGCTTTGGTTTTTTGTGATAAAGCTGAAAAAGCTAAACTTCTTCTGGATAGCACTGAGAGAGGAGAAGTGTCAATGCTCAAAACTGTTGTGATTATGGATACCTTTGACAATGACCTTGTGGCTCGTGGAAAGAAATGTGGAGTGGATATCATCAGTATGAAGGAAATGGAGGTAAGCAAAGCAGTTTTTGGGATAGTCTCCAGTTCTGATGATACAGCCAAATTCCTTGACCAAGGCAAGAAAGAAGCAAAGTTTAGCCAGTTACAAAATGCTGATCTTTGACCAACAAAGTAAAGGATAAAATTTGGACTGCTGGTATTTCACAATGTGTACATGATTCTAAACATTTGTCAAGATGAAAGATAACAAAATCTAATGTGGCTTTTTCAAAGGTTGTGTCAATTCTGAAATAATTGCACTCAAATCTCAATAGTCCCAATTCATAAAATGTAACAGTAGCAAAGATCGCAAGTGGTCTTGTATGCAGACTAGAACACTGTAATATTTCTTAGTGTTCTGTCTTGTCATTCTGCACTAAAATTTCAAGCTAATTTCCTTGAGAGCCTTGAACATGATATCCAGCTTCAAAGTATTTCAGTCATCTAGTGGTGCTGATGGCCATATGCCCCCAGTTGCTTAGACTGCTGCATTCAAATGACTTGCTCAACTCTCTTTTTGAGAGTGTGAATGTGTGTGAAAGACTGGCAGCTGGAACAGCTGCAAAATTATCTTGACTTAATATCCAGGGATGTACATTCCTGTTTTATTTTCCCCTCTTTATTAACTAAGAATTACTGTCACCAGACAGAAAACAAGCAGCTTCAGATGTTTTGCTTAACAATATCTTAGAAAAACTACAGTTGTAGTAGCAGGAATGAAAGGAATACATATCCACTATAGAGGTAATATCCTTCATTATAGAGTGAAGGATGACACAGTGTAAATATGATTTGCTCATTAACATAGGAACTTACTTAATTTAGATCAGTGTCTCCCAGCCACCAGGGTTGTTTCCTTTAATACTGGATCCCAAAGTAGACATTCACTTCTGATTAGTCCAAGTTGTCTTACATCTTTATCCTTTAGTTTCTGTCCCCACCTTCCCTTCAGTGTCCTTAGAAAACTGAAGCAAGGAGTTTTGTTAAAAGAGCATTGCTGCATTCAGAATGGAGAGCCTAAATACCCTAAAGGCACCAGATCCTGTTTGATCTTGGAAGCTAAGCAGGGTCAGCCTCATTTAATAGTTGGATGGGAGACTGCCAATGAATACCAGGTGCTATAGGCTGTATTTCAGAGGAAGAAACTGGCAAAACCACTTCTGAGTATTTCTTGCTTAAGAAAACCCTGTGAAATTCATGGCAACTTGAAGACACATACACACACATATTCAAAATTGTGTAAAGACACTTCTATTGCTTCTCTATTTGTTGAGCTGAATTATAGGATAGGCACTGAGATAATTTTAAAAGTTTGCCATTGAGAATGTTGTGTGTTTCTGATCCTTTCCCTAAACATACCAAGATAAAATTTAATATAAATAGACAAGAATACATTTATCTGGTTGAGATTTTTAAAAATTGAATAAACTGCATCTGATCAAACTCGATTTACTATGCTGTCGCTGGAAGTGGAAGAGTTAATTGGTTCTTTGCTGAGTGGGGTAGATTTTGTTCTTTACAGATCATCATAACCCTCTGCAGATTTTGTCTAGTACAAATTGTGATGCTTGCTTGGCTTCAAAAACTTGAACCTGTGTTATTTGCTAATCCTTTCTGAAGAGAAAACATGCTTTTCTTCTTAAAAACAATGTAAGGGCAATCCAGGCAGTGAAGCTGAATTGATAACATATTTCTCATCCAGAGTTGATCTTTGTTAGAAACTAGTTAATGAAAAGTTGTATTTGGTACATTTCCCAGAAGGATTTACAGTGGAAGTTCTGTATCTTATGAGGGTGAATTTTAAATTTCTGATTAATTTGCTGTTTCTTTTTTTTTCTAAAGGGATTGGGAAGAGCTCACAAGCACAAACCTGTAGTAAGTACTGTGTAAATTCTAATGTATAAGACCAGTAATCTAAAATCTTTAATTCTTCTTTAAATAATCAGAATAACTAGAGATTAATCTCTTGTTAGGTTCCAAAACCAGAAGACCTAGCCATAATCTGTTTCACCAGTGGAACTACAGGTATACTTGCCTTAATTTTAAGAATTGGTTTGTGGGGACAAAATCTTTCTGTGAGGAGTGGGGCATTCTTTCTAGACTGCAAACTGGAGAAACAAAAATACTGGTGGTGAATAGGTGTTTTTTGGTCCTCCCTAAATTATAGACATTGTTGTGTGTATGACTGGCTTGTAATCATGCACTTGACTTTATGTGATAGATACATAGCAATCTGATGTAGGAAAGCTGTATATTAATACTATAAAAGCAGACCCTTCACTAGACTGCTGTGAGCCCAAAGTTTTGGTGATGCATAAAGACTTCTGGAGAGAAAATAGTAAAAGTGGTGTGGATGAAGAATTTTTTCATCTTTTAAAATGTCTTTCAGTAAGCCATTGTAGAAACATGTAAGGAAATAGAACCACTTAACCGTATTAATATTGCATTCCATCATTTTTAAAGTGTTTGAGTACATGTGTTCTTATGAGTTTAATAACTTGACATCTGTAGGTCTTTACTTTTGTTTGTTTTAACATGCTTTTTCTCTTTAGGAAATCCCAAAGGAGCAATGATTACTCATCAAAATATAGTGAGCAATATGTCAGCATTTGTGAAAGCTACAGAGGTAATGTTTGCTGTTTGAAAAACTACCAAGATTTTGAAATACAGCTCATTTGGAAAAAAAACTCTCAAATCAACCATAACTCAAATTTTTAACTTTGCAAAAAAGTATTTTAAAAAGTTCAGTATTGCAGTATCCCCTTCAGTTTTAAGCATGTGTCTAATATTATTTTAAACTTAAGCTGTAATATTTTGCTTAGTGAATTAGTGTACATTCTATAATGACTTATAATACACCCTGTCCTGGAGGTTCACATAAATTCACAAAGTGTACTTGCTCATACTGTACCTGCTAAGTTACTTAATAGTATTTAGGTTTTCTGCAGTACTGAATATTCTAGTGCTTGTTTATGTTTTAAGAATTATTGCTATTGTATAAGGTCAGCACAGTATTTCACTGTTTCTAGTGCAGAATATGGATGTGTTTGGAATATCTTACGTAAAATCTCTCAGATTCAGTTCTTGAGGTGACATTATCCAGTTCTCAGTTTATGAACTTAACATAGACCACTAATTTCTTCCTGGCATTTTAATTTGTGATTCCAGTTTGTAAAAAGGTATTAATTTTATAACTATGCCATTGTTGCCACTGTACTTGCAAACTGTTGTCTTTAACCAGATGAATTAGAGTTGTGAAGTGGTTTAGTGGAAGGGAAGGCAAAAATCTTGTTTAAACAACTCTTGCAAAAAGAACATTTACAGAAACATATCTGGATTTATTTTTCGAAAAGTATCCCAATTCTTTGTACTTGCTGAATGGAATTAATTTAAATGGAGGATTCATATTTATCTGTTGGAAACACTCTGCTTTCTGGGAGATTAGATTAATTTAAACATCTTGTCTGTGGGGAACTTAAACTTCTTTGGTGTGTTTTGCTTAGCTCTGCCCTCTGCTTGTGCATCTCATACATTGAGAGTCTAGGTCCTCTGTGGGCTCAAGGGATGATTTTGTTTCAGCGTCTTGTTTCAAATGCGCCTGTCCAGTTTTTCAGATGATAAGATGTTCTTGCTGACTCTTATGGTATTGTTATCAGAAACCCAAGATTAGAATGAGAACTTTGGTCAGCTGAAGAATACTGTTTATTTAAAGGCAGAGGTTCTCAAAATTCTAGCCCAGGATCCTCACACAGCATTCAATATTATCTTTATCCTTTCGTAAGACTAACATGATGACACACACAGTCTAAAAACAGAAAGAGAATGTGACTTAAGTAACCGCTGCTTTATTTATGAATACAAGAAGCACTTGAGTTCCACACAACTCGGGGATTTGATGCTGAAATCTTAAACATTCTATGAAGTGGTACCTAATTGTAGGTCTCTTAAATTACTGTTGTTATTGTGCACTCAAGTTGCCAGGATCAGTGAATTAAGGATATGTTTTTCAGTTGCTCATATTAAGCTATATGTAATCTACTCTTATCTGGTGTACTGAAACATTGTTGTTAATGAAGTCTTCCACCCTGGTCCAGAGAGCAAAAATGCTGACCTTTCACACAGAAAAAGCAGCAACAGTTGTACAGTTGTATCAGTTGTACGGTAAACAATAATTTGTACAGATTGGTCATACAAAACACTTGACCACATAATTGTATTGAAGGGCATAGAAAGTGATGCTTACCAATCGGCTTAACCTGGTGCTTCTTGTGTTCTTTCTTTTGGTGATCATATATAATGGTTGTGTTTTTAAACTGGCATGAAAAACAAAATCACTACTGTGTGGAGAATAAAGCATGGAATAATTTTGTGAGCTGAAGGACGTCTCAACATTGGCAACAAAAATATCAATGAATACTAATTTTAGAATACTTTCTAAAATTAAAGTTTGTGCTACGATAAGGAAGGGCTTTGGGAGAACATTGAATTTAAGTTGCCATACAGTTGAGAGGTACAGCTGTCTATTCTTGCACTGTAAAATTGCAATAATCAAAATTGCAATTATGAATTATCTTAATCCTTTCCTAATGAGTTTCTGTTTCCTTCCTCTTATTGTTGATTTTGCTGACAGAAAGCAGTTTGTCCTTGCCCAGAAGATACCTTAATCTCCTTCTTGCCCCTTGCCCATATGCTTGAAAGAATTGTAGAGGTAGGCATATGTATGTTTTATGAAGCTGTTAAGTAGTTTCCTTTTTTACAGAGTGGCATCCTAGTGAATCCCAGCGACACACACATTTCCTTTTTGCCTCTTGCACACATGTTTGAAAGAATAGTCCAGGTAAGTCTCTTTGCAGAGGCAGGATCAACATTTGTCAGTCTACACACAGTAAGTAAGTAAACCTGTGTAGGCAAAATGTGGCTTAAAGAAATGGTTAAGACCAAGAAGGATGCAGTGGCTTTGTTTTTGTGGGGTGATCATAGAATCATAGTATCAAGCATCTGGGGATCAGAGGTTCTGAGAAGCTGACAACTCAAAAAATCAGTATGAATTTGCTTTTCTTCCCTTACCTGCTTAAGACTTCTGGTAACAAACTCTCATATTTAAATAGTGCAGAGGAAAAATAGTACAACACTGTTTGCTAAAAAAAAACAACGCTTTGTGTTCTGTCAATTAAAAACAGCTAAGCTCTGAAATACTTCTAGATGGAGAAATGAATAGTTGTTTTCTACCAAGCTAAGTTACCTATAACAAACCAAGTAAGATTTCACTCAAAACAAGCCTGGAGCAGGCATGCCTCAGCTTTCATCTTAATTTGGTTTTTCTCTTTGTCCATTTGCTCCTTGTGAATATAATTTATAAGCAAGCTGTTATTGCTCTTACAATAAACAGAATCTTACAGTCTCATAGTATTCTTCATCATTTTCTTACAACTGATTGTTCTGGTCTAAGAGCTAAGCAAGATGCTTTAATCCATGCAAACTCTGAGGTTTTTATTGTTATTCAGTTTCTTCATTGCCCTAATGTAAACAGCTACATATTGAAACCTATGAGACCAGTTACATGTGCTGAATGTTTACATACAAGCTTCACTAAAATTGTAAATACTTCTGAAAATGTTGTGTTAATCACATAAATATTGAATAAGACTGAAAGACTGGCATCCCAAATGGTGTCTGAACATTGTCCTACAGAGAAAAGTAGAGATGAATCTGTATGGAGACGTTAAACAAATTAACTTGGATTAGTCAAAGTAACACCTAACGGTCTTGCTCAGAATGCCCTAGTGTTACAGAATGCCTTGTTATAAGAGTTAGTGGCTTCCTTGTTAAAAGAATAACTGAAGTTGGGAGAGGTGTTCAGTTTGATACTGTGGGATGGTGAAGACCTAGAGAGTAATCAGCTTAGGGCCTATTGGCCCATCTGCTGAAGCCTAGGCAAACAGGGAAGCCCTCCTCTCAGAACAAGAACAGCCAGACGTCCTGCCAAGCAAGAGATAGGATGCTTCTCAAGCAACAGATGACCCAAGCAGGATCATCAGCAAGAGTGTAACCATAGCAAGCTATCTCTTTAATTTTTTTTTGAATTTTATAAAAACTATGAAATACAGTAAAACTATGCAAATGTGTATTAAAAGAGCAACTTATCAAAGAATACAAAATGTGTGAGAAAAACAAACAAAAAACTTCTGGCATGGCTTCTAGAAAATCCAGATGTGAACCAGTCTTTCAAAACACATTTGTACCACCATCCTTTTCTGATTCATTATATAAATTAAAAAAAACCTTATGTTTAAAAATATTTTTAAAACACAGTAAAATCATTGCCGTTGCCTTAATTTTTATGTCTGGACAAATTCAGTTAACAGTAAAACATTTGAGAGGTAGTTATTACCAATTTCCATTATAGTTTATACAGTCGCCCCACCACTTTTAGAAGAGTTCGAGCCACAGAACGCTTGAGAAAGTGGAAAAACTGTGAATAACTCCCTCCTGTTCCTCCTCCCATTCTCTTCCAGAGCTCTCCCCTTTCCATTTCCACACAAAATGGAAGGGAATGGAGTGGGGTGAGTGGGGAAAAGCTCACGCTAGCCTTCTTTTCCGCCTCTGGACCTCCCTCCTTCCTCCTCCCATGCAAAACAGAAGAGAATGGGGGTGGGGGAAAGCTTGTGCAAGCCTTCCTTTTCCCTCTCCAGAGTTCCCCCTGCCATTCCTATGCATTTTGCCCCAGTGCTGAGAACTCATGTGAGCCCCCCCCCCGCAATTCCTTTCCATTTTGCCTTGCTTTGAGTTCTCAGCATCAGGCCAAAATACATAGGAATCACAGGGGAAGCTCCGGAGGGGGAAAAGAAGGCTTGTGTGAGCCTTCCCCCACCTGCCATTCCCTTCTATTTTGCCTCTGTATGAGTTCTCTGTGCTGGGGCAAAATGCATAGGAATGGGAACAGGAGAATGGGGGGAAAGGCACACACACTTGCGAATAATCAAATTCATGAAGGTTGAACATGCGAATGTGGAGGGAGGAGTGTACTGAATAAGCTCTTAACAGCTGACTGAGACTTTGAGCAGGGGAGAAGGGAGAGGCCATCTCAAAGGCTTGTCAGGAAGTGAAATTCCCTCCAACAAAGCCAGAAAGCAACCTCTCTCTCAGCAGCTGCTACAACTGGCCAAACCAACATTCAGACAACCCCAGGAGAGTCAACAGAACCTTCAGCATCCCAGACAAATTTGTAGGTAGCAAACTTCCTTTCATTGCCTCCTCCCTTGTACCAGCTAGTTGGGATGCTTCTTGGAAAGCATGGAAACTTGGTGAAGCCACCATTCTGTTAGTGCAGGCATCTGTTGACTATAGCCAAGAAGGAACGATTAGCATTTGTGTTTGAGGGAAGGAGCTTGTAATTGGTAGAGGGTTTCAGAACCCAGAGGAAGGGTTGAATAAAGAAGCTTTCTGCACTGAATCTGAGGAAGGGAAGCCAGATCTGCAGAAAGTCTATGGAGTAACAAGTTCTCTTGAGAGGCAACATTTAATCTGAAACCCAGTGGTGTAAATGTGAGTGAAAAAAGCAAAAAGTTGAGGCTTTAAATAAAGTATCTTTGAACACTCTTGCCCTCTGTTGCATCATAGACTTGTTTGGGGGTGCAGTTAAAGTCCTCTAAAGGAAGAATGACACAAGCACAACTCTTTCTCCCAGAATATGGTATTGTCCTGTGAGTAGCCCAACCAGGACTCCACATACTTGGTTAACAGGCTATAGCTAGTGCTTTTGGGTGTGTGAGTATGTGCCCTCAAATTGACTGTCAGCTTGTGGTAACTTCATGAATTTCATAGGGTTTTCTTAGGCAAGGAATATTCAGAGATAGTTTTGCCTGTTCCTTCCTCTGAAGTGTAGCCTACAGCACCTGGTATTTGTTAGCACCCTCCCGTCTAATTAGGGCTATCCCTGCATAGCTTCCAAGATCATATGGGGTTTGGTGCCTTTAGGGCATTTATGAATACCTTAATTGTGTTTCTGAGAAAAAGTAATGTTACATCAACCAAGGAACATCTAATTAGAATATTTAAAAAAACCCACCATGCTTAACTTTCAGCTCCATCCATCCTACTGTCTTTCTACTCAAGTAGGTGTTTCTCTGCTGTTGTCATTCCTTTCTCCTTCCTATCCAGACTGTTAATAGCATGAGAGGCCCATAGATAAACTACTTACTTCTACATTTTAATTATAAAGAACCTTCTGTATTATAGTATACTCAAGGTTGGTTAACAGGCAGAAACAATAAACAGTATATCAAATAATTTAAAACAATATAAAATGATCATATATAATAATAAGCTAAGGACATCTCCAGGAAAGGGTGCAGCTGGCCTACCAGACAGAATTGGGGGAGAGGAGACCACTTCTGGCTACTATTCCTCTTACCTGGGAGTATTTTCATACTGCAAACAAAGGCAGTCTATCCAAAAGGGGCTGTATATAGCCTCTGAGATTTGATCACAAGTATATCTTGCTTCATATGAAGTTCCGTTGCAGCTCATGGAAAAGCCCTGAAATGTCAGATGTTGTAGTCCTGAGTCGCTACACAGCAAGGTGTGCTATTCATACATATTTACTACACAGGAGGAAGAAACATGTAGGAATTCTGAGAACTAATTGAATCAGCTAGCATGGGTTTGGTAACTAGCTAGGCAGTATTAAATGGACCACACTAGTCAAGAAAGAGTCTGTTGGATTGAAAAGATTAAAGCAGAAAAGGGATGCAAAGAAGTGAGAGAAACAACTGATAAAATATTCCACATTTTGGACAATGGTTATTAAAATTTCCCTTTAAAGCCATTGATGGGGATTGAGGGAGGGTAGGAGAGAGAATTGGTTAAAAAAATGTAATGTGTAATTTGTAATATGTAATGTGGTATAATATTCTATGTTTAAGATTTAAAATAAAGTGCAGTAAAAAAAAGTCTGCTCACTGTATGCTTTATGCTGTATGGATGCTTTTGTATTGTTCCCATTGGTTGGTATTTAATTTTCTTTTTATGGTCTTTTTTTACAGTGTGTGATTCTCTGCCATGGAGCTCGGATAGGATTTTTTCAAGGAGACATCAGGCTGCTTATGGATGACTTAAAAACTTTGCAGCCCACAGTATTTCCAGTTGTGCCAAGGCTGCTGAATAGAATGTTTGACAAAGTAAGTCCATAATCTACTGAACTGAATCAATATTACTCTCTTTAAAAGTTCAGAACACCCTTTGGATTGCAGGGGACGTGCCCTGTAGCTAGAAGCATGACCGTATGCTGTATGCTGTGTCAGGAACTTGTTTAATGACTGGTTCTGCATAAGCCAGGGAAGGATCCATACAGCCTGTGTTGTAAATATGTCCTCTTTTCTCAGATCTTTGGTCAAGCAAACACTTCATTGAAGCGGTGGATATTGGATTTTGCTTCCAAGAGAAAAGAGGCAGAACTTAGAAGTGGCATAATTAGAAATAATAGCCTGTGGGATAAAATGATTTTCCGTAAAATACAGGTAACTATAGTTTTGTTGTTTTCAAAATTTCTGCGCCTTTACTTGGATAAATAATCAATCAATTTCCTATTGAAAATAACATCACAAGTGGAATTATTTGATTTTGAATGTGTCCTGCATTTTTTAAACAAAATCTGTAATTTTTAGAATGTAGGAAGTTGTTTTATATCAAGTGAGACATATCTAACTCAGTAGTGTTTAATCCAGTTGGCAGCGTCTGTGCAGGTCTTCCCTTCCCTCTACCTGTAGATTCTGGGAACAGACCTGGGCATTCTGCATGAAGAAGCACTCTGAGCTATAGTCCTTTTCTGAACATCTCTTACAACATAACACGGTTCTTCTAGAAAGAGAAAATATAGCTCACAGGTGGCATGTGGCTGTGAAACCCACTTTTGGGTTCTTAGTCCCCCAAGCCTCCAACCATCCCCTATTTATTTTTTAAATAATTTTGAGGAAATATTTGATTGAAAATGACACTGAAAGGCTGTAAACAAATGAAAATACACAAAAAGATGCTCTCCAGTCACCCCAGAAACTACACCCAGTACCCTTGTTTTCATCAGAGTCCCTTTCAAAGTGGTGACAGGAAGTAGCACAGCATGACTTCTGGTTGCCATTTTGAGGGCGTCTCTGAAGAAAAACAGATGTTTTAGTACATGTATGTGGAGGTACAGCCGTAGGGTTGGTCTGGAGGAATTAGCCCATCTCCCCAACTTAGTTGCCCACCCTTGTTCTGGAGTCTCACTGTGGATTAGAACTGGGATAAATGCATATTCGAATATTTCCATTGCTAAGGGCAAAGCCTATCCTAGCATTCAGAAAACACAAGAAGGACTAGAATTGAACTCTTCTCCCTAGCTTGCCGACTTTCAACGAATAGAGAGTGCGTGATGTAGGGAACGATTTGCCTGTGCAGCCACCTCCTGTCTGCAGTCCAAATTAGCATTTTGTCTTCTAGATCTTTCATATAGTGATACCAACAACACATAGCTATGACTATTTGTACTCTTTAGAACCTTTTGATAGTATACAGCCAGTGCCCATCAATAGGCAGAGAAGCTTGGGTTTGGCAAACTAATTGTATAATTGTCGCATGAATGGGTCATGTGATGCCTATATTACTCATTTCTGGAAGTCGTCTTCATGATCATGATCATTTATTTATTTATATAGCACCACAACTGTATGCGGCGCTTTACAAGAAAAATAATAAGAAAGAACAGTTCCCTGCCCTCAGGCTAACAGTCCAAAGACAGGATACACAAGGAAAGGGGATGGCACGAGAGGTTAAATCCAGCAGAAACAGCCTCTTTTTCTCTTTGTCTGTAGCCAGGGTACTGGCAGTTGGGATAGAGAGAGAGCCCCTCCTCTACCCTTGCACCAAGGCATGATGGAACTATGCCTATTCTTTTTTCCCTCCAAGGTCAGGGAAGTGGCAGTTGGGATGAAGGGAGGGCCTTCCATCTGCTTCTGGGCTGCTCTAGGAATTCTGGGTGGAATATTAGTGCATTAAATCTTGTGAAATAGGGCCATGTAGTGTCACATATTCAGATCTGAGATTTCCCTTCAACTTAGTTTGTCATTTTTAGCCTGCTGCACAAAGCTTTTAATATTGAGAAAGTGCTCCATTTTACAGCGATCATCTTAATCAATTGTAATTTGTTGTTATAGTGTACTGAGTATATGAGCACGTGTGTGGGAGAAATGGTCCTTAATTCCCACACAAGTAATTTATTGCAAATAGAGCTGGCCATTTGGCTTTGTATTTCACTCTTGATTCTCCTTCAGTACTACATTGTAGTATTCATTCTTTTTAGTGCTGCCTCACTCCAATCTGGTAAGAAAAATAGATGCCACAAACTGTACAAGACCCCCATATCTAAGACTGCTTTATTTGAGGATCATAGACCCTTAATTTAGGTAACGAATAGTGATATGAAACAGACTTCTTCACTGTTGTGGTTTGGATTCTGTATGTTTGAAAAGCAGATTAATTTAAACAGTAGATCTTATTTCTGTGATTAGAAGTAGTCTCCCATCTAATTAAACCTCCACATGAATACTCTGTTCTTCTGCAAGCATTTATAGTCTATCATAACACTCATGTAGTATTTTTTCTTTTAATGTTAGATTATCATGAACTTTTTTTTTTCTTTTATCTAGGCAAGTCTGGGAGGCAAAGTCAGACTTATGATTACAGGAGCAGCTCCTGTTTCTGCAAATGTGCTGACATTCCTAAGAGCAGCCCTTGGTTGTCAGGTGAGACTGAACTCTGTTTAGATTGCTAGTCTGTATGTCCTGTATGTTTACTTTATACTTTAATGCTTTGTATGTCAAAATTATGAATGTCATATTTTGTTCACAGCCAAAAATGTGAATAACAAGGGATAAATTCCAGTCTTTTAAAAAAAAATTCCCATAATTGATGAGGCAAGGGCAGAGAAGGGGACCACATCTGCAAATTCACACTATGAATGTTGAGGAATAGTGAAAATCTGGTCGTGAGAAACTTTCACTTTGCTCTTGCAGATAGCATGTGAAGGAGCTTTCAGATATCCAAACTAAGTGCCACTTGGAGTGTCTAGTTCTTCCCTAATAAGTCATTTTAAAATATTGTTAGTTCTGAGTTTTTAAATTTAAGAGCGATTTCAAAGAAATGCTGCTTTCTTGTGTGTGAACCTAACTTCCCAATCAGTGTACTAGAATTCAGGAGCCATCCATAACTGGTACCGTGACACCAATATGCCTTCTATTTCAGATTCCAATATGCCTACCATTCCAGATGGTAGAGGGACTGATAGTTCTATCATTTTCTGCCTTGACTACAGTGTTGAGTCAGGAGTTAGCTGTATGTTTACAACTAAGCTTCAGGACTATGTTAGAAAATATAAATGTAAAATACTAGGAAAAAAAAGAGTGAGCATCTGCCCAGTTGAGGTAGAAGAACTCAAGCTTGTGCTAATTACTCACTAGAAACTATTTTGTATGAATTACTGCATGTGCTGAAATTCTTTGTCAAAGTTGTTTAAAGCTGGAAAAACTGGATGACTGAAGTACACTGAGTCCAACATGTGTACAAGAATTTTGCACAAGGTGATCCTGGAGATTGCCATCTGTTCTTGTGCTTATGGGAACGGCAAAATAGTTTTGTAGCAAGGAACAGATCCTGGTGGAAAAATTACAATGGCTATCTTGTATATCCTGCTTAACAGTTCTATGAAGGCTATGGACAGACAGAATGCACTGCTGGATGTACCCTGACATTACCTGGTGACTGGACTGCTGGTAGGGCTTCTGTAACTTACTTTTGCAACATTTTAAAACAGGACAAGGCAGCATGTTCACTGAAGTACGAACTAGTTCTTCTGTAGAAATTGGGAAATATAAGCAGATTAGATTCGGGAAGCAATTCTAAAGGAATGTCAGTGTGTGACTAACTAGGATAACTGAGTCTTAGTCCTATGGTTCCCAACCACAGGTCTCCAGATGCTGGACTCCCACTGCCACCAATCCTTGACTTTTGGTCACGTTGGGTGAAAATGGTGGAAAATGTTGTATGAAAAGAACTCTGGTTCCCAAGGCCTGGACTCACTGAGATTGCCTTGCAGCTGTTGATACAGTTTATTTACCTCCAGTTACCTAGTGTTAATAAGTTGTAACAGATCGGCATCTTCAAAAGATAGAAGAGAGGAGGGGCAAACCCTCTTCCAAGCTTCAGACCTTTACCCCACTGGAGATAATTCTTGCCACCTATGATTGGGCAAGTCTAATCACAATTATGAATTATGTATGTGGGAAGAAAGGTGCTTCATTATCTCGTGTTTTAAAACAGTGTGATGCAGAACAGATCATCACCTGAGGGCAGGATAGCCTGTACCTAAAGAGATGCCCCACCCTTCCTAGAGATTCATGATTCTGTGGAATATCTTGTGTGGAAAAACAGTATAGTTCATCGATGTGTGGTGGGCTGGGAGTAACATTGACACTAGTGTCCATACGTATATTGATTGAGCTCTTTTTTCCAGATCTTAAATAAGAATTCTGAAGTCTTACATCTTAGTTACAACAAGTAAATTGTCTTGCTTGTAGGAATGTTCTGAGTAGCTTTTCAAAGGCATGGGAATAAAGGTGTCTTGTCTTGCTAGTTTTAATTTGACATCCAGTACAGGATCAACATGTGAGATTGTAGAGCAGGGGTGGCAAAATGCTTCCTGGGGGCCACATGCTGCTCCCAAAGCTGTTTTTGTGGCTCCCAAGGCCCCTCAGAGAGTTAAAAAAAAATTGGACTCAAATGCCCTCTAAGGGTCATGGAGATATTTTTGAAATGCTTTCCCCTCTACCCCCGCTACTTTAGCTCCAGGAGTGGTCTTTCTAAAACAAGAAGTGAACAGAAAGTTTCTTGCTAAAAAAGGCTCTCTCCTTTTTTCTTTTTTCTTTTTTCTTTGTTCTGTTGTTTTTGTTTTCCTGTTGCTTAAAAAAGGCCTAACCTGGACGAGGAGCAGCCCATAGGGTTCCCAAACCGTGGCAAAAATGCCTTCCATGTCCCCTAGGGGGAGTTTGGGGACAAATTTTATTCATTTCTCTTGCCGATGTATGTATATGTGGTTGGAGTGCAGCGCTGGAAGGTCTCCTGAGGGACTAATGCAGTCCCTCGGAGTCCCACAGTTGGCCATCCCTGCTACAGAAAGACCTAGAGATGTATCATACATAAAAATGTATCCAGATAACTGGCAGTAGTCTTCCTTACTCCCCATCATCCTGAAGGAAACTACTATCCTATAATGAGTAGCCTGAGAAGGATTTTCTAACCTGCATTATTCATTCAATGTGTGCACCATTCATTCCATTTCATAATATCTCATGAGGGACATTGGCTGTGAAACCATGTGGTAAAAGAAGAAACCAGTATCTGTAGCATCCAGTCTAGGTGCCAAGTGGCCTTTTTTGTTTGGCTGCTGCTAAGATAGCCATGCTCTTAGCATTTTTAAAAACAAGAGTAGAATGCGTAGTGGAGAAGAACAGCTACTACCATTGCAGTTGCCAATACAAAATCTGTCTGTTATAGTGCGAGCCAGTCTTAGTTTAATTTATCATACAAGAAAGCTTTCAAAATGCAAGTAAGATATGTGGAGGAATGTGGAACTGGACAATACAGACTGATGTGACTATCCCCATGGTTGAATCACCTAGAAAAAGCATGGCCCTGCTATGCAGTTCATATGTTTCTCCTCATAGTTGTGAAGAAGAAGAAAAGCTAGATGTTCATGAGTAAACCCTTGGGCAAGAGATTAAAACAGAACACCTGGTTTTTATCTGAAAAATAATGAGGTGCCTTAAGAAGTTATTTTATCACCTTGCACAGCAGTGGAGGGATATGTTCTGGCCTTAAAAGTCTTATTACATCATTAAAGGGCCAGGGTCAAGATACTTCTCTGAATAATCAAAACAGATTTTTTAAACCTGGGACTGGGAAACACTGTGAGAATCCAATAAAGAATATCACCCAAAGAATGGTAATATTATAAAAGAAGTGGGCTTGACACTTGAGTATCTTTCTCTACTTAAAGCTGTATTTTATTCAACTAACAGGTCATGTCGGTACCCCAATGCCTTGCAATATAGTAAAGCTTGTTGATGTAGAAGAAATGAATTATTTTGCTGCCAAAGGAGAGGGTGAGGTAAGTGGCACTCTAAATCCAAGGAGTGGCAATATGTCAGGATTCAGGAGTCCTGTCTCAAATTTGTACACAAAAGTTTTTCAAGAGAATATTTTCTGTGTGAGGGCTAGCATGGTGTAGTGATATGAGCATTGGAGACCAGATTCAAATCTCTGCTCAGTGATGGAAACCCACTGGGTGACTTTTCGCAAGTTACATTCTCTCAGCCTCAGAGGAAGGCAAAGGCAGATCCCCTCTGAACAAATCTTGCCAAGAAAACTCCATGATAGGTTCACCTTAGAATCACCGTAAGTTGGAAATGACCTGAAGGAACACAGCAATAGCATATTCTGTAATGGGGAGAGGTATCAGCATCCAGTGTAATTACTTTGGATTCTGGTCTCAATTAGTGCAGTTCTTACTTTCATAATGTCAATAAGGAATAAGATTAGAGTAGATTCTTCTGGGATAAGTTTACTAGTGGTGTTGAATAAACTTTTCTCTCTTTCCTACTTAACCTTGGAAAAATTAGTAGTGAAAAAAAAACCTGTTCTGCAGACTTTTACAGGACACATATTAAATTCTATTTCAGGTTTGTGTAAAAGGGACAAATGTATTCAAAGGGTACCTGAAAGACCCTGAAAAGACTGCAGAAGCTCTTGACAAAGATGGCTGGTTACACACTGGAGATATTGGTAAATGGTTGCCGGTAAGCAGACCTGTACTATATATTGTCAAGGGTTTACTGTTTTGTTTCCTTAACCACACACCCAAATCTGGCAGTGTATAAGTCTCCTCTAAGCAATAGAGTTATTTCCCTCATGCCAGAGCACTTCTTCCTCAAGGGGATCTAAATACAATTACAGCATTGAGGTCTATCTGTTTTATTATTTATTCATTCATTTTTAACACTAAAAATCTAATATACAATCAGAATAGTAGTCATTTTAAAAAATGAAACAGAAGGAAGACAAAGAGAAAAAAAGAAAAGAGAGGAAGAAGGGAAAAGGACGTATAACTAAAACACGGTAGGGCTCTGACACCTGCCATCAGTCCTGACTGTAGTGAAAGGAAAAAAGAAAAAATAAGAGGGAAAAATATTATTCTACCATTATAGATCCAGCTAAATTATCCCACTGAGATTGCTAATAACCATAACCACAGAGTATTATGTCATTAGATATCTTATTGCGCAAAAATCCATGAACAGTTCCCAGTCTTTCAAAAAATCTTCTGTTGGCTTGTCCTTCAATATCCACATTAATTTGACTGTTTTCGGCCAACTCAGCAACCTTAACAATCCATTCTTCCATTGTTGTTGCTTCACTCTATTTCCAAGTTGAGGCAAACAGTGTTCTTGATGCTGTTGTCATATTTACTGTCTAGTTCTTTGTTTTGCTCTACAACAACATTTCTGGTAACATTACCAAATCTAACTTTAAATTTTTTTGGATTAACCTGCAAATGTTAGACCTGTAATTTTTGCATTCTTACAAGTACGCTGCATATGAAAAAGGAGCCCTCGTTGTCTTGATGTCACAAACATTGGTTTGAAAAATCCTGGGACATTTTCAACAGCTTATTTGCAGTTAAATGTGTACATTTAAGTGTACATCATATAATGCATATAATCTTTTAAATTACAACACAGAGTAAATTTTATGTCTTTGGATCACATTTTTCCCCATACATCCATATGGACATCATGTCCAAAATTTTGGGCCCACCTTATCATGTACTCTTTTTACAGATTTCTCTAGTTTCAAAATCCATTTACTGGTATATACTTTTTTAATTACATCGCCATCATCTTTACACAACTCTGAATAAAACTCATTTTCTTTAACTTCTCTGACTGCATTTCTCTTATCTTGATCAAATCTATCCTCAAGTTGTATATAAGCAAACCAGTTAAGATCTTTACCTTTCTTAGGAATCATCTCTCTTCATTTAAACTTCCAGATGTCTTGTTCAAAGTACAAAAGATCTTCATAAGGCAACCATCTTCAATTTTTAACTTTCTTTCCTGTAAAAAAAAAAGTCTTCCCGAGGTGTGGTGGCTAATATTATCTTAAGAAAAAGTCACTGCTTATGTTTATGCCAAACTGATAGGAAAGCTTTTCTAATAAAATAATATTTAAATTTAGTGTATGCTTTAACTTTATCATGCCAAACATAACCATGCCACCCAAATCTTAAATTATAATCTTCAGGTTCCAAGAGTCACATCTCTAAGCAACATTCATTCCTTCACCTATACAAAACAACAGGCTTCGTAATACAATGTGACATTGAAATCTGTTGATCAGACTTAGTAGACATTACCCGTCGAACTTGAGGATGACTTCAAGCTGACTTGACATTAGCTTTTTCCACTGTTCAGTGAAAAGGCCTGTTGTGCCTATCCTGGACATTCTCCTATAGTTCAGTATATTCTTGGTTCTCTGTGTCATTTGAAAGTGCTTTGCTCTTAATAAAATGTTCTGACTGCAACAGGTCTAGTTCTTTGTGCTGGTGTCACTTTGCCTTAACGTTTGGAAGGGTCAGTCTGTACAAGCATCAGGCGTGTGATATATGTATAGGTACTAGATAAGCTAAATGTTGGTAGAAGCTGCCCATATGTTACTGGCTGGCTGTAAGCAGGGAGCCAATATATATGTCAGGCATTCTTATAGTATGCTGAAGCATAGTGTAGTGAATGTACGTGACTAAAAGCATGCCTTGATTGCGCTTGTGTATAACTCAGTGTAGATGTGCAGACTTGCATTTTGTGATCATTCATCTGCTTGAAGAGGAGTTATCACTGAATTTCAGCAGGATGGTCTTTATTGTAGAGATAACATAATCCTGGGACTAGCTGATGCTAGCCTCAGCATATTAAAGTACTGCTGTGTTAATAAACACATTTCTGTAGTCATTTTCCCTAAGATGAAGTGAAGACTTGAACATCTGTTCAAGGAATTAAGACATAGGTAGTTGAGCTTCAACTGAGAAGCCAGAATAGATCTGTGCAGCAGATGTGACTAGATGATGATGATGAACTTTAAATGTCCCCTCTTCATTCCTAAAATTGGGATGTGAGTTATTTTACAGATTAAAACAAATGCAGTACAGCTAAAGCATACACAAGGTTAACAAAAAAAATGTAAGTAAACTGTCAACAACATTTAAAGCATTTTAAAACATACAATTAAAAATATTAATGAAAAATGGTTTTAAAAACAAAGGAGTATTAGAAGCACTTTCTTTAATGGCATTCTATTCTTGAAAGTCTGTTGAGTATATCTTTGCCTACTGGTGGAAGGGCAGCATGGAGAGGGCCATCCTAGGTTCCCTAGAAAAAGTTCTAGAACCTAGGAGCAGCCACCAAGAAGGGGCTATCTCATATCCCCACCAGACATGCTTGTAAAACTTTGCTTAGAAATGGAATGTTGGATACTGGGCAGCAGTTATGCATTATGGAGGGATTCAAGGCAAGCTTTATAATGGACGTATTACAACTACCTCCTTTAGACATGTTGGAAGCCTGCTTTTCTTTAAGGAGGCATTGGACATTGACTCTCCTGCTTGGCAGTCCCCGCCTGCCAGGCCCATTTAATGAGCCAAGAAGAGCAAAGTTCTAGCACATGCATGGTGTCCTTCACTTTTCCAAGGATCTTGTCCACATACTCAGGTTGTACAAATTGAAAAGTGTCCATTATTATTTAACAAGAGGGAACAAGCATTATATCCACTGCAGCATCTGAGTCAAAATGGATCTGAGTAATTGTATCTACAAAGTGCTGTACCAGTTTTTCACAGTAGGCTGTTGAGTGGTCTACATTATTTTCTCATGGGCCAGGGTGTAATAGACCTCCAACCACTCAACACAGCTCCACTGAGCAGCTCTTTAGAGACACAGTAGTAGCAAAGAAGAATATTTTTTCTATCTGCATCACAGAGAAGGCATTTAAATAGGTTCCAGCCCACATTTGGTCAGACACAGACTGAGTTTCCTGCCAACATTAATCATTTAGATGCAATTCTAAACTTGATGGATGCTTGAAACCAGGGTTTTGGGCAGTTTTTATTTTTGAATGCTGCAGAGTTAACTTTAGAAAAAATAGATACCCTCCTGCTATCACAAGATCAAATAACACTCTGTTATGCATGTTCACTGCTACATGTTTATCCTGAAGTGTGGCTTTCATGGGTGATCACATAATCCAGTGGAGACATAATCTGCCAATGATATTCAGGTAAACCTGGCCATCAAATGTATGCAGTTTGAACTAGGCTGCTGAACAGAACTCACATCTTTGGCCATTTCCGCCCTACACTGTTATAGTGCTGCTATTCCACTTTCAACATCCTGTGGAATCCTGGGGTTTGCAGTTTAGGGAGGGGCCTTTAGAATTTTCATCCAGAGAGCTCTTTGGCCTCATGAAACTACAAACCCCAGAATTCTACAGGACATTGAAAGTGGAATAATAGCACTATAACAGTGTAGTGTGGAAATGGCCTTTATATTACACTGGATTCTAGTTAATGACACTGATTGCTGTAAAAAAAATTTTTTTTTAATGAATTGAAGTTCACTAATTTTCTTCTTGCTCTACAGAATGGTACCCTGAAGATAATTGACAGGAAAAAAAACATATTTAAACTTGCACAGGGAGAATACATAGCACCAGAAAAAATAGAAAACATCTATGTGAGGAGTGAACCTATTGCCCAAGTATTTGTCCATGGTGAAAGTTTGCAGGTATGTATCTGTTTACCTGATATGTTTAGAGGGAAACTTTGGGACATGTTTAGAAATAAAGGTCTTGAATATGTTTTAATCTCCAGACACCATTAGAATTAAACTAAAGAATTTATTGCCAGGTACATTAGAGAAATAAATGTATTTGTGTCTGTGGTACTACCAATGTGTGCACTAGACTACCAACCAAAGGAAGCTGATCCTGCATTGGGTATATACATAGTAATACCTTCTGTGTCTTTAGATCGATAGGAAACATTCCTCCATAAATGTTCAATCTTAAATAAAAATACCTTAGACTCTTAGATATTTCTATCTGCCTTCCCAGCTTGCAGCAAGACTCAGAACAATAATGAACTAAATAATGAACTAAAAACAAACAAACAAAACCCGCAAATAACTCAGCAGGTAGGGCGGCAAGATCTAAGCACCAGCCAAACCATAAATCTGTTTGAATGAAAATGTTTTGGGATGAATAAATCTGATTTGCCAGCTAAAGGGCATGGGAAAAAGGGCTGGCCTGGTCTCTATGTGTGTGGCTGTCCCAGGGAGCTCTGCTCTGTAGTGCGGCAAAGAGTCTTGACTGTGCTTTTTCTAATGAAAAAAAAGTAACATGATCTGTCCTCTGGTCAGCTTAACCAAGTACCCCTGCTTCTTTTTAGGCTTTCTTAATAGCAATTGTGGTTCCAGATCCAGATGTATTATCCGGCTGGGCAAAGAAAAAAGGACTGTCAGGAGCATATGAAGAACTATGCAAAAACAAAGTAGGTGATCTTATCTGGGACTATAGACATGTCTCACTTTCTTTATTCCTTCTAAGACTTGAATGTGTTCCCTCACAACAGAGGGATAACATATAGAGTAAGAGTAGATTTGCAGGTGGGAATTCTTTTTCTTTCTCTCGTCTTTTTATTTTCTGTGTCTCTTTTGTTGTTTTAAAATAATTCTTCATTGATGCATATACCCTTCATATAATAAAATGCTGTATCATAAAAAGGCTAAGGCCACATCCACATGTTATTGGAACAGAGAGGCGAGCAAATACAATAGAATAGACAAAGTCTACCAGTTAAAATGCCTAGATAAACAAAAAGATGTTGAAATGACAGGAAAACAATTGCAGTATTGCTGCCAGTAATTTCTCCACGGGAAGATTATTTCATAGTAAGGGGCACCACAATTGAGAAAGTTCTCTCCCTTGTTAATATTTTGTGCATCTGAAATACCTGGAAGGGAGTCTCCCTTCCTGACGTTCAGTCACAGGCCCACTGGTATAGGAATATGCCTTCCTGCATCTTCTGGCCTTGCCCTCAGCATCTGAAGCCAAGAGGTAAGGCCAGGAGATGCGGTTTTGCTTCATGTGGTGCTGTTAAAACATGGAGAAAATATATGAATGGGGTTCCAGTATTTGGAGGAGAAACTGCTTCTGTTTCATTATAGGTGATAACCGATTAATAAAATGAATACAATAAGCTTTTGATAGATGTTCTATGAATGGTTAAATAAGACATTATTGTTTGGTAACACTAAATTCTGGATCTCAATAGGACATCAAAAACTACATTCTGGAAGACATGCTGAAAATTGGAAAAGAGTTTGGCTTAAAGTCATTTGAACAGGTAAGAATCTGTAATACTGTTCAGCCACTAAGCTGTTTAGTACCCAGTTAAACCATTATGTCTTTGTATCTTTGAATTCTAAGGCTGCAGCCCTAAGTTGGTTAATCATTTATTGAACACTAAGGGCATTGTTAGGATAGATTTTGATTCATGGGAATAATTAACAAACACTTCAGTTCTAAAGTTACTGTAAGTGTTACATGCTGTGAAGTCAGCCTCAGCATATGGTGACCCCATGAATGGCAGCCCCTGCGAGAGAGAGAGCCCTCCAAGAGGCCCCATTATTAACAGCTCTGGGTAGAGGGCTGCCTTCTACCTTACCGAGCACTCTTGTTTTTTCTAATGAGTCATGTCCATGATATGTCCAAAATACAAAAGCCTAAGTTCAGTCACTGTGTTTTCTGGTGAGAGTTCAGGCTTGATTTACTCTTAGATTCATTTATTTAATTTTCTGGTGACCCATGGTATTGGTAGAACTCTCCTCATCACCACATTTCAGATGAGTTGGGGTTTCTCTTGTCAGCTTTCTTCACTGTCTAGGTTTCACATCCACACATAGTAAGTGAAAATACTGTGGCATGGATGATCCTGACTTTGGTGTTCAATTATGTATCTTTACACTTGAGAGTCCTTAGCTGGTTTCTTCGTAGCCACACATCCATCCATTAGTTTTCTGCTGATTTCTTTACTACAGTCTCCATTTTGCTTAGTGACTTAGGATACACACAGTTTTTAACAATTCCAACATCTTCATCATCTACTTGAAAGTTATATAAATCATCTGTGGCAATTATGCATGCTTTTTAAATATTCAGCTGCAACCCTGTTTTTGCACTTTCTTTGCTAACTTTCATCAATAGTCATTCCAAGTCTTTGCTGTTTTCTGCTGGTATTACTGTGTAATCTATATATTTTGAATTATTGATTTATGATTAATGTATTATGGATGTTACTCTAATAGGAAATTGTAAAGAAAAAGAAAAGGGACAGGAGTCGGTTTAATGGTTTCAAAGTTAAGCTCGAGGAGGGCTCCTGCATCAGGCTGGCACGAGGATCAAAACCCAGGCGTCGTAGATTGATCCTCCTGTCAGCCCAAGAATGGTAGATTTTGTTGAACTGTGTTTTATCTTAGATCCTGTATTACTTTTATCTCAGATACTTATATTAAGATTTTAGTAAATACAAATGTATTTGTGAGCATCTCTGATAAGAAATGATATAAAATAAACTGGTCTTTGCTCTTTCTAAAAGTCAGTGTGCTTTTATGTAGAATTCTTCTTAAAAGGTTTCCAGAGTGTAACCTAATGTTAATTTTTTTTCCAGGTCAGAGGCATTGCCCTTCACCCTGAAATGTTTTCCATTGAGAATGGCCTGCTAACACCAACATTAAAAGCAAAAAGACCTGAGCTCCGCAAATATTTCCAGTCCCAGATAGAAGAACTCTATGCTAATACCAAGATGTAACAGATTTAAAAAAAAAAAAAAACTGGTGGAGAAAATAGCATTTGCTATTGACCTTCATATCTATAAACTGATTACAACAAACATGGGGAAGAGAACTGTGCAATCTTTAACTTGTACGCAAAGGGGTACTCAACATAGGAAAACTGAAGAAAAATGGAACACTGCCTTACTGTCCACTTGTGTTGCAGACCATTTTTATAGTGACATACAACTTCCTCAATGCGCCTTAAACTGTAAATGGTATCTATGTGATTTGTAAATTATTTAAGACTTCAGCCAAAAAGGCATATAAAGGAATTATGTGTGTTGCTCGGACATTTATGTCTTTTCAGTATACTGTACAGCTGGTGGTGAATTCCTAAAAGATTTGCCATGTGGAGGTTTTTTAGTTTATCAGAATACAGGGGCACTGCTAAAGGAGTATCACTTGTTTGTGTTGAATCTAGAATTTGGGCAGCATTCTTCATGCCTTATTCTCTCTAGATTACTTGGAAGCTTTATTTTAAATTCTGGGTATCAAGGAACCAACAGCAGGGTGAATTCTCAGATATTTTATCTTTAGAATTAGCTGGGAATTTCTTATGCCCTATGGAAGCTACTCACACAACACAAAGTGTTTACTTCATGAACTCTAGAGAGGATTGGGGCCATAATGGTGGCATGCTGTAGAATGCATGTGGATGTTGATGGAATTCTGGTATAGGGGTTAAGAGCCCCACATTTTGCCCCAGGTTGCCATAGTAGAGCAGACATGACTTCTGTCACTTCATTTACTGGCTTTGGTACAGAATCTGCCTCTCATCCACTGAATACAGAAAACAGAGAAATCAAAAATAAGTACCCTAAATGGAACTGATGGGATGAGAAAGGGGTATGTAGCAAGCATATACAGGGGACAGTGAATAGGATGTGGTTTAGCAATGGACACATTTCCACTGGGAGTGAGGAAGGAGACTAGAGTTACCATGTATCTATATTTCTCTTGGGAGGGGAGGGGGTGGAATTGAAATGCCTTGTAGTAACCCATGCTTGAGTTTTTCCACATAATTTCTGTCAAATATATGTAAACAAGCACAACAGAGTTTGCACTAAAGATTGTGTGATTGTAATGCACTACCCAGCTGCATCATTTCATAACCTGTGTACCCTAACTGCACAACAGTATCCCAGCTAATACTCCTGAGTATTAAGTCACTTGTTAAATTGGAATTCAAATGTTTGCTTAGTGTTGGCTATTTCTATATTTTATAAACCAAAATTTCCAAAAACCAATGAAGGAAACCAAAATAAATATTTCTGCTTTTAATCTGAGTAAACCTTTTAAAACTGTGCTTAAATTCTTCATATTAGTACTGCAGTCTCTCCTAAAAGAGGGAGAGAGAGAAAGGAGAAAGGGAACCTCTGTGTCATAAGCATAATGTGGGAAATAGAGTTCAAAAGCAATTGAGTTTCTTGGTGTTTGTTTGTTTATTTGTTTGTTTTGTGTGTTGTCCTGATTTCTGTAGGAGTCAGGACTCAGATGAGACGAGGGCTAGAAAAAAAATCATATTTCAGAATCATATCACCTTCAACTTATGTACCACTACTTGGTTTTCTACTTTGTCTTGGGCTGCAGGAGTAGTTCTGTCATGGTGGTGAAATAGAATTTTCTTGGCTTATCTTAGTAGATTCTTTGGGACTGACGAATACAGTTTGCATGCATACACTTGCATGGAGTCCTTGAAAATCTAGACCAAACAACCTGTAGTTATAGCCTCATGTAGCTGAACCAAAAGAAATCATTAGAATTGTTTATTTGTGGCACAAAAGAACTGCAGCAGAACAAACAGGCTTGTTTCTACTCCAAAAATGTAGCTGATTGTAATCATACAGACTCCTTGATCCATTTGCTGCTTGCTAATGCATACAACTCACAACTTTATGATGGTAAATACAGACCTCCTACAATTGTCTTTCTCTGGCTTTAATATCTGTATGGCAAGAATGGTGATCATGTGGTCAATCAGATGTGATTGGACTACAAGTCCCAGTAACTCTAACCTAACATAGTTAACAGGAATGCTGGGAGTTGTAATCCAACACTGTCTGAAAGGTCTCATGGTACCCACCACTAATGTGGAGTCTTCTTTCATGGTTAAAAGAAACACGAGCCATATTTCACTCAGGTTGTACAGTGGGCCCTCAATATCTGCTAAGGTTCCGGTTCCAAGACACCTCCCCACCTCTGTGGGTGCCAACATTTGTGGATGCTCAAGTCTCATTATGTACAACAGTGTAGTTAAAAAGGTGTCCCTTATTTAAAATGGCAAAATTGAGTTTGCATTTTAGAATTTTATGTGTTTATTTAGTTAGTTACTTATTGAATATTTTCGAGTTGTAGTTGGCTGAATCCATGAATACAGAATCCTCCGATATGGAGGCTGACTGTCGTTTCTATTCCTGCTCAGGATGGATTTAGAACATATTGTGTATATTACTAAAAAGAAAATGAACTGTTTAGACGTCTTAACCTTTTATATTTCAGTTTCTGAACTGAGAAAACTTAA
This sequence comes from Ctenosaura bakeri, assembly GCA_948474755.1. Taxonomy (NCBI): domain Eukaryota; kingdom Metazoa; phylum Chordata; class Lepidosauria; order Squamata; family Iguanidae; genus Ctenosaura; species Ctenosaura bakeri. The sequence continues at coordinate 1,016,309 of CAOLHI010000054.1, read as the reverse complement.
TTCAAATGGCTATCTAATGTTCTGATATCTTCCAACAGTATCGGAGTGCTCTTTATGTCCAAGACCTAGTAATAGTAAATTATGTAAAACTTAAAAATATTCTTTTTCTTATTTTGACCATAAGCACTAACAACTAGTAGAACAGAGTCTTTACAACATGGAAAAAGAGAACATTTGAGCAATGGACGAATTAGCATACTTGTAACTCTAATTCAAATAGTGAAATTTATGTCTTTATTAGCAGAGAATAAGATGACACTTTCCATTCTTCAGCCTTCCCTTTTCCCTGAAGAACTTAGCTAGAAACTTCACAGCTCTGAGGAAAAAATGATTTTTCCAAAACCAAAATATTGTTGTAAGTTATTGTAATGCAAAGTATTTAGCCGGTGGCCCAGTGTTGAATGAGCAGCTAAATAACATTGGCTTTACAAAAGACATGATTCTGATGTAGTTGAAAACTGGTTTATAAATGAGTCAAATGGTTTGTAAATGGGTCAACACATCTGCCAGTGTGGTTGGATTCTCTTTGGGGACATGGGGACATGACAATAGAGGTTAACTGATAAATCCCTCAGCTTCAGACTTTATAACCATACCACCAATTCCTGGCATCCCCTCAAGCAGAAATGAGCAGAGCAAATGAGTGCAGAGCAGCCTAGCAGCTCATTGATTACTAGGAGTAATTTTTCTATGGGTGCAGTTTCTTGACGCTTTGGAAAGACACCTTGTTAGACTGGTCTGTGCTATAAATTACGCCAAGTTAACTTCCCTGTGTCAACTTCTGTAATTCAACCATGGTAAGTAAGTGTCTCTCACTGCCCCTTAAGCTAGTTTCTGAAGAAGCAGAAATGTACAGTTCCTCCTTGCCTTAGCATCTGAGCAGCTTGTTGAAACATGCCCTTGGCTTGAACACCACAGACTTTCAGTAATTCAGCCGGTATATTTATGGAGTACTGCAGTTCTCACAAAGTGCAGACAGCTGGGGTGTTCTTTGAGAGCTGTCAATGAGGGTGTGGATGTGTCATGTTGTAACTTCAGTCTGCCTTTTTCTCCACTGCATCCCACCTGCACATTTCTTTGACTACTAATAGCAATTATGAATAACAATTCTGTAGTAACTTATTCAAACCTAATTTCCACCAGCTAAATTTATGTGCAGAATATAAAGAAGACAGAGAAGATAAAGTTTGCTTTCATCCATAACAAAATTCATTGTAGAGTGAGAGCTACTGGCATGTTAACAATAAAGGTTGTCTTGAGGATAGTGGCTGCTTGAAACTCTCATTTTCCATTCTGTTTTATTATGTGTACTTGTGCGTTTGTATGTGAATCAGTCCACATCTCCTTACAAGAGCCTCAGGCTGGTTCTGTGATCTCCCTTTTGCTGATGTGAAAGGGCTTAGAATGCCTTACTCCTGGCTGCTTAGTACAGATGTTGTGTGAACTGGGAACTTGCCAATTTATGATGCAATCTGCTATACTAACTCTGCTAATGAAAGCAGGTTCTAAATTCATACAGTTCAGCAAAACCCAAATACAGTGCATGAAAAGACAATTGTGGGAATTTAAATGAAAGTGCTTCTTCACTTGTATATATATTTCCCCATGATACTATGGAGAAGGAAGTTTAATTTCAGTGCTATTGCAGTGTGTTGGAGGCATGTCTTGAGGTATGAAAATCAGTCCCCGTATCTATCAAAGATGCTAACTTCTCATGTGCAAAAACGCCAGGGGATTATCTTGTGAGCCATAAAACTATTGCTGGTTTGGTTATGCTGCCTTTGAACAATTTCAAAAGCAAGAAGAAGAAAAAAAGCAAGAAGAAAAAAAAAGCAAGACAAGACACGTTCAAACAAGGCTTCAGGAAACCTGACGTTCCACATGATAGGGGAGAGTGCCAGACTAACATGTTGATAATGTTGAAGAAATTATAATAGTTCATTAGTAAGGTATCTTAAAAAGAGGTATTTTGTCTTGAAATGAACTTCAGCTTGAGTGTTAAGGGTTTTTTTTTTATAAATATTCAGACCTAATCAAGCAGGAAGTCAAAGGCGATATACAGCATATCAAATGAGAGAGAAATGGAACACAAACTGCAGGCATAGAAGATGGGGACAGTTTGTGGCCCTACAGATGTTCAGAGAAATATAGAACGGTACAATTGGAAGAGATTCCTGTGGTCATCCAGTTGTCCAACCCCATCCCAATGCATGAAAAGCACAACTAAAGCACCCCTGACAAATAGCCACCCAATTTCTGTTTAAAAAGCAAAGAGACCCGCCTGCCCTTGCACAGCAACTCCTCACAGCCTCTGCTTCTGGCTGTGTTACCCAGGGCCAACAGGACTTGTAGTTCATCAGCAGTTGGAGAGCTAAACACTACCCATTCTGGAATACAAAATGGAAGGCATTGTGGAAAAAGAAGTATTGTATCTAACTGTGTGTTTCTGTTCATGGAAAATTATTTAATTCAGAGCGGACACTGTGTATGGAAAGGGAAGGAAAACAGGCAACATTGATGATCCACCCTCTATCTATAATTTCACTTTTTGCTCCTGAGATTTGGGGGATGCTATGGGACAAGGGTGGAAGCTGTGGGAAGCAGAAAGTGCTGAAACTGCTCATGAAGAAACAGCTCTGGCAATTTGTTGCACTATTGGCCTGCTCTCTCTCTAATCTCCTTTGAAGGCAAGATTGTCAACTGGCTCATAGCTGGTCAGCAGAAATCTACAGCCGAAGCATCTCTGACAGATGACCATCCCAAGTTGCCTCTTAATAATCACAGTGTTATTTTCTCTAAGTGTTCACAGATTGATAGTTTAATCTTCACAGGCAGGTAATGCTAAGAATCATAATGCTTCAATGTGATTGTTCCCTCAACAATAGGTTCTGCAGACATTTGATGATGGAAAATTCCTCTACTTCAGGGATGCTCTGCTAAAAATTATACATAAATGCATACTATTTAACCCCTGTGTGAAACCACTGAATCAGGTGTTAAGGAAGCCAAAGCTTCTGCCAAGTGTCTCTAAGAATCATTTTGTCTGCCAGGCATTTTTTGGATCGTAACAGCAGAATGGGCCAAACACATTGTCCCTGAGCTTTGCCTGAATGCAGAAGAAGTTTCTGACAGGGGAAAAAAAGGGTTATCTTCTCAGATTTACACCTTCTGAAGCTAGAGTTGGAATCATGCAGCTCACCACATATTTATTCAACTGCAGCTCCCAGCATTCCTCCCCATTGGCTCTGCCGGCTGGGTCTGCATATTGTGAAGTGATGACTGTGGCATCTTTAAGTCTTACAGATCTATTTTAGTATACTTTTTTGTGGGTTATAATCCACTCCCACAGATACAAGACAGAGCAGGATAAATTAGCCAAAGGTAAAATGGTGGGATCAAAGTGAAATGGGTTCCAGAAAATGGCAAGCTGTTACTAAATGCTGATGATAAACCATCACGGAGCAGGTTTAGCAAAAATGTTCTGACATCCCTAAACCAAGACAGCTGTTAACTGCCTCTGAGTGTTATATCATCCCAGAATTCATTCTCCTCTCATGACGGTTTTGTTGACAAAAGAGAGGACTTTTTGAAGAAGAATAAAATATTTTTAGCTATATACACAACCCTAGTGAAAACCAACCTCTTAATTATATGCCTAATATGCTAAAGGGAATTCTCCCTCTTCAGACTTCTGTTGATAGAATAGAGTTTGTGAACTTATACCAACTGTCTCCCTTTCAAAGTTTGCCTGGAAATTTCTTTTTTCCAGGACAGCAACTTGGAGATTTGCAGTGCCCCGGTGCTGGTTTGTGTTTTGTGGAGCAACTTGCTCAGGCTCACTCCTGAGCAAATAAATGTCGGCTTGCCCTGCAGGACTTTGTTCCACTGTAGCATTCTTTCCATTTTTAAAAATGTTCTTAATTTATTTCAATTGGCTTGACAAAGTACTGTATTTTTAAAAGAAATAAATGTAATGGCTGGGTATACATCCCTGGAACAAATAATAAAATAAAGCCATGGTATTCTTGAGCTTGTTTGCAGTCCATGCTGATCCTTCCTTCACTCTCCCGGTATTTGGGATCTGAGGGAAAAGTCAATGTCACCGCCGTGAAAACATGAGAGCAGAGCTCTGCTATTAAGCCTGACTTGTGATTTATCCTCCTGCCACGCGATGGCGCTGCTCCTCTATTTTTGCAGTTGGCACTCTCAAACCACGACGCTCCTAAAACTCTACGTCAGACGAAGCGGACCAAACCATCTGCCAGAAGAGAAAGGGGTGGCTAGGCAAGCGAAGAATGGATGCGCTTTTAATTCTGCAAACTGTTCAGAACTATGACCGACAGAGCAGGAAAAGAGTTATTAGGCGAACAGAACAGATCTGAGTAAAATGAACTCCAGTTCAGTTCAGTTCAATTCGATTCCACACACTCCCACTTCCGTGTAGTCAGTTGGAACATTCCCGGCAGGGCGGTTTGAGTTTCGACGGCGGGAAGAAGCGATTGGCGGGAGTGGAGGTGAGTCCCTGAGTTGTTCTGTTGCGCTCCCTCAGCAGGCGGTTTGGCCGGCTGGCGCGCGCGCGGGGGGAAGGGGGCGTCTTGAGGTAGCGCGCGGGGCTGTGGACGGCGGCGCCGGATGAGGGGTGGCGGGGGCGGGGGTGGGGGGTGGATGCATTCGCTTTGCCTCCTCACAGGGTTTTGAGGGGAAATGGCGCTGCGGAGGGATGTAGAGGTGCTGAATACTGGGCCGCCATTAACAAGAGTGAGCTAAAGTGTCGCTGAGCCAGTGGCCATTTCCGCACTACAGTGTTAAAGCGCTGCTATTCCACTATCAGCCTCCTATTGAATTTTGGGGTTTGTAGTTTAGGGAAGGGCGCTTCAAATTCTCAGCCAAAGAGCTCTTTGGTCTCAGTAAACTGCAAACCCCAGAATTCCACAGGGCACTGAAAGTGGAATAGCAGCAGTTTAACACTGTAGTGCGGAAATGGCCAGTGTGGTGTAATGTGACTGCCTTGGGCTGCGACGCAGGAGACTCGGGATCCATTTCCCGCTCGGCCATAGAAGCCCGCTGGATGGCCCTGGGTGTGTCGCAAACTTTCAGCCCCAGAAAACCCCGTGATAGGATTGCCAGAGCTCAGAAATGAGTTGAAGGCAAACAACAACCATACCGAAGAGCCACTGCCTTTGACTGTGAGGGCGCCAAACTCTTCACAATTACAGCAGTCTGAATCCTCGTTAACTGCCATGGCAACATCCTAAGGAAGCCTGGGGGTGGCATTTTGGCGAGGGACAGTTAGAATTCTTAGCCAGAGGGCTCCTGTGGTGCCTCCCCAACCTACAAACCACATGATTCCATAGGACCGATTGTGACTGTGGGATCGGCTATAACTGTGTAATGCAAGGGGGAACAAAGCGTGGCCCCTGGGCGACATGCAGACGCCAGAAGTCAACCTTTTTTTTTTCTTTGCTTCTCTATGATATGGTCGTTCTTACTTCAGAATGCCCCCATATGTGTTCTGCAGAGTGGGGAGAGCATTTCCATGATGTTTGTAGATTCACTGCCCCTCCCCCTGCAGGCTGAAAAACGTTTTTTGCAGAAAATATGTCCAAAAAAAATTCCCCTGAAACGCTCCAACATGTCCACTAGAGGGAATGGGTTATATCACCACGTTGTTCAGGGCTCTGGCTTTATTTATAACTCAGGAGAGATGTTTTTTGAAACCCCAAACACAGTCAAAATGCACTTTTTTTTTCAGGGAACAGTTGTGATCCTCCAAGGTTTCCCAGGAGATTAATGTGGTCCTCCAGGCTTCCAGAGTTGCCCACCCCTGATGTAGTCTGAAAGGGCCCTAGAAGTTAAACAGTGCAAGGGCACCCTATGAGGTAAATGATAATTTCTCAAGGATTCCAGAAGAAACAGGTCACCTTCTCCACCCAAAAAGGGTATTCTAGAGAGCAGAGGTACCAAGGGTGATAAAAACAAGTGAGACACTCACTAGAGGGAACTCTCTGGCTGAAAATTCTGAATCCCCCCCCCAACTGCAAATCCCAAGATTCCATAGGATGTTGCCATGGCAATTCGAGTGGAATCATAGTGCTACAATTGTGTATTATGAAGGGGCTCTAAGAGATCCTCCACCAGGGTCACACCTTCCTGCTGCTGATGTATCTTAGTTTGGTGTTTCCACTTTGAGCGTTCTGCCCTGGATGACCATCCTAGGTGCCTAGCCTCTTGATAAGAGTTTAAACCCCTGACAGCCTTTACTCAGTCTGTCTGCTAGACTCAACCCCTTCAGTGATCTTTAGAACAATCCAGAAAGGTAAGCAATTAATATTATCTGTATCTAATGAGAAAGGAGAATTGCAGATTGTAAGTAAGGTGGGGTGCCTGAGGCCATAGCCAATGAGTTCATTATTGAGATTTGAATTGAAGTTTGTTTGTTTAACCATTACAACACAATGAGTCATCACTTCTGGAAACAATGTACTGAACAAGATAAATTTTTGGTATGATCCATCCGTGTGTTTAACTGCTACTGGCGACTACACTGCATGTGAAAATGGACATGTGTTTGACCAGAGTGTCAAATATAAGGCACGTGTAAAATTTTTATTTGAACACTAACAAAGGATATGGATGGAGAAGAAGTGTGTCTTTTTTCCCCACTTTAACACCAACGTTCAAACGCCCCTCCTTTTTTCCCCTCCAGTTCAAATCTGCTGTCCAGAATGAGCAAGAGAATGGGGAAAAGGGCTCAAGGCGATTGTAGTGTTGAGAGAGAAAGAGAGAGATTCAGCCCTAATTCCAAAGAATTAGATCCTTTGCTTCATTGCTTGAAAGACACATGAGCAAATATCTGTGCCACTGTTGTGTATTAAGTACATACTTAAGACAGATTGGTTAGCAAATATTGCTGCTTTCCCCATTCTAGGCACAATTCAGGCTGCTGGATATGACTGTGTTGTAGTTATGTGACTTCATGGGGACTCTGACTGATGGCACCCTCTCATAGGGTTTTCTTGGTGAGATTTATTCAGACAGGGTTTGCTATTGTTGTCTTCTATAGCTCAAGCCTCAAGGTTACCCACTGGATTTTCATGGCTGAGCGCAGGTTTGAACTCTGGTGTGCTGGAGTCACATGGATCAGATTAACCAAAAGGGGAGCCATGGCAGGTGGCAGAATGGGGGTTGCAGTGTATTTATAATTATTGACTGCATCAAACTAACATGCAGGTCATATATAAGACTCTCTTCTGCATGGTCTCATATGCTTTGAAATGGGAAAGTGTGATCGTTTACGCCATTGCTCAGTTTAAAGGCACCCTTGATAAACCAGCATTGGCTTCCACACAGCTGTGACTAAAGAAAGAGGTTCCAGACCGGTGCATGAAAAAGGTTTGAACAGTTGGATTTCTAAAGAAAAGAAGACAATAAATAGATGACATCATAAAGTTGAGGAAGGCAAAATGCTGACATGGCATCATAAAGTTGATGAAACAACTTGTCTTATAGACTCAAAGGAATTCTTTAGAATAGAGGCTACCTGCTGTCCAATTACTGACAGCTGACATAGTTACCATATGACTAATAACTAGTTACCATGTAACTAGTAGTTGCTTGGAGTTATGATGATCTTATGGTTTTTCCTCTGTCAGAACTACGTGAATTGTTTGGCTAGGTTTTTTTAATCTATAAAATAAATACTGTCTTGGATTCAAAGTTGCAAGGAAGGAGAAGTCCTTCCCACTGTACCCACTAAAATCTACTCTGTGTGGTTGTTGAACTCTTTAGTATAGTATATAACAGTGGTTCTTAACCCTTTATTTACCAGAGAACCCCTGTAAATATAATTTGTTGCCAGGGACCCCCAAGACTTAACTCAAGATTTAAATGTAAATATTTATTTATTTATTTATTTATTTATTTAAGATTTCTGGAAACTATGATTCAAATCCCTGCTCAGACATTAGGTGACCTTAGGCAAGTCACATTCTTTCAGCCTCAGAGGAAGGCAAAGGCAAACCCCTTCTGAACAAATCTTGCAAAAAAAAAAAACCAAAACCCTCCCCAAACCCTGTGATAGGTTCACCTTAGGATTGCCAACAGTCAGAAGTGATTTGAAGGCACACAACAGCTGCTGACCGGGGGATGTTCTTTTTAGCCACCATGTCCCTTTTCCTTTGAAAACTGACTTATGGTGACCCTAAGGCGAACCTATGATGGAGTTTTCCTGGCAAGATTTGTTGCCTTTGCATTTCTCTGAGGGTGAGAGAATGTGACTTCCTGAGATCACCCAGTGGGTTTCCATGGCAGAGCGGGCATTCAATCCCTGTTCTCCAGAGTCATAGTTTGGGCACATGCACATGCCTCTGCTGTTTCCCTTTCATTGGATGCGTAGCTGGATGCAAGTGCTGAAACTGATCCCTTGTTGAAACTGCTCCCTCAGCATCTGTACCACCTCCTGCTGCATCCCTGTTGCTGCCACTGCTGTTGGTTCCAGCAACAGGTCTCCGCAGACCCTCAGAGGTCCCTGGACCCCAGGATAAGAAGCACTGATATATGATACAGAGAGAAGTAAAAAAAAAAAAGACTGCCCATGTGGATACTATTTCCTGTGAGAAGGGAACGTGTTTTTCTTTGTGTAGAGGAGCACCTCTGGCTCAAACCCTTTCTTAGTTTTCATTAGACTCAATAATGAATGCAAGTCTGTGTCTTTTCATCTATAATTGCTGTAAAGAGGTATGCAAAATGATTAAACAATAATCTGTATTGTAAGCTAACTTTTTTTTCTGATTGAAAGAGAAACCAGTCTTAGGATCTAGTTAACACAAAGCTAAAGTTCTAAGTCTATGGACTAGGGTACTACTTCCTAAAGAAAGTTGGGTCAGCTCCATTGCTACTGAACATTTGGTGCACATTCAAGACTGTATGGTTTATCTTTTTTAAAAAAGTTGGGTTTTTTTAATTGTTTTCAGTCTGTTCTAAAAGAATGTTTTAAACATATGTTGCTTTGGGATCTTAATTTAAAAAAATAAAGCTTTGGGAAACAATGTAGGAAAATACATATTGATCTGCAAAAACAAAAGAGGGCAGATGAAATTATTTCAGCAGTAATAGCTAATCTTACAAAAACCTAAATTACAGATATAACTTAGTCCAATTTGTTGGAGGCAAAGGCTGAAGATGTAGAACTGTAATAAAGACTTCCTGTTGATCATTCTATAAGATAAATGGATGTAAAAAAATTGGGTTGTATCTCTTTAAGATTATGTTTTCCTTTTATCTATTTCAATAGAAAAAGATGCCAAAGAAGAAAGCAAGAGGAGATTCCAGGAAGGGACCAGGGGTAAGTAACACATGTCTTTTCTTATTGAGATACAAATGAGGCATTTTCCAGTTTTATTTTTATATATATCAGTAAGTTCTCTGGAGCTGTATGAAATTTTTGTTTTAGTCTTTATGCTTACAATATATAAGTGACTCTGTGAGGTTCCAACCAAAGAATCTTGGACCCATAATTTTTAAATTACTGGCTTACAAGTGCTACATGTGGCACCATTCTGTGGAGGAAACTCCTGATTGAAAATATTTATTTTTGAATTTATTGAGTTTATTGGCTTTCTTCTGTTTATTATGAGAAGTAATATTTATTAAAATACTCCTTCCTTCCTCAGAACTGTTATTCCAGTTTTGTTCCTATTACATTTCTTTTAGACTGAAATCAATCTATTTTTCTTTTTTTAATGACTGTAGCAGATTCTGTTTTCCTGTCTTCTTTCCAGGGACAGAAAGCCAAATTGCAACCTCATAGGAAATTGCTTTCTCCTGATGAGCCAGATGTGTCAAGTATTTTGAAAGTTCCTGGAATTGGGCAAACAGAAGAGTCTGATGATGTGTTTGGTTAGTGATCCAGTTTTACATTTCAGAGTTGATAGCCTGTAGTTATTTGAATTGTCACTTAACCTGAAAAGTCTTAGTCAATCATATGAGCCTTGATAGTGCAGTCCCATGCGTATGTACTCAGAAGTTATATCCATGATTGGATCTTACTGCCAAATAAGTATGTATAGGATTGCAACCTTAATAGATATAACTGGCATGTCTGTCTGAAAATTCAAAGAATGTAAATGTTCTTGGTTTTTGAACAATTAAAAGCTTTTAAAGCAGCAGTTGTTTTTAAAAGCAATAGTTGCTTTTAAATTTTTAAAAACTCTATGAACTCAGCTTGCTTTTTTAAAAAAAATTGGTTGCTTGATTGGCAAAGCATTGTAGGTTGATGCTCCTCTAACACTCAGTTCTATGCTAAGTAGAAAAGCTGCATAGTGCTGATCTTCTGTTTAAAAAAATGAGTTGTGATTGTGCTGTTTCCAGTCAAAAAATACAGGTTGAGTATCCCTTATCCAAAATGATTGGGACCAGAAGTGTTTCATATTTCAGATTTTGGAATACAGTGCAGGTACCTGTATATAAAATGGTACAGGGTACAATTTTATATTTTATTTTATCTTTTATGTTATATACTTTATTGTACTTTATTATTTTAGTAGTACCTTATATAAAATGGTATAGGGCAGCAATGGAGGCAGCAGGAAGCCCTGGCCACCAAGCATGCATTCTTCAGGCTTCCTTGCCTCCAGGGATTGGAATGGGGAAGCTGCTGCTTCTGCTCCTCCACCATCACCCCGCAGCCCAAGCGAGTTCTAGAGCAGAAGGCAGCAGTGGTGGATGCTGGCAACCATCTCTAGCCCTGGCTGGAAGAGACTCCCATGCCAAAATACCAGCCCCCTTCTCCTCTCCCCCTGCTTCAACTCCTGGAACCTGGATCCCAATCAATGCCTTTCCTACCCAAGTTTTTTGCAGGTAAAATAAATGATACATTTCTATAGCATAGATGGGTTTGGTTCATCTGTTATAAATGCGGTATTAGAATGCTAATATCAAAAATGCTAATGTCAATGAGAGTGTGTACTTAACATTGTTTGAACACTGAAAGCTGATACTCATATGCAACAAGGTTTCCCACCAGCCTTCTTGAAGCTGTGTCCTGTGTAATACCCAACTGTAGTACAGTGACATCAACACCAGCTTAAAGTTTGATATCTTCAAGCATATACTCAGATCGACTGCCAGCTATCTGGCTGTGCTTCTTTTCCTCCTTAAGGTCCTGTTTGTTTACCTGCTCTCTCCAGGAGTTTGTAATGAAAACAAGGAGAAAAAGATGAAGCTTCTTCTCTGTAGTGGTGAAGCTTTGGTTCAGAGATTAGTCACAGCAGCAAAGAGATTGTTCCCAGAGGGCATCTTAATCAAGAACCCTACAAAACCTGGGATGTAGCCACAGTGCATATGGAGTGATATAGTTTGATATCACTTTAATTGCTATGGTGTTATCCTAGGGGTTATATGAACAGGTATTTAAAATTCTCTAGTAGAGAGCTTTAATGTACAGTCTTAAACTATATCACTAGCACTCTCTAGCAGAGAATTCTAAGCACCTTGTCAAATTCCAGGATTCCATAAGATGCATTTAAAGTGATATCAAACTAATGTAATTGTTTAGTGTGGACACACCCTTTCATATTAATATTCTTGCCACTGAACCTAACATTCTGTTAGACGTGCTTTTGCCCGGGTGCCTCTTGGCTTCTGTTAGGTAAACAGTACTCTGAATCAGATGAATTGTTTCAGGAGCTGAGATGTCAAAACAATCCAGAATTACAGAAATCTGGAAGCGACAAACAGTGCAATCCAGATTTCTTCTTTGTTTGCATTTTTTCCCTCCTAATCATGGGGAAGAAGCAACAGGAACACTACAGGGAATATGAGACAGTTTATTACAGCAGAATTTTTCCTGTTATCTAGATCATCCCTTGCATAGCACTGCTGTGTCTGACATAGAAGCAGATGATGAAGAAGAAGAAGTCGGTGAGGATCTGCATCCAGAACCTGATAGCTCAACCAGCAATTCATCTGATTCTGAGCCAGAAAAGAAAAATACAAGAAAAAGGTAATACAGATTTGAGGAGTGACTTGTTTTATTCCTGTCTTTGCCTTTGAGTTTTATCACACAGTGTTGTGGCTCTTCTGGTGCTGTGCCTCTATTGAGTCATTTGGGAAATGATTCTTTTCCCAGTTGAAATAATCCGTTAACGACCTCTATTTTCACTGTGGTTTAGTTACCACTTTGGGTATGAATGTCATGTTCTACTTTCTTGTGATACTGAGAACACAGTGGGCACAGCGAGGGTGTAGTTTCAGTGCTACTCCTGTGGGGATTCCCCAGGGATTTCCAGCAGGGAAACCTCAGACTATTTCCAGTGGTTGGGCTGGAAGACACCAGGATTCCCAAAAAGAACCACTGTATGTTTGTTCCCTCTTCTCCAGCATGTTTTTTTTAAACATTATTTTAAATTATTTCATTAAATAATGAGAGTAACAGCACAGTTCCAATCCTATTCAGGATTAATGCCCAGAGAAACCATGGGGTTCAGGAAGTGTTTACAGAGTAAATAAAGAATGAATATTCAAAAGTTTAAAGGATGATATACAAGTGCAGAACTTGGTAAGTGTTGGTTTATGGGGAAAAACATAGCACAAAATGTTGGTGGTGGCACACTGTGTGTTCATCTGCCCAATGGAGTGGGAGTGGTTCCATAATAGTTTCATTACAAAAGTGTGTAGTTAAGGCTTCCCTTCCCATATTCCTCCTTCAGTGAGACCCCTCCCAGTGGGAATTTTTTTCTCACATGGAGAGGCATTTTTTTTCTCCTACTGTTGTCCATTCCTCATACAGTCAGCCCTCCACTTTCATCGGGGCTAGGGGCACAAGACCCCCCATGAAAGTGGAAAAACTTCTTATAAAAATAAAAATCATTATTATTATTTTTCCCAGAGAACACTTGTCTAGGAATTTCTAGATTCTCCAGCACAATTCTGTGGTCCTCTTCCTATCTTTGCCTGTTGTCATAAGGTCAATCTGTGATCATGTGCCTTCAAACAGCCTGTCAACTTATGACCCCATGGATTTTATTGAGTTTTCTTGGACAAGGAATATGCAGGAGGTTTTGTTCGTTCCTTCCTCTGAAATATAGCACCTTCCTGTTTGCAGTCTTTGAGCACAGAGGGTGTTTTGTGCCTTCAAGTCATTTCTGACTAGGTTTTCTTGGTAAGCTTTGTTCAGAGGGGTTTTTCCATTGCCTTCCTCTCAGGCTGGGAGCATGCTATGTGGCCAAAGTCTTCAGTGGGTTTCCATGGCCAAGCAGAATTCAGGTCCTGTCTCCCGGAGTCCTTGTCCAGCACTCAAGGCGCTATACCATGCTCCTTGTTAGCACACAGATTTAATGTACTGTACAGCTGCATATATGGATTTACTATTTAAAACTGAGGCTTGTTAGTTGGTCTTTGGTAGATTTTTCTTGAAGGAATTTCTCCCTCTGCTATTCTATAGCGGAAGGATAACCTTATCAATAACCTATTGGCATGGAGTTAGAGGCTTAGATATTATTTAGATAATTTAGAAATTTAGATAAATTAGATATAATTTTGGAAACAGTTTCTGTTAACACAAGATGTTTCCATGCATTTGTATAGACTCACCAGTATCTACAAAGAGTAAATCTTAACTTAACTTGCCCTTTACCTAATCATGGCAATAGTTTTATTTTACATAGTTATACAGATGATTCAGTATAGAACAGTATAGATAGCCTTCTCTGCAGGTGAAGGCAAAACATAGTAGGGTGTGTTGGCCCCATCCAGTTGAAAGCAAGATATAGTCTTGTGTTTACCTTATGCTTTCAGTTAATGGCTTGGATAGTAAGGTGGTAATGAGCATACTAGGCCAGATTTTGGTGCCATTGGGGAAGGTATCTACTTTCCACCATATTTGAATCAATGAAAAATACTGTTAGCAGTATCCCTCAGCACAGCAGGAACCTCACCAATAGTAGCTATGATCATACATATAAGGCTTTCTCTCATAAATGTAAGAAGAAAGAGTTAGACTTACCAAGGTGTCTCTGAGACCTAACTACCGTTTTTACAGGATGACTTGAACCAAGAATAGTGACCTAACAGGGGCAAGTGGCTGCCTCTCTCTCTCTCTCTTTTTAATACTTGGCAAGGGTCATGGATCTGTAACCTACACATAAGGCAATTCCCTTTTTTAATAGTTGGGTTGAATACTTGCCCTAGTTAAACCTTCATGGTTTGTCACCAGAGATAGATACTAGCAAGAATTTCCCTTATCCTTCACAAGCAAGAGATTTGCTTTTCTTCCAATGGCATGAAAGGAAGTTCTTCAGAGGCCCTTCCCTAACATCTCCACCAGCAACACATTGCTAGCCGTCCTGGGGCCGCCATACAGTCCTAAATGCTTTACTGGTATCAAGCTATCAAGCTCTATATAAAACCTTGAAATATCTATCCTGGAAAGTATTTTTCTAATGAGGTAGGAGAGCAGGGAACCGTTTTTAGCTAGGAAAGAACTGGACATCATTTGTACAAATTTATCTTGATCCCAAGGTAAACTCTCCTCTTCACAGGATTAGGAAGGATGATTGGTTTTTTTGCTCCCCCTCCCCTGCCACCTTTGCCACCTTTTGTCTTCATCCCAAGAAATCACTGGAGAAGGACCAGTATACCTAGGAATATGAAAGTTATTCCAGACTTATTTAAAGAGAATAAAGGAGTCTCTCATGTCTGATTCTCCTTCCGTTTTCCTTCAGCCACAGTCCATATGGAATAATTTTGACAGTCTTCCCATTCCATCACTTCATGCTATAAATCCTTGGGGTCCTTGTTACTTGGGGGGATTGTCACTCAACCCATTGAGAATGCTGTTACATCAGTGGCTCTTGCAAATATGGTCCCTCTGGTGGGCACCTGCCAGAAGACAGCCACCTGGAGGTCTCTCCCACCTTTGAAGTGCTGGGAGTCAGGTGCCAAAGCCTCATTCGACAAGAGAGCCTGTTGAGTGTCTATAGTTTATCAATTGTGTTTATAGTTTGTACCTAAGACACCAGTGTTTTTTTCCCCCATCCTTCGTTTGGGAAGTTTTGTCCCATCTCAGCATGCTTAGCATTTACCTGCTGGGAAAATAAACATTGGTCTTACCTGTGATAATGTTCATTGCCAGCAGTGAAAATGAACATCCTGACCATCCACCATAGTGGTTCTTTAGTTACTGCTGATGTAGGCTCATTACAGCACTAGTTGTCAGTATAGTAAGACCCCTTTTCTTCTCGTGCTCTGCATTCTCTTTGTTTTTATTCACTTTGCCTTCTTGAGTTTTTAAGTTTTTTGGAGCATTTAGCTGATAATTTGACTGGCTTTACCAGGGGTTGCTTTCACTAGAGGGCGCTCCTCAAAGGTCTGCTACACCTTTCCTGCCTATCAGGACAAGAGGAAGGAGCGACTAATTTCAGGATGTTCATCCTTCACTGCTGAAAATAAACATATTACAGGTAAATTGAGTGTCCTTTCCTGGTAAGAAGTCTCTTTTTATTTGAACAAACAATGAAACTCCTTAATGAATAAAATACTATAAAAACAACATATTGACCACATAATTTGATTTTTGTTCCTAGCAAAGATCGGCATAGTGTGAAATCAAGAGTGAAGAAAAAAGGTTCTGAAAAGGACCCTTCAATGGAGAACATGGTATTTAAATTATTTAAATTCTGTGCCCTATTTTATTTGGGGAGTGGATGTTCAACAGTATACAGCGGGCCCTCAGTATCCTTAGGGGATTGGTTCCAGGACCTTCTGTGGATTCCAAAAACAGTGGATGATCAAGTCCCTTATATAAAGGGATGAGAAAGAAGCTCTAGCAACACCTGATCCTTCACACACACCCCGTACCAGAAAGGCCGCTGCCACTGTGCACACAAGCCCAGCCCCTCCCCACATCAATAACCATTTTCTCCCTCACCACCTGATCTTTTCCACCTCCCATGTGTCTTGCGAAGTCAGATGCCTCTGTGCATATGAGCCCTAGCCTTCCCTCCTCACTCCAACAACCAGTCTTCCCCCTTGCACTCTCCCTCGCCACCCAGTCTCTTCTTCTTCCTGGTTGGCCTGTGAAAGCAGTCACTGCCATGCATGTGAGCCCCAGCTTTTCCTCACCACCCTCCCAACCAGTCTTCTCCGTCACACTTTCCCTCACCACCCAGTCTCTTTCCCCCATGTGCCTTGCAAAGGCAGCGGCTGCCATGCATGGAAGCTCCAACTTTCCCTCCACACCCTGACAACCAGTCTTCCTCCCTCTCCTTCCCCACCATGTGATTTCTTCCAACCCCTGTGCACCCTATGAAGGCAGATGCCACTGTGCACAAACCCCACCTTTTTCTCCCTACCCTGGCAGCCATTTTTCCTCCTTTGCTCTCTCTTCTACTCTGCCTCAGAGGCTTCTTCATCTTCAGCGAAGCACTGCAGAACAGCTTCCACGACAGTCCTCTTGTGAGATCTGTTTGGGGGGGAATGAAATATTGTGCACCTCTTTTTTAAAAATATTTTTTAAGACTGTAATTTTTTTAATTTTATTTTTTTATTTAACTATGCAATAATAAAAGTATCATACATTCATACTTTCAGGAAAATGACATTCAAAATGCAATCTTTTACAAGTTATTCATCTTTGTACTATATTTCCCACATCTACAATCATTATTGTCTATTTTAACATTTTCTTTTCTTTTCTCATTCCTTACTTTTCTATGCATCTCTTTTCCTTATTATTATACTTCCTTACTTCTCCTAGTTCAATTTATTTTCGTTGTTTTTTAAGTTCCTCAACTTTATTTTCCCTTTTGTACTTCTTTATGTTTGTTAATGTCTTTATTTTGTATTAGTTACTGCTATACCCTTGTCTGCCATTTAAAGTCCCTTAAATTTCTTTTGTCTGTTTGTCTCTGTGTTTGAGAACCCTTATCTTTTATTCTTCTAAGATTGATTCCTGTTTAAATAAGAATTCTTTAAGGGGTTTCCATTCCTCTTCATTTTTGATTTGAAATCTTTCTTGTATTATCATAATCTATCCATGTCTCTTAACTCTGTTACTTTAATTATCCAATCTTCTATTTGAGGAGTCTATTTTTCCGTAGTTTAGCATATATGATTCTGGCCGCGGTAATCATATATAATATTATTCTCCAGTATTTTACTCTTATTGTTTTGTCTATTTTCTGTAATATATTTACCGGTAATAGAAATATTTCTGGTTTTTGTTTGTAACATCTTTGACATTATTTCTTGAATCTTTCTCCAATAGGATTTGGCACATTCACATGTCCACCATATATGATAATAGGTTCCATTGTTCATTCTGCATTTCCAACAGTTGTTTTCTTTTGTTTTGTGTATTTTACTCAGTTTTGCCAGATCCAAATGCCATCTGTGTAGCATCTTTAAGTAATTTTCTTTCAGTGTTTGTGCTGCTGTGAATTTTTGTGTTTCTGTCCAGCTTCTTTCCCAGTGCTCTAAAAGTATTTCATGTCCTACATTTTGAGCCTATCTGATCATGGATGCTTTAATTTGTTCAACTTCAAGTTCTCTATCCATTAATATTTTGTAAAGTTTTGATGTCATTTGTTTTTGGGTTTCCGATATAATTTTCTCGAATTGATTTATTTTTGTTGCTGATTCAAATCCTTTCAACTTCTCATCCATCTTAAATCTTTCTTTTAATTGCCTATACAAGAACCAGAGATACTTGAACCCCTCCGTTTCCAGTCTCTCTCTTGATTTCATAATTCATTCATAATATAATGCTGTTTCTTTTCTTCTGTTAGTATATCTTTATATCGTATCCACTTCTCTTCTGGGTCTTTCCATCTGCCGAACAAGGCTTCATGTGGGGATATCCCTTGGGGGATTTTTCTATAAAATTTATTCTTGAATGTTTGCCATATTAACAGTAATGGTTTTTTTATGTAATGGTTTAAGAATCCTTTATCAATCTTTGCTTTATTATACCATATGTGTGCGTGCAACCCCATACATAGGTCTGAATTACTGTAATTTTTTTTTTTGAATATTTGAATGTTTTATCATTGTTGTTTTTGATCCAAAATTTGGGACTTGGTTGGATTCACAAGTTGCAACCTCATGAATACTGCCAGCCCACTATATCAGACTTTGGAACTATATGTTGATTGCAGCTGGTATATATTTTAATTGGACATTGTAACTGGGTTACAATGTAACTAATACTTGCATGGCTTTAAGTAAAATTTTCATGCCTGCTGAGTTCACAAAGAAAATAATTATCAATGCCCCCATATGATATGTCCTTTAAAGTAATGGTTTAATCCTAGAAAACAAAAAAGGTCGGGAATTACATCAAAAGGAGGGGGGCCCAAACCTCAGGCTACAGAAGGATCAATCCACAACGCCTGGGTTTTGATCCTCGTGCCAGCTTACGCAGAAGCCGCCCTTTTAGCTAGATAAAAATCCGTTTAACTCCCGTACCTCTCCAGCCAGTTTTAATTTTCTCCTCTGTACCAGCGAGATGTGTATGGGGCCCTTTAGTGATTTAGGGGAAAAATACTTTCTGTAGGCAGGAGTGAGAAGGAGATGGTTTACAGAGAGGGAAGGGGAGTGTTAACTCTATAAATTCTGAGGAATAGTCCATAGCACCACAGAATTGTTGGGCTCGGACAAGGAAATAAATAATTCTGTCCGTTAGGCAGGTCATGGCCAGGAACTGAAGCCGCAGAGAGTTGTGGAGGAAGAACGCTCTCCCTAAAAAATATTCCTGACCTCCAGTGAGAGTGAGGCAGATGAATTTAAAAAACTGTGGCCAGTAAAAGGGCTCTGGAAGATAAGAGATTGAAGGACAAGAAAACGACAAAAAGGTAAAGAAGTTGGAGAAGTCTGGGGGAAAAAAGTTCCCAAAACCAGCAAAGACTACAAAAAATTACTGGCAAAGTTCCCCCCCAATTTGGAAACAAGGATTCCAAGAGGGGACTGCATGCGGGAAGCAGGCCCTGGGAGGCCTCGGAGGGTGACGCCCGGCAGTCAGGCAGTGCGCACGTGCCCCCCTACGCAGGCTTGAATGCTGCGGGTGGCGTTGACTCCCAGAGGGCTGCAGTGAGGGTTCGGTCAGAGCCACATGCAGCCAAACAGATTTTTTAATGTCGGAGCAGCAGGGCCTAGCTCCAGAATTGAGACAATTTCGGGCAGGATGGCTGTCAGGTGCGCCAACACCAGAACCACAGAAAGAGTCTGGTAAGGCATTGTTGGGTGGCCGGGGGGCCCCAAAGGGCCCAAACCCCCAGGGGTGCATTGCGGGCAGAAATGCAGCAATTAAAAAGAAGCCATGGCTGCACAATTTCAGACATATGCAACAAAAGCAGCACTTACCAATGAATTATATCAACTGTGACTTGAGCAATGAACTTGCCATGTACAGGATGATGAATTTATTTAAACACTCTGATTTACAGCATCAATTTAATCCTCCTAATCGAATCAGTTTGCAGCAACAAATGAATTTAAATGATTGTGATTGCACTGAGATCCAGGTTGATATACCACAACTTAAAAGAAGGAGAGTAGAACAAGAACAAAGGCCAAGTACTAGCAGCATGGGGGTTGCAGTTACTAAGGACAAGCCTTATGCCCCAAAAAAGGGAAGAATATTGGAGAAATGCAGAAATCAGCAGAGCAAATAGTTTTAAAAGAAAAGCTATACAGCTGGAAGTAGATGACAGTGAGGAAGATGTAGCACGGGATGAAGCAATGGACATGGATGAGAAGGAGTTCCATAATTTGGAAGATGAGGAGGATGAGAAAACAGAAACAGATAGGATGTTTGAGGCAGAGGCCTTTAGGGGTACTTTAAGAAGGGTGCTACAAACATTAGGATTGGAGAATTGTAAGGATGATGAGGGAAAAATAGTAAGGGGAAAAAAATAAGTTAACATCTGTGATTAGGAAGCATCTAAAAGGAATGGAAATTCCTTTACCAGATTTGTTTAAGGATGTCATTATGAGTGAGTGGGCTTACAGGGAAGTCCCAGGAAAGGTTTAACATACAGTCAGAAGTTATACTCTTTTGTTAAGGAAGACGTTGAGTTCCTCAAAGTCCCTCCCGTGGAACTCCAATTGCAGACTTGATTTCGGGGACCATTGTCTCCAGGGAGGGGGGGAAACCCCGTTGAAGGAGGTAGATGAGCAAAGGGCTGAGTCGTTGCTTGGAAAAAACAAAGCAGCATCTGCGGCAAAAAGGGACCCTGGCTGCTTCCATGTTCGCTAAAGCAGGAGTGCTGTGGTCTCAAAGGGTATACTGGAGGCCCAAGATCTCAGCATGAATGAGCTCTTGAAGGCGGTGGAGCGGATTCAGAGGGTGTTGAAGTATGTCGCAGATGCTGGTTTAGATGCTGCGGCATTGGGGAGCAAATAACATAACTTTGCTAACAATCGCGAGATGATCCTTGTGGTTGAAACACTGGGGGGCAGATCAGAAAAACCCTAATAATTAGGCCTTTGTCTCATTTCAGGGGGAATTGCTGTTTGGTGCGAAAAACCTTGGGAAAAAGGGCTTAGTGGAGACAAAGGAGAAAAAAAAGGTCATGCCCACTCTGCAAAAGAGGAGGGTGGCTAGAAGGAACTTTCGAAGCTCCAGTTATTCCTTTTGTGGAGGAAGATTTACGGCTTCTCCAGGAGAAGCTCAGAATACAGAGCAGGTAGATATCAATGGAATAGGCAAAGACCACAGTTCACCAAGCAGTACCGGTTCAACAAGCAAGGTCAAAGGGGAAACTTGGAAGCAATTTCAAGCAAGCAAAGGCACAGTATTGACAACCAACAACAGAAAGGGGGGAAAACTTTGACCTTTGGAAACAGATGGTCTCGGACAACATCAGACCATTGGGTTTTAAGTGTGGTAAATCGAAAGGGTTTCAAATATATTGTCAACGAACCCAAGGGAAAAATTTCTTCCATCTCCAGTTCCGAAAAAAACAAAGCAAACAACAGGTTGTTTATCAGGAAATAATTCATTTACTAAAAATAGGGGCAAAGAGAAGTTCCCGGAACATCAAAAGTACACAGGGGTATAGAATCATAGAATCATAGAATCATAGAAATGTAGAGTTGGAAGAGACCACACGGGCCATCCAGTCCAAATCCCCGTCATGCAGGAACACCCTCAAAGCACTCCCGACAGATGGCCATCAAGCCTCTGCTTAAAAACCTCCAAGGTAGGAGACTCCACTACTCTCCGAAAGGGAGCAGTTCCACTGCCGGACAGCCCTGACTGTCAGGAAGTTCTTCCTGAGGTTCAGGTGGAATCTCCTTTCCTGCAGCTTGAATCCATTGCTCCTTGTCCTGGTTTCTGGAGCAGCAGAAAACAAGCCCCCTCCTTCCTCTACGTGGCATCCCTTCAAATATTTAAACATGGCTATCATGTCCCCTCTTAACCTCCTTTTCTGCAGACTAAACATACCCAGCTCTCTCAGTCTATCCTCATAGGGCATGTTTTCCAGGCCTCTCACCATTTTGGTCACCCTCCTCTGGACTTGCTCCAGCTTGTCAATATCCTTCTTGAATTGGGGTGCCCAGAACTGGACACAGTATTCAAGATGGGGTCTAACCAAAGCAGAGTAGAGTGGTACCAGTACCTCCCTCGATCTAGACACCATACTCCTGTTGATGCAGCCGAGAATTGCATTGGCTTTCTTGGCTGCCGCATCACACTGCTGACTCATGTTCAGCTTGTGGTCTATGAAGACTCCTAGATCCCTTTCACACGTACTGCTATCCAGCCACGTGTCCCCCATCCTATATTTCTGTATTCCATTATTTCTGCCTAAGTGTAGGACCTTACATTTCTCTCTGTTGAATTTCATTTTGTTCGCCCTGGCCCAGCTCTCCAATCTATCCAGGTCATTTTGAATTTTGATCCTGTCCTCTGGCATATTAGCAACCCCTCCCAATTTGGTGTCATCTGCAAATTTGATGAGCATGCCCTCTATTCCTTCATCTAAGTCATTGATAAAAATATTGAACAGCACTGGGCCCAGGACAGAACCTTGTGGCACCCCACTAGTCACTTCTCTCCAGGATGAAAAGCAGCCATCCGTGATCACCCGTTGGGTTCGGTCGGTCAACCAATTACATATCCAATTAACAGTAGCCCTGTCTAGCCCACATTTTACTAGCTTCGATGCAAGAATGTCATGGGGAACTTTGTCAAAGGCCTTACTGAAATCGAGATATGCTACATCCACAGCATTCCCTTCATCTATCAAGCTAGTAACTCTATCATAAAAAGAGATCAGATTAGTCTGGCATGACTTATTTTTGAGAAATCCATGTTGACTTCTCGTGATTATTGCGTTGTTTTCTAAATGATTAGAAACTGAACGCTTAATGATCTGCTCCAGGATCTTTCCGGGTACCGATGTCAGGCTGACTGGGCGATAATTATTTGGGTCTCTTTTTTTCCCTTCTTGAAGATGGGGATAACATTTGCTCTCTTCCAATCTGCTGGAACTTCTCCTGTCCTCCAAGATTTCTCAAAAATTATAGCAAGCGGTTCCGAAATGACCTCTGCCAGCTCTTTTAATATCCTAGGATGCAATTCATCTGGCCCTGGAGACTTGAATTCATCCAATGCGGCCAGGTATTCCTGTACCACCTCTCTACTTATTAAGTGCCTCATTTCCTCTGCTTCCTCCCCTGCTCCCCTACCGCCAGGTTGAGTGCTTGTATCCTTCTGGGAAAATACGGAGGCAAAGAAGGTGTTAAGTAGCTCTGCCTTTTCTCTCCCCCCTGTGAGTAATTCGCCATCTTCTCTGCGTAGCGACCCTACTGTCTCCTTCTTTTTCCTTTTGCTGCGGACATATTTAAAAAAACCCTTTTTATTGTTTTTAATGTCTCTGGCCAGCCTAAGTTCGTTCTGTGCTTTAGCCTTTCTGACCTCCTCCCTACATCTCCTGGCTACTTGCTTAAATTCTTCTTTGGTGGTTTCCCCCTTCTTCCATTTCCTATACGTGTTTCTCTTAACTCTTAGCTCAGCTGAGAGTTCTTTAGTCAACCATTCTGGTTTCTTCAGATGCCTTCCATTTTTCCTCCTTATTGGCACAGTTTTAGACTGTGCCGTCAGTATCTCCTTTTTAAGGAACTCCCATGCCTCCTGAACTCCTTTCCCTTTCACTATTCCTGACCACGGAATTCCAGCCAGCAGCTCCCTGAAGTTTACAGAAGTCCGCTTTTTTAAAATCTAAGACGAGTGTCTGGCTACCCTTATCTTCTCCTTCCCACTGAATGCTAAATTCCAACAGGGCATGGTCACTCCCCCCTAAAGATCCAACCACTTCTACCTCATTCACAAGGTCATCCCTGTTGGTCAAGACCAGATCTAGAATATTTGATCCCCTTGTGGCCTCTTCCACCTTCTGGACCATGAAGTTGTCTGCAAGACAAGCAAGAAACTTGCTGGACCTTGCTGTCTTGGCAGAGTTTGACTGCCAGCATATATCTGGGTAATTGAAATCTCCTATTATTACTGTATCTCTCCTCTTTGAATGTTCAGTCATTTGGTTGAGGAAGGCGTCATCCAAGTCCTCAGCCTGGGTTGGAGGTCTGTAGTAAACCCCCACCAGAATATCCCTATTGTTTCTCGCTGCCTTAATTCTTACCCAAATGCTCTCTACCTGGCTTTCTGGGTTTAAGCCCAGGATCTCTTCACAGGTGAAAACATCCTTGACATACAAGGCTACTCCTCCTCCTTTCTTGTTTGGTCTATTTTTACAAAATAGGCTATACCCCTCTATTCCTATATTCCAATCATGAGACTCATCCCACCAGGTCTCAGTGATGCCTATCAAATCGTATTTATTTTCTTGTACTAGGAGTACAAGCTCATCCTGCTTGTTTCCCATACTCCTTGCATTAGTGTAGAGACACTTAAGTCCCCAGGCCCTTCCTGCAAGTCCTGTACTATTGTTTCTACTCCTCCCGCCATTGGCCGCTTGTACTACTTGTCCAGTATCATTTGGGCCTTTTCCCCCTGTGTCTCTGAGTCCTTGCCCTGAATAATATTGTCTCCCTCCCCAGTGGATCTTAGTTTAAAGACCTCTTAATCTTCCTTGCAAGACTGTTTGCAAAAACATTCCTGCCCAGTTTTGTGAGGTGCAGCCCATCCCTTGCCAGAAGCCCATGTTCATGGAAATTCAGGCCATGTTCCAAAAACCCAAACCGTTGTTGGCGGCACCATGTGCGGAGCCAGTTGTTGACCTCTACTATTGCCCTTTCCCTACATGCGCCGTATCCTTGAACAGGGAGGAG
The DNA here is from genome assembly GCA_948474755.1 of Ctenosaura bakeri. Classification (NCBI taxonomy): domain Eukaryota; kingdom Metazoa; phylum Chordata; class Lepidosauria; order Squamata; family Iguanidae; genus Ctenosaura; species Ctenosaura bakeri. The sequence continues at coordinate 992,021 of CAOLHI010000054.1, read as the reverse complement.
AGACGAAATCACCACCTGCACACCAAGGTCCTTAAGCTTGGTCCCCATACGCTCGTAGTCCTTTGCAATGTGGTTTAAGCTGCTCCTCGCAGTGTCATTGGTTCCCACATGAACCAAAATGAGGGGCTTATAGTCAGTGGGTTTGACTAGCCTGGTTAGCCTCTCCGTTATGTGGTTGATCCTGGCCCCAGGAAGACAACAGACTTCTCGATTGAGCTTGTCCGTTTTGCAGATTGCTGTTTCAGTTCCTCTTAGCAAAGAGTCCCCAACAACCAGAACTCGCCTCCTCTGAGACTTGTCCTGGGCTCCTCGGCGAACCTGTTCTACTCGGACTGCCTGGGCATTCTGTTTAGGCTGGGAGTGTTGATCTAGTCCCTGTTGGTGAAGTTTGATTCCTTCTTGTTGACATTCTGTTCCCTCCGCGTGGTGCTCCTCATTGTTCATAAGGCCAAGTAGTTCGAAGCGATTGTGTATGCTAAGAGTCTCTCTAAGAGTATATTCAGTGTTCTTTGTGGTTCCCAAGCCAAATGGCAAGCACAGGCCGGTGTTGAATCTGAGGTATCTCAACAGGTATGTGGAATACCAAAAATTCAAAATGGAAACATTGCAAACAATCAAAGAGAATTTGCTGTTGGAGGACTACATGGCATCTATAGATCTCAAAGAGGCATACCTCCATGTTCCCATGTGTTTGCACAACAGGAGATACCTGAGATTCAGCTACCAGGATTATCACTACCAATTCAAGGCCTTGCCTTTCGGCCTTGCATCAGCACCACGTGCCTTCACAAAGGTGCTGATTCCGTTGGTAGCTTTCCTGCAGCTGCAGAGTGTGCAGGTTTATCCGTATTTGGACAACATCTTATTAAAGGCACACTCGGAGGCCAAGTTGAGGAAGGACTTGGGTTTAACAATACAGACTCTGACAGATTATGGGCTCCTTCTCAATTACGAGAAGAGCATGTTGACCTCGACAAGGGTACTGACACATTTAGGGGCAAGAATAGACACATCGAAAGGGAGGCTGTATCTTTCCAAAGAAAGGATAAAGAAGGTGCAGCAGGAGGCTCGCAGGTTGGCTCACATCAAGTATGCAGATTTAATGTGGTTGGCGAAAGTTTTGGGGCTCCTGATTTCCTCAACACAGTTGGTTCAATGGGGAAGTTTCCATGCAAAACCGCTACAGAGGTTACTGATGAAGCATCAGCTGGCAGTAGCGATGAGAAAGCATTATGAAGTGGAAATGCCACAGCATGTTCAGACTGAGATGACTTGGTGGCTGAAAGGAAAAAATGTGGTGGCAGGAGTTCCTTTACAGAAACAGGACATGGTCCATATGACAGCAGACGCAAGCCTCTCAGGTTGGGGAGCCCACTGCGAAGGCGATTCAGTGCAGGGGTGTTGGACTTCCTTGGACAGGCATTTCAACATCAGTTACCTAGAGTTGAAGACCATTCGTCTGGTGCTCCAGAGATGCAAACATGAAAGACCATCATGTGAAAGTTTTCACGGACAACATGACAGTCAAGGCATACATTTGCAAACAGGGCGGATTACATTCTGTGCCACTGGTATTGGAGTCAGCATGTCTTCTCAGGTGGGCCGAGACTCATGTAAGATCAATCACAGCTGTACACTTGAAAGGGGAGTTGAATATACAGGCGGACTACCTGAGCAGAAATTGGCTCCATCCAGGAGAATGGTCTCTCAACATGGAGGTTTTCCAAGACATAGACAGTATCTTTGGTCCTTTACAAGTGGACTTGTTTGCTACTGGAGAAAATACCAAACTACAAAGCTATTTCCCCATCAATGGAGACAAGGTGCGGAGGCACATGGTGCACTGTCAGTAACGTGGCCTCTAGGGACACAGTACGCATTTCCCCCAATTCGAATTGTGCAGAAAGTGCTTGCAAAGGTCCGCATAGAGAAGGCATCGGTGGTGTTGGTAGCACCACACTGGCCAAGGAGACCATGGTTTCCATTGCTGCTGCAGTTAGCCCAGGGACCTCCATGGAAGTTACCCTTGAGGCCAGACCTACTAACTCAAGGCCCAGTGAGCCATCTTGACCTGGAATGGCTGAGTCTGGCAGCATGGAAATTGAAAGGCAGTTTTTAACTCAGCATGGATATGCGGAGAGTGTGATCAAAACTATTCTGGGCTCACGAAGGGAGACCACACAGAGAATATATGACAAGAAAAGGAAAACTTTTCGGAAATGGTGTGAGGGGAATGAGGTCCCTCTAGCAGACGTGGGTGTGCCACAGGTATTGCAGTTCCTGAAAGACATATTGGAGAAAGAGCTATGACCTAACACCTTGAAGAGACAGGTTGCAGCATTATCAGCAATTTTATCTGAGAATGGAGTATCCTATACTAAGCATCCTCATATCAAACGGTTTCTCGGAGGGGCAACCTTGTCATCTTTTCCAACCATGCACAGGTTCCCATCTTGGGATTTGAACCTGGTGTTGAATGCTTTGACAGGGCCGCCTTTTGAACCACTGAGGGAGTCATCTTTGAGGCTGCTTCATTTAAGACCGCTTTTCTCCTAGCTATCACTTCAGCTAGACGTGTGTCAGAGTTGGCAGCTCTGCCAATCAATGAGCATTTGTGCAAGTTTGAACAAGACAAGTTAACTTTGGGATTTGACCTTTCCTTCTTGCCAAAGTGTCTGTCTTCAACATCTCATCAACAGGCAATCCTTTTGCCAACTTTCTGCCCGAAACCAGTGCATCTGTTGGAGAAGAGGTGACAGACGTTGGATGTAAGGAGAGCGGTAAAAGCCTACATAAAAAGAACAAAAGATTTCCGGCGTTCAGATGCATTACTGCTGTCTTTTCAACCAAAGACTCTTTGTCAGTGGGCTAGTAAATCGGTTATTGCGGCCTGGATTAAAACTTGCATTTTCATCTGCTATGATTATGCGAAGCAGCCACGTCCAGTTAATGTGTGGCTGCATTCTACTAAATCAATGGCAACTCCAGTGGCCTATGACTCGTCCTGCTCACTGGAAGATGTTGGTAGTGCGGCGGGGTGGAAAGAGGCGACTACCTTCATTAAACATTACAAACTGGATAAATACAGATCTGCCCAGGCGGTGTTTGGCCGCCAGATGCTACAAGCAGTGATATAGTTAGGATCCCACCCATATGTCAGCTTGGGAAGGTCCCAGGCGTCGTGGATTGATCCTCCTGTCAGCCCGAGAATGAAGAGTTGGTACTTACATGAACGATCATTCTGGGATGACAAGAGGGGCAATCCACACCCACCACTACATTGTAAATAGGTCTGATAGGTAGCGAGGGGAAGATAGGAGACAGAATCAGCTACGCTAGGGAAAGGAAAGGAAACTGCCTGGAGAGGGATGGGAGTTGGTTAAACAGATTTTCACCTAGCTCGAGGACGACTCCTGCGTAAGCTGGCACAAGGATCAAAACCCAGGCGTTGTGGATTGCTCCTCCTGTCATCCCAGAATGATCGTTCACGTAAGTACCAACTCTTCAATTTCTCTTGCAGAAGCTGGACTTCTTACAATTATTCACCTTAATCTAACAAATGCAGATTTTAAGAATTTCCTTTTGAACGTCCCAAAAACTAGTCAGGGGGAACACATGTGACTGTATGTTGTTCATACGTAACAGTTTGTGCATGAGTTTCATGCTTCCCAGCATTTGTAAATGAATCATGAAAATTCTCCTAATGGAATTTGCCATTTTTTAGAGTTCTTACTAGTATTATAATAGTATTTTTCTGTCACTGTATTATTGTTACAGTAGAGCTCAAAATAAGAGAGCCAGCATGGTATCGTGATTTGACTGCTGGGACTAACTGAGGTTGCTGTTAAATTGGTCGTCTTTTATGGCAGTTTCTCTTACTGTTTTAAGGAATCCATATAGTACACGTACATATAGTCACAGAAGACAGAAAACATTGCAGATGAGTACTATATAATTTGTATTGTGCATGCGTACTTACGCAGGTGGTAGTTGTCTTGAACTCCTATGAAGAAGAGTAGGATATAAAACAATGGTGCTGATATGCAAGTGTAACCTACTATTTTTGTAGCATAATACTGTCCTTTTATTGAAGAAATAGGCTGCAGTAGTGCATAATTAATTTTTAAAAAGTCTTGCACTTTAACCTGAAAATAATCTTGACTTTTTCCTGTTTAGAGGGCAGCAGACTTTACACCTGATGCAGAGGACTGCAAACTATCATCTGTACAGTCATTAAGGAGCAGCTTTTCACAATGCACTGTACCTGATAGAAATACACATTCTGTGAAGAATTTTCATACAGATAAGGTTAAGAATAGTCTTTACTATGTCTCCTATATACTTCACATCGATGGGCATGTCTGTCCTGAAAATGAGCACTTGGGTGCATCTCTAATTTTGTTTTTCAAATAATGCTTGTATTAATTCAGAAGCAAGCAATAGTTGTAGGAAGATAAGGCACCCTAGTTTGCAAATTAGTGTTCACCATCAGACTTTCACTGATCACTATACATGCAAGTTAGAGAGGTGGTGTGGAAATAGAATATAATCCTCTCCAGTATTGTATTCCTTGTATTTCTTGTGCATGTAGTTATTAAAACTAGCCAGAACTGTAGTTTTAAACAGTGTAGATCTAGCCAAAGTTCATAATTTCTCCTCCTGCCAAATGTGATTAGAAATTTCTTCAAGCCTTTAAATATGTTGACATCTATTCTAACAGATACCTAAGAGGCATGCTAAATCTCAAAGGAAGCGGAAAGAGGTTTCACCAGAGATGGAAGAGGATGACTCAGGTCAGGGACAGCTGGTGCATGTTTTCTTTATAGGTCTATATTGAACATGTTTCAGGTCTGAGTGTGTATAATACTAGAGGTCTGATTAGCCATGATTTTGCTAGCAGCTATGTGAAGCTACAAGCATATTAGCATTGCATGATGACAAATACAGTTTCTTCAGCAATGCAAATTTGTATATGATGCGGTCATGTGCCACTTGTATCTAAGATATATATATCGATAGTTGGAAGCAGTTCTAAAACCTTCAGAGTACTGGTTGGATGTGATCTATATACCAAAGTCTGCTTCCAAGATTTTGTTCATTGCTTTCTTTAAATCCAGATGATTCCCATTTGGTTAAAGTTCGGGTTCCCAAAGGGAAGAAAAAAGGTGCCAGACGTGTCACAGAATATGATATTATTCTGGATGAGTTTGAAAAAGTAACAGCAAAATACAAGTAAGCATATTTTCTTCTGACTGAAAACAGTAATGATATTCATACTAAGATAGAGTTTAATATGTGTTTTTAATCTTTCGTTATATATAAGGTGTATTACAGCTGTGCTGCTCACACACAGGAAAGTAATTGTATTCTGTTATGAATACATGAGGGGGTTGTTTTGTTTTGTTGGTGATTTTTCTACAATTAGAAATCAGAACTAGCACACTCCATGTGTTTTCAAACTAACCATAGCCAAAGAGCTAAAAGACATAGTGGGGTTATTAAGATCCAGTTAGGTAGCTATCAGGAGCCAGGATGAGTAAATTCATGAAACTCTAATGCTGGTGAAATAGTTTTTCTTCCATTGTTGAAAAGGTTTGTCATTAGTGATAATGGGTAAATTTGGAAATAAGAAATTTAATTTTGGTAAAATGTTCATTTAGATGGATAGGAAAATTTATATGGATAGGAATTTGTATGGATAGGATAAATAAATAAGATATGTTATGTAAAGAATTACAAGGGAAAGAGTGCACTCAAACTATTGAATATATTTAGAATGAAGTAGTAGGGAGTTTCACACATATATGTAAAAAACAAAACAAACACATAAATAGTATTCCAGATAGGTGGCAAAAGGAAGTAGACAACCACTTTTTTAAAAAAATGTTCCTATTTCTAATTCAATGTTTACATATGTTTTTCTTTCTTGTATTGGATGGACAGCTCTGTATGATAAATAGTACTGGATTAGCTTTTAGTATTTGTTTTCCTCTTACTTTTCTGAGTTCCGATTTTTCCTCTATTTCTGTGTGTTCTTATTATAATATTATAAATGTTTTTAATAAAAAGATAAATAAAAAAATACTGGTGAAATATTAAGGTGGCAGTAAAAATGAGGCTGATTAACAGCAACGATACAGAATAAAAAATTATAATTAGGTATGAGAGCTAGTATGATGTACTGCTTTGAGTGTTAGACTGTAACTCTGGAGACTGGGGTTCAAATCCCCACTCAGACATCAAAACCCACTGGGTGGCTCAAGGAAGTCATATTCTCTCAGCCTCAGAGGAGGGCAAAGCCAAACCCTCTCTGAACAAATCTTGCCAATAAAACCCAATGATAGGTTTGTCATAAGTCAGAAACAACTTGAAGGCAAGCTACAACAACTACTGTAATAATTAAGTATAATTATAATTAACTAAAATCAACTATATTACTGATATAGCCTTCTGTAGGAAAAGAATTCAGTAACTGACAATTTTTGTCCATGCAAGGGATAAAATTCAGTAACTAGAACTTGCATTTCTCAGTTCAGCTGTTCAAGCCCATAGAAGATTTATTTAATGTATGATGTGTATGTATTTCAGAGAAGGAGTTGAACTGGAGATATGCAGGAAAGCTATTGATAGCTTTTATACTGGGTTCAAAGATCATCTCATCAACACTGTAAGTGAAATCATCATATATACTAGGCTAGGGCACCAATTAGTCTATTTCTGCTCCTTATCAGTTTCACATATATTAAGTAATCAGCTCATCTAATTTCCGTATTATTCTACTAATTTAAAAAACTGAAAATTCTCATTTATTTTTCTTAACATGCAGCTTTTGTAGTATATACATTTTGGTATGCCATCCTAGAGCCAAGAATATTAAAGTAGTGTGTACTGTGAAGATGAATTGCATCTTAGCCTGGGAAGTATGAGTTATATATACTGTTTGGAATGCCTTGAAACTTTTAGAATTAGGATGGGAAAAATCTTAGGAAAATTCTAGTGCCCCACCGAGCATACTTAGCAGCCAGATGATAAAGAGAATGGCATTACTGACTGAAAAATTGAATAAGAGTACTCCATGCTGCAACATTTTGTTCTAGGTCCTACATGTGCATCAGAAAAATGGAATAGTGATGTTCCAAACAGCAAATTATCCCTTCATAAAGTCTGTAGAATCAAAGGTTTGGGTTCAGGATGATTGATCCAAAAGACAGAATCTATACTGGAAAAGGGGCAATGAATAAGACAGAGATGGACAACTGACGCCCTCCAGGTGTTGAGTGGACTATACTCTTCGTACTCTAACCTATATAACTGCTGTGGAATTGTACAATATCTGAAGGGTCACAGTTGTCCATATTCAAATAAGGAGAATCAAATGGTTGCCTAGGTAAAGTAAGGATAGCCAATGTCAAAACAAATTCCTTGTCCTACAAACCAGCTTTTTCTATCTCTGGGCCCTTCTCAAGGCTATAGCTGTATAATTGTATGCCTAATCAACTGGTCTGCAGATTCTGCAGTCCTGGTGAGTGGATACATATGTATACTAATTGATTTCCAAATCTCAGGATCAGATACCTAGGTGTCTGTCAATAGATTTCAAGCTAGTATCTAAGTTAAACTAACAATTTACAGTTATATACATTACATAATCTGTGGAAAGTTTTCCTGGTACAAGAAAAAGAGAAAATTTACATTGTGGTATTATTCCCTACTACGACTCTGGAGAACAGAGTTCGAATCATCCGTGGGGAACCAATGAGGTAACCTTGGACAAGTCAGTCTCAGGGGAAGGCAAAGGCAAGCCCCCTCTGAACAAATATTGCCAAGAAAACCCCGTGATAGGGTTGCTATCAGTTGGAAATCACTTGAAGGCACATAACAACAATTATTATTCACTGTCAAAAATCTAAAACAATCAGTATTCACTAGGAGGAAAAATAATTAGAAATTGATTTAAAATATGTCTTATAGAAGGGCTTATAGAGCAATTTTACATCTTCCAAATTATAACATGAAAGCCTACATGTCTCCTTGAAATACTAAATCATTCATTACCATCATATTCCAATATCTAATTGTAAATATCATTTAGAATTTAATATCATTTCAATTTTGCAATGATCATTTTTCTTTATGATTTTACTAGACCCAGATAAATTATAGGGTCCAGTGTTCAAGCATTTAAGGAATACGCAGGATGTTTAACATTTTCTAAGTATTTATAAAAACTTGTTTGAAAAATAAACTCTGAAATCTACATTTCAAAGAAAAGCAAACCACAGCTTAAAATCTCATAAATACACCAGATGGGTAACTGTGGCTTGCCACAGCAACTCCTACACTGATAGAAGTTACAAGCCAAAACATTTTACACTGTTTATAATCCTGAAACAAAGTTCTCCTTGCTCAAATTATTAATGTAAGTAATTTATGCCAAATTGTGCCCAGCATTATCTATTTTTGTGTGATAGCAACTCTCAAACTTGTGGGAGTAGTTGTTCCTAGCCTTCCTTCTGTCTAAGACCTTTCCACAAATTCAGTCATTTACACAGAAACCAAAGAACACTGTAGAAATCTGCACGGCTACTTGTAGTTAGAAAGTATAAATCCTCCTTGTCCCAAATACAGTGAGATTTTAAATCTGAAGGTGCTCTTTATGGTAATTAATTAAATTAATTGTGCTACGTAATTAATTAGTTTGTTTTAATTAGATTGCAGGTGCAGAAGAACTAAAAAATACGAAACTAAAAAATATGAAGGTAAATAATTCTGTGTATCTTCTTGTATGGATTTACTCCCAGTCTAGAAATATATTGGTTTAAGGCATTTCAGAGAAATGGGGGGGTCATGATAGAGGCATTTTTGCCATGTTCTTCCCCACACCCTGCCATCCATTTTGGGTCCAGAAGTCTATTTAGCAAGAGGAAGTTAACTAGTGTTTTTCTGTTGGGAAAAATAAGACCTCATGGGCCTAAAGCAGCCACTAGAATCTAGAATATGTGCCAGAATTGCCTCCTGGGGATAGTGTGGGCTTTTCAGTCCAATGGTAGAATGGGTAGATGTGTAGCCCTCCAGAGCCCGTAACCCATGGCAGTTGCCCACCCCAAGCAATATGGTAGGAGATAGGTATTCCATCATAATACTTTAAAACTCTTGCTCATTTGTTTAGGAGAAGAAGGGAATGCTCGATTGTGCAAAGTCATTTTGGTTCTAACAACAAATGAAAGAATATACTGTCTTTCTCCCTACATGATTTCTGTGGGTTGGGATGAAAGGTTCTGCCTCCATTTCTGAGGTAACTGTTGGAGGAAGGAATCTGGGAATCAGAAGCAGGCACCTATGAGTGTATGCTGAGTCTAAGCCTAATGATACTTTGATCAGCCAACCTATTTCACTATCCCACTCAAGGTCAGTGTTAGTGCCTATGTGCTGCTCCCTACTGGCAGGGACATTGCCCAGCAGGCAAAGTGATTGCTCATGAAATGCCTGCAACCAGATCTACTTTATGCTGATAAGCAGAAGGGAGGGGAGCCCTCGTGCCAAAAAGTTGTATTGTACTGCAAAACTTTAGTGTCTCCCTTACCTGTAAGGACACCTTCTGGCCTCTTCCTCCTCCTCTTTGGTGTCCTGGTATTAAGACAAATATCTAAGATAACCAACAGACACCTTCACAGTTCAAAATGATGAATGACAGCAACAAGGCCTTTGTGCATGTTTTCAGCTGCATCTCTCTGACTTTGGAATTCACTACTTGAAGCTCCATTTACTCTTTCAGATAGGCATCCATCTCAGCATGAAGATCTTTAACTGATTTAAATGAACTAGTTTGTGGATTTTTACTGCTCAGTTCTTTCTTTTAACAAACAGATTATTGTATCTTTATATTTTAAATATATTGTTTATTTCTTTACCTGCCTTGAACTATTTGGAAAGGTGGCATATAAATGTTAAATATCCTTAGCCCTTTATACATTACAGTACATCTCAGATCTAATCATATTACCAGGAACTTTGTTACAAAACTACAGTAGGAAGGAAGAGGTCAACTGAAGATGACAGTGATCATGTTAGGAAACTACTTCACTTTTTATTGCAGTTACTTCCTGTGTCTTCAGGACTTTGATATCAAAGAACATTTATTGAATTATGTGAAATATGTCTGAATATTGAAGGTATTAAAGTACAGCTAGTAAAACAAATAGTTAAATTGTATATTGCTTATTCTTTTAAAAACTATTTCTACTGCATGCAGATGGTCAGAGCAACAAATAAGAAAAGACGGCGTTTAATTGAAGTTAAAGAAGAACTAATTAGGTATGTTCTGATTGAAAAAGCATTACATAAGATAACATCAGTAAGCTTTAAAGTGAGTCAGTAAGCTTCAAATTAGGCTTCCTATTATCACTGAGAACTGAAATGCTTTTTTATGCCAGTTCCAGTTATATACTCATGTGTGCATGATTTTTTTTAAAAAAAACTTTATTCAAATGTAAACACTAATAGATAACACCAAAGTTTAGCAGGTTTCTCTGTATGTTTGCTTATACTTTTGGAGCTGTTGTAATAGGTGCAATCAAATTTAAATGTTTTTCCCTTCCACTTGGGAATAAGATTTCCAGGATTTTAAGTTAGACCTGTGGCTTCAAGGTAATTTAAGCAGTCTTCCATAGAACCAGTTCAAAAAGAACCTAAATAAACAAAATGCTCATAGACTTATATTTTGCAGAACTGAGCCACTGCTGAAGAAACTAGAGCGAGAACATGCTGAACTGAAAGAAAAAATATCATCTCTCAGGAACGCAATGCAGCTGGTCACTGATTTAAAAGATCTTCAACAAAAATATGTTAATGAAAGAAAGGAAAACCCACAAGAAAATGTAGTAGTAAGTACATGTTTAATCATTTGTTACTGTTCAATATTTCAGTCTTCATTTTGTATCTGGTTTTGCACTAGAAACAAAATGACATTTAGTTAACTTATGAAGATTTTCTTTTAGTAGTGCTGGAAATGTTACCTTGGGAAACATTATCCTAGCCCTCATCCCCAAAATGAATACTACTACATGACTGTGATCTCTCTCTCATGAACATATGCAAAATAGTAAATACATATGTGCAAGACCATCATAACATATTAATACTTAAATTTATAAGCTGTTTTGCCCAGAAGACCCCTAAAAATGAATGCCTGATTCTGATCCATATGAGAACCAGCATAAAAGTTGATGCAGCCATATAAAACTTTCTTGCATAGCAAATGCAAACTTTACAAGCTAATTTTAAGCAAAACAAGTGGCATACTGTTGAAAATGACAGATAGCTGCAAGAATTAAAGTTCCTGAATGTTCTCTAATGGATGAGACGTCTATTTTTTTCCTAACTTTGTGATCTGTTAAGGCAAGGTTAGGGGACTGAAATCCTCATGAAGGTGACAGAAAAGATATTGTGACTCTAGCCTCTGGTCTAACAGCATAAGAGGTTAACATCACATGTTGTGTATTGCTCCTCTGCATCTTAGAATAGTGTGCCTTCACATTAATAACCACTATTTCATTCTGTTTCCTCCCTTCCCTCGCCCCTATAGTATGGCATTTCCAGTCTTCCTGCACTTCTGGTGGAATCTCAAAGAATTTTAGGAGCCGAAGGTCACTTCCAAAATATCAACAGAAAATTACAACAAGCTTTAAATTTGCAGAAAAAGAACTAGACATTCTTAATGTAAGCTACATCCTAAATTATTGCCTTTTTCCATAGAGTCTCAAAGTCTAGTAAGCTGTTACATGTTATAAATTGGTAATTTTAAGTATAACTCTAATTACTAGTGCCAGTGAGTAGATACACTGAATTAATGAGATCTACATAAACATTAACTTACCATTCAAGAGATCTATGTAGCTGGGACTGGCTACTGAATTTAGTGACCAGTATAACTTAATATAACAAATAAACACTGACAAATACCAAGTAAAGGCAGAAGCAAATAGGAAGTAAGGGAGATCAGCTGAATCCTAGGAAAATCTTAGGCAGTTTTACTTGGAGGAAGACACCTCACTGGTTTAACCCGCTACCTGCTTCCTTGGGTGATGGCAGGTACTTATTTTTTCCTGCTGCAAGAAGTAGAGAAAGAGAATGGTTTTGCAGTAGGGAAGAGCAAAGAGTATCCTACAGGAGGCAAGCTATGCTCCAGGCAGGCACTTAAAAATTACTAATAAATGTTTAAAGATCTTTTTGTATAAAAGCAACTGTTCTACCAAAAAATTAAGACTTTCCACTGTAGAGTTCAGAATGGTATTATGTGCGGTCTACCCTATTTTTATTCTTGGAATATCTTATTAAAGTGATTTTTAAAAAGTCTCAGGTGTCACTTCTAATGCAATATATACCATTACCTTAGTTTTCCAAATTGTTTGTCCTAGAAATAGTGTTTGTTTTTGAATTATGACAGAAAAATCGATCAAAAATGAAGTCAAATGTTCATCACTGTCTATCAATTAACAAATTCTATAATTCTAAATTTTATGAGAGCCAGTTAAAGATGGATATTTGAATGTAGTATTTGAAATATGGCTACACTCCAGAATTTCCTCAGTACAGAATTTCCCCACCATATTGTTTAAAATTTATTTTAAAAAAATAAAATGTACTTAGTACTCTGTACAGAACCTGGCATTATACGTTTTATACACTATAGAAATTATGTCATTTGAATCTTTCATTGTGTTAAACAACTTTTGAGAATTAAAAGAGATCCAGTTTCTCTGTCTGACTTCCTGGTAGCTGTTGAATGAAGCCCTTATTTTTGTCCTAAAATTCATTTCTATGGAGTATGAATACTTCTAAAAGGTCTGTCTTTACTAGCCAGCATACTAGTAAACATTTTTTCAGGAAATAATACCATCACAAACTCTTAAGAAAGACTTTATTGTTTGGCTAGCTTTTATGACTACTGCTAATTTAATTACAGCTAGTAAGTGGCCTCTATTCAGCCATGTCTAATGTACTGGGCAGATTTATTCCTTGATTTCACTTGCTTCATTATTTCTTAAAGCATCTACTAGAAGCTCATCAGGTATTTCATCTGCACTCCAGTTGCTCTGAGGCTGAAAAGCATCAGCAACCTCAGCTAGTTCCACATCTTCAGAAGCTTCCAAAAGAAAGATGTCGGTTTCATCATCCCATTCAATGCTTGACCTTTTCTTAATGTTTGGTTCACTTGTTTGTTGTAACACAGTTAAAGATGTGCTGTCTGATAAGCCTCTAGTATGGTTATACATTTTGGATTTTTCTTCAATGTTCCCATTTTCATCCATTATATATTCATGCTCTTCATCCTGTAAAGAAAACAATTATCTCAACAGTAAGACAGAGTTGGGGTTACAATGCTTTCTTAAATTTTCTGAACTGTTCATATATTCTTTCAAGTTGTATTTTTCATTTGGCAACAAACGTAATTCGGATTTCTGCAGCTTCAGAAATCTCCTGTGGCAAAATCTCTAAAAAGTATTGCATGCAGTAGTTCCAAAGACTCTTAAATCCTGTCTTAGTGCCTGGAGGCATATGCAGGTTAAGTACTGCCTGCAACCTGCTCAATACAGTATGCAGCAACAGCTGGAGAAGAGTTCTTTGTATAGAGAATGAGGAGTTGGTACTTATGTGAACAATCATTCTGGGGTGACAGGAGGAGCAATCCACCACACATGGGTTTGATCCTTGCGCCAGCATACGCAGGAGCCGTCCACGAGCTAGATGAAACAACCGTTAACCGACTCCTGTCCCTCTCCGGCCAGTTTCCTTTCTCTAGCGTAACTAATTATGTTTCCTATCTTCCCCCACCACTTCACACACACAGACACACACACACATATATATATATATTTAGTGGTGGGTGTGGATTGCTTCTCCTGTCACCCCAGAATGATCGTTCATGTAAGTACCAACTCCTCATTCTCGGGCTGACAGGAGGATCAATCCACCACACATGGGACCTTCCCAAGCTGACTCATGGGTGGGACATCTACATAACTGCTTGAAGCACCCGGTGCCCAAAGGCTGCCTGGGCCGATCTGTATTTATCAAGTTTGTAATGTTTAATGAAAGTAGTTGCCTCCTTCCATCCAGCTGCACTGCAGACATCCTCCAGAGAACAGGATGAACTGTAAGCCACTGATGTTGCCATTGACCTAGTAGAATGAGGCCACGCGTTCTGTGGCCGCAGCTGCTTCGCACAGTAATAGCAAATAAATATGCAAGTTTTAATCCAGGCCACAATGGCCACCTTACTTGCCCTTTGACCCAACGTCTTCGGCTGAAACAACAGCAGTAATGCCTCCGAATGGCGGAACTCTTTAGTCCTTTTTATATACGCCTTCACAGCTCTCCTGACATCCAACTTGTGCCACTTTTTTCCCAATGGATGAACTGGCTTTGGACAAAAAGTCGGCAAATGGATTGTCTGCTGCTTGGATGCTGAAGTTAAGCATTTAGGCAGGAAGGACGGATCGAATGTTAAAGTAAGCTTATCCTGTTCAAATTTACACAAGTTCTCATTTATCGACAGAGCTGCCAACTCTGACACCCTCCTAGCCGAAGTTATAGCCAGCAAGAAAGTCATTTTAAAGGATAGCAACCTCAAAGAAGTCTCTTTCATAGGTTCAAATGGAGGGTCTGTCAAAGCATTCAATACCAGGTTCAAGTCTCAGGATGGGAATCTGTGTACGGTTGGGAAAGAGGACAAGGTTGGTCCTCTGAGAAACCGTTTGATATGAGGGTGCTTCGTATAGGAGTCTCCATCTTCCGATAGAACTGATGACAACGCCGCCACTTGTCTTTTCAAAGTATTAGGGCGATACCCTTTTTCCAAACCATCTTGAAGGAATTGTAATATCTGAGACACCCCCACATCCGGTATTAGAATGTTACTCTCCTCACACCATTTACAGAAAGTCTTCCATGTTCTGTCATATATCTTTCGCGTGGTCTCTACGTGAACCCAAAATAGTTTTGACCACATTCTCTGCATACCCATGCTGCTTCAAAAACTGCCTTTCAATTGCCATGCAGCCAGATTCAGCCATTTCGGGTCCGGATGGCTCACTGGACCCTGCGTTAATAGGTCCGGCCTCACGGGTAACTTCCATGGAGGCCCCTGTGCTAATTCTAGCAGCAATGGGAACCATGGTCTCCTTGGCCAGTGTGGAGCCACAAGCACCACCGATGCTCTCTCTATGCGGACCTTCACCAATATTCTCTGTATGATCTGAATCGGCGGGAAAGCATAGTGTGTTCCCCGAGGCCACTTTACTGACAAAGCATCGTGTGCCTCCGCTCCACCTTCTCCAATAATGGAAAAATATCTTTTTAATTTGGCATTTCCTCCAGTGGCAAACAAGTCCACTTGTAAAGGACCAAAAAGTTTTTCTATGTCCCAGAATACCTCCCTGTTCAGGGACCACTCCCCTGGATGCAGCCAGTTTCTGCTCAGGTAGTCCGCCTCTATATTTAAGTCCCCTTTCAGATGAACTGCCGTAATTGATGTTACATTCCATTCGGCCCACTTGAAAAGGACGAGTCGACTCCAACACCAGGGGCACTGAGTGTAATCCCCCTTGCTTGCAAATATATGCCTTTACAATCATGTTGTCTGTAAAGACTTTCACATGCCGATCTTTCACCAAATGGCAACATTTCTGGAGGGCCAGATGGACTGCCTTCAACTCTAGGTAATTGATGTTGAAGCGCCTGTCCAAGGCCGTCCAACATCCCTGCACCACATAGCCTTCGCAGTGGGCTCCCCAACCTGAGAGGCTTGCATCTGTTGTGATATGGATCATGTCCTGTTTCTGCAGAGGAACCCCTACATTCACGTTCTTTTCCTGCAGCCACCAAGTCATTTCGACCCGGATATGATGCGGCACCTCCACTTTGTAATGCTTCCTGATAGCTATTGCCAGCTGATGTCCCATCAGGAGCCTCTGTAGTGGTTTTGAGTGGAAACTCCCCCATTCCACTAACTGTGTCGAGGAAATTAAGAGTCCCAACACCTTGGCCAATTTCATCAAGTCTGTCGACTTGCTCTGACTCAAACTGCGAGCTGCCCGCTGCAAATTTTCTAACCTCTCTTTCGAAAGGAACAATCTCCCTTTTGACATGTCTATTATTGCCCCTAAGCGTGTCAGCACCCTTGTCGGGGTCAGCATGCTTTTTTTCAAAATTCAGAAGGAACCCATAATCTGGAAGAGTTTGTGTTGTTAAATGCAAGTCCTTCCTTAACTTGTCTTGCAAATCTGCCTTCAGCAGGATGTCGTCTAAATATGGGTAAAGATTTACCCCCTGCAGCTGCAGGAAGGCTATCAACGGAACCAGCACCTTGGTGAAGACCCGCGGTGCTGATGCCAGCCCAAAAGGCAAGGCCCTGAACTGGTAGTGACCCTCCTTGTAGTTGAATCTTAGGTATCTCCGGTCGTCTGAACACATGGGGACATGGAGGTAGGCCTCCTTGAGATCTATCGATGCCATGTAGTCCCCCACAACCAAATTGTCTCTTATGGTTTGCAAGGTTTCCATCTTGAATTTCCGATATTCCACGAACCGGTTAAGATACTGAAGATTCAACACCGGCCTGTACTTGCCATTTGGTTTTGGCACTACAAAGAAAACTGAGTACACCCCTGTGTACCTCTGATGTTGCGGGACCTCCTCTATTGCCCCTATTCTTAGTAAATGCATTATTTCTTGATATACCACCTTTCTTTTTCCTTCCTCTTTTGGAACTGGAGATGGAAGAAATCTGTCCTTTGGACTCGTATGGAAATATATATGGTAACCTTGTGTTACCACCTTCAGAACCCATGGGTCTGATGTTATTTGAGACCACCTGTGTCCATAGGACAGAAGTCTTCCCCCCACTTTCTGTTGCTGGTTGTCAATATTGGGTCTTTCCTCGCTTGGGATTGCTCCCAAGCTTCCCTTGTCCTTGTTTATTGTATTGATACTGCTTTGCGAACTGTGGTTTCTGTCTATTCCATTGGTACCTTCCAGCCTTATATTCAGAGCTTCTCCCTGAAAATCCATAAGACCTTCCTCCACAAAAGGAGTAATTAGATGTTCGATAATTTCTCCTTTCTACCCTTCTCTTTTGAAGAGTGGGCATTACCTGTTTTTTCTCCTTTGTCTCCACTAAGACCTTCTCTAAAGCCTTTGTACCAAACAGCAAATCTCCCTGAAAAGGAACGAAAGCTAAATTATTACGAGACTTAGCATCTGCCTCCTAGTGACGCAACCACAAGAAGCACCTTGCTACCGTTAACATATTAATGGTCCTTGCAGCATATGTTGCTGCATCCAGACCCGCGTCTGCTACATATTTTAGCACTCTCTGTATCCGTTCCACTGCCATCATCAATTCCTGCATACTCAGGTCCTGTGTCTCCAGTATGTCCTGAGCCCACAGAACCCCCGCTCTAGCAAACATAGAAGCAGCAGTAGATGCTTTGATTGATACAGCAGCTGCTTCATGCGCTTTCCAAAGTGATGACTCTGCCCTACGCTCATCAACCTCCTTCAACTGGGTGTCCCCCTCCCTAGGGACAATGGCACCAGAGACTAAACCTGCAATCGGGGCGTCCACAGGAGGCACTTTAAGGAAATCTGCATCCTCCTTTACAAAAGCGTATAACTTTTGTCCCGATGACCAACTTTTCCTAGCACTTCCCTGAGCAGACCACTCTGCCATAATGACTTCCTTAAACAATTCTGGCAGAGGGATGTCCATACTCCTTGTCTCCCTTTTCCTAATTACTGATGCCAGCTTACACTCCTTATTACCTTTCTCTTGTGATACCTTATCACCATCCAGACCTAATGTTTGAAGCACCCTTCTTAACGTACCTTTAAAGAATTGTGCCTCAAACATTCTATCAGTTTCAGGCTTATCCTCATCCTCTGAATATTGACACTCCTTATCCTCCCAATCTAAACCTTCTTCCTGAGTTGTTTCCTCATCACTAAGCGCTAGCTCCTCCGTTATGGTTTGTCTGAACTCTCTAGGTGGCGGTGGAGACACTTCCCTTGCTTGGCCCTTCTTCCTACTTGTACTTGGCCTCTCTTCCTGGACCATCCTCCTTTTTTTCGCTTGATATTGCTCAACTGAGACCTCCTGTTGTACTGCTCTTTTATTTGCCTGCTGTAGTTCTGCTTGTTCTATATCGCAAACTAATCGTTGCTGAGGATTTATTTGGCTATTAACCAACTGAGTGTTATTAATTAATTGGTTGTTCCAATTCATCAGTCTGACCATTGCTAATTGATCCATAAAGTCAGGTGTGTTTAAACTCAATGGTCTGCTTTGCGTGACAAGCATTGCTTGTAACTGCATTGCCACCGCGTCTTTTATCATGTGCTGCATTTCATTTCAGAAGTTTCCCAATGAGTGCTGCCTCTGATTAGCAAACACATTCTGCCAAGCCCCCATCGGCTCATTCTGTGTCTCCTGCCTCTGCTGCGGGGCATTTACCAACCAGCCTGTCATGAATTGTGTAAACTCTAAAGACAAGCCTATCTGTTCAGGTCTGTGGGTGACATCATCAGCTGGGCACGGCTCCGCAGTAACCGACGTGGTGGCCCTGCACGCATCCGCAGCTGTTATACCATCAGGCAGAGTATCACTGCTCATGTGCGCAGCCTCACTCAAAATGGTGGCCGAACCTCTTGAAGGAGTGGCTATCTCCCGTGACGCCATCTTGGAGTCCTTCTTTCCAAGATGGCACCCCAAACTCTCCGCGGTGAGTTTCTGACTACCTGCAATCAGTTTAGTGGTCTGTTTGTCTCCGATTTTATCTGTTCTTTTTACCTTTCTCTCTGTTTTTTCCCCCTCCAAATTCTTTTTCTCTGTAGGCTTTTTTGTTGTGGCCATTCTTGAGTCATCTGCCTTGCTTTCGCTTGAGGTCAGAAATATCTTTCGGAGCTCCGCAGAACAGTCATCATCAGCGATCCACTGCGTTTTACCTTTTTGGCCATTTGTTCCGTTCTCATCGTCCGTGACCCGCCTAACAGCGGTTTTCTGGACGGAAGCCACTTTCATAGTGTCCGAGCCCAACATTTCTGTGGCACTCCGGATCACTTCATCAGGCAACACTTTGCCATTACCATTCCTTTCAGAACTCTTTTCAGAAGCCATTTTCTCCATTTTCCTACACTCCTGTTCCAACTGAGTCTAATTTTTCCCCTGTGTTACCGGAGAGGGACGAAACTGCGTCTTGCTGACACGCAGGAGAAAAACAAAAACTAGCCGGAGAGGGACAGGAGTCAGTTAACGGTTGTTTCATCTAGCTCGTGGACAGCTCCTGCGTATGCTGGTGCAAGGATCAAACCCATGCGTGGTGGATTGATCCTCCTGTCAGCCCGAGAATAAGTCTCATGACCAGATTCTCTAGCCAGCTGCTGTACTGCAGGGGTGGATCATGCAGCCTTCTGGATGTTGGAGATCAAGTTCCAGCAACCCTAGCTAGCATAAACAATGGTGAGGACTGCTGGAAGTTGCAGTGTCACATCTCTTCTCTTCAAAGTTTCTCTTCCCCCTCTTCTTTCGAAAGTTTCTCAGTGTACAAGGTTGATTACATGTTCAGTATAGATACTATCTATATGTTATATAACCACATGCATGTGGTAATATAACTTACAGAACTTTCCTGTCTTCTAATATGATTTTGAGCCAATTCACACAGTGTTTACAAATTAGGAGATGCACTCCTATGACCTTTTAAGGTGGTGGTGGGGTGACATTTCACATAACTGATACTATTTATTCTATCCTCCTACCTCCGATAGATAAAACCTTGCTCAAGCGGGAGATTCCTAGATTCCAATCTCTCCCCATTCCCTGCATATGTTGAAGAAAGAGAGAAGTTACAGCCATAACCCCTCATTTTTTTGGTTCTGCTCATGGCAACTACTGGAATGCAAACCCAAAAAGGTGTTGACTTGAGATAAAGCAGACCCAAATAGCAATTTGCCACATCCTTGCTGCTCTGAAAGATATTTGAAATATTGAAAAATTATCATCATTTATAACCTTGCCTTTTCTTAAAAATGAATTCAATTGATAAGGGGGAAGTCATCTGAAGATAGCAGCTTGATTTAAATACAATGAATATACAATGAATAATTAAGTGCTATAAAATATTCAAATACGTCAGACAGACAATCTTTACCTAATATGAGTTAGAATCTTGTAATTATACTGCAAGAAACGGATCCTTCAAGACAGAATTATGTAACTAAATATTTGAGTTATTGAAGGAAGTTTTTTCCATTTTTTTATATTTTTCTTTTTTTCTGTTTTCTTTTTATTTTATTTATTTTATCTGCTAGTAGCCCCCCTTTTTTCTGTTTTCTTTTTCTTCTTATATATTAAGCAGAAAGTTTTATGCTTATAGGAAAACTTACATAAGATCCTCTAAGCTGATGCAACCATATTGGATGTTGTATAAATTTCCATTCCTATTTTATATATCACAAAAAGTTATTTATGTTTTGCATTTATTATTATTTATGTTTTGCCTAAGCTGTAACTAAAGCACTTCAATATTAAGCAAAGTCATACCTCTTTGAAAAAGAATGGAAGGCATACTTCACTTGGTAATGGAAAACCTGCCACATAGAGAAGGGAGAAGTGAAGTATTAGTTATAATGTATTTAAAATCAGTACCTGAAGTATTGTTGATTATATAAAAATACTCACTTTCTGATTTGAAGTTTTCTGCTCTGCAAATAGGGTCATGACATTTTTGATACCAATTCTCACGTTTCAAATCTACTATAATCCTTGAAATACAGAAACATTAGATTAGGTGGTAATCAGTAGGAAATGATTTAACTGCTGTTATTCTTTAGATCTGCTTCAAATAAACAATGCAGCACAGAAAAGACAATCTTTGTTTGTTACCAATTGTTCTTAACACATTGACTGGCCTATTTATAGCTTTAGAGCCAGTGTGGTGTATTGGTTTGAACACAGGTTTAAACCCTGGAGACCAAGAATAGATTCCCCACTCAGCCATGGAAATCCACTGGGTGGCCTTGGGCACATCAAATACTCTCAGCCCCCAGAACACCACGTGGTAGGTTTACCTTAGGGTTGCTGGACCTAAAGGACCCTGTTATTTCCTAAGTTGGAAATGACTTAAAGGCACACAACAACAGTAAAAATGTGGATATCTGCAGTCTGATCCAGCAAGAGATATGTACAAATAGGTCTCCTTTTTACACATTCAGCACTGTGCTCCAATAATATATGCATAATGCTACAATGATTAATGATACAAATCCAAATAGTTTCTTCCTACTTCCAATCATGCAATGTTGCCCTCTCAGGTGAGACATCATCCAGTTCTATTCGCTGATAAATATGTATGGTTAAGTACAGAACTGTCACTAGGTTACTTAAAATCAAAGTAATTGCTTACAATGAAATCAAGTCTTTCCCAGCCACCACAAAAAATGTAGTTTAGGATGGTTGTGAGTAAGCCAGCTGAACTCTAGGGCACTGGTTCTTAACCTAGGGTCCATGGACCCCCCCAGGAGTATGCAGTATCTCCTAGGGGAACCATGAAAAGTCTCAAAGACAGCTCAGCCCATCTCCTTCCCACAATGGAGCAGTGATATGAAAGGACTCAAGGCAAAATCAAGCAGGCAGGCTGGCTGTCATTGCCTGTCACAGGGCCACTCCACTATAGGGAGGAGGCACATTCAGCAGCTGAATGACATCCTAGCTGACAGGCAGCCTGCCAGTCAACATTAACTCTTCTTTTTTGCTCAATCTCTCCCCTTCTTTCCAGCAGACAGCAGTCCACTGTACCATCAGAAATGCTCAAATACACCCCGCCCCCCACTTTTTTGCTGCTTCATAAGAAAGACCAAGAGGGAGGGAGGGAGGGGGGATGGCAAAACAAAACAAAATGAGTTGAAGGCAAAAAGGGGGAGGGGTTTGAAGCAAGGACCCTGAGTGCACCTCTTCATTTGCATTCGTAAGTATGTGTACTTTCAGCTGAACTGAGTGGTGGTTTATTTTGCCAATGGTGATTCCTTGCCCCAACTTCCAGTTTCTTGCCAGAGGGTGGCACCTGCTGCAACAGCTTCTTTTCTCATTTGGCCCCACACCTTCCTGCTATATTTTTTTAAGAGTTGACTGCCACACTGTTTCAAGGATCCCACTTGGACGGGGGGGCAGCAAATGAGAAAAGGGGGCACTGCTGCAGCAGGTACCACCTCTTGGCAAGACACTGAAAGTTGGAGCAAGAGATCACCATTGGCAAAATAAGCTGCCACTTGATTCAGATGAAAGCGTACACACTTATGAATGGAAATGAGGAGACACACTCGGGGTCTTTTATGGAGGGGTTACTTCAACCCTGCCCCCTGGCTTTTTGACCTTTTCCTCTCCTTCCCTCCTTTGCCTGTCTTGTTCTCCTCTATTCCTGGTGAATTCCAGTGGAATCTGCTGCCTCGGAGTGTAGTGGAGTCTCCTTCCTTGGAGGTTTTTAAGCAGAGGCTTGATGGCCATCTGTCGGGAGTGCTTTGAGGGTGTCCCTGCATGGCAGGGGGTTGGACTGGATGGCCCCTGTGGTCTCTTCCAACTCTACATTTCTATGATTTCTATGAAATAGGCAAAAAAGGGAGGTGTTTCAAGTATTTCTCATAGATTGGATGGCTGGAAAAAAGAGAGAGAAGGGCAAATGCATTCCAGCCTTAAACTGGCAGGAAGAAACAGAAGAAAAGTCTTCCTTCTCCCTCCATTGCCTCTCAGAGAAGTGTGCATTTACTTATTTCTCCCTTCTCTTCCAATTTGAATATCCTTGATGAGCAATTTTAAATAAATATTTGATGTACTTTAGAGTTTTAAATCTTCAATTGATGTCAACAAAAATATTTAAAGGGGAACCATTACTCTAGGAGCATTACTTTTGGGTAAAGCATATAGTTTTCCACTATAGTTCATAGCTTAGCTATACAATATAGAATATGGTATCCAATATACCATACACCAAATGTAAAGAGCTGATCTGGAATTTTAATACATGTGTAGTGCTTTAGATTTTTTAAAATAAATATATTGAAAGTACATGTACAGATTATTATGCTTCCAATGTTCGTGTCAGTATATCAAGATGCTGAGTTAAAATTAGAACCCATCAGTGTTCCAATTCTTTGTATGAGATCATTCATCATATCTGTCTTTCTTGAGAGAAAATTATAATTTTATGTACATCTATATACTTAAAGCATTGTTCTAAAATTTATAACTAAAACTTATAACTTATCAAATAGAAATTCTGAAGAGTAGAATGAAAGTATACATACATGATATTGTTACTTTTGTGAGCTCTGCCAATATTCCTGCACCAGCGGTAGTTCAAGATGTCATATACAAGAAGCTGTTCAAGAGAAAAATAATTCCATCTTCTTATTCCTGATGGGAGAAAAAGATGCTTATTTTACACAACTTCCAAACATTTAAAAACACCTATTAGACATAAAAAATATCCTTACCTCCTTGAACATTGTCTTTGCTGACTAAGGAGAGGACAAAGTTATCAATTTCTGGATATGGGGAACAGTGGTATCCCCCTATGGAGTCTATAAGAAAAAGATAGAATATATTAATAACTTTTTTTCTTCTATGGCTCATACAAACTGAGAAATAACATATTAACATTATAATGGGCCTAATTATGGCTTCCTTGTCTTCTTAACAGGAAGTTGCATTCTT
Organism: Ctenosaura bakeri; assembly: GCA_948474755.1. NCBI lineage: Eukaryota > Metazoa > Chordata > Lepidosauria > Squamata > Iguanidae > Ctenosaura > Ctenosaura bakeri. The sequence goes on along the minus strand of CAOLHI010000054.1, from coordinate 968,257 downwards.
TGTTTTCTTTCCAAGACCACTGAAAATCTTTTAAAATATATCTACCTTTGTGATCAACATTACCAATGCACAAACAGTAGTTCTGCTCAGATAACACATTGCTCCCAAATGCAAGATGGCTTAACTGGTTATTTGCCAAAAGTTTCCAAAATGTACTGTTAACTGACAGCAGATATGTTAGAGTACTTAATAAGTTTGATACAAGGGCTCTTCTTAAGGTGCATAATTAGAAGCAAAGTATTTCACAATTAATTCAAATATACTCAAATTTGAAAAAAAGACAGACACTGAAATAAAAATATTTTGATACTTTGCAACAACAAAAATAGCATAACAAATTTTCAGTTTAATGGAATTACCTATACAGCCATTAGTAATGTTGCCATCTAAACAGACAGGCTTTTCTTTTGTCTCCTCCAAGTTTTCAAAAGTCAAGATTTTTAAACAGTCTGAATACCTGACCAAAAAGAAGAAACAATGGATTGAAAAAGTATCTCAGAATTTCAAGCCATTTTTCCCAGCTGTCCTTCAACAGTCTGTGATAATACTTTTTCTGCACATACTAGCCTATTAAAACTGCCCATTAATTTTGCTTGCAGTTTCCTCCAAGTACTCTAAGAAGCAAGTACAGGAATAATTGATAAAATGACAGGAAGCATGAGAGAGACTTTTCAGTGATACTCCCAGACAGAGAGCTTCTGAAACTATCATTTAAGAGGCACTGTGCAACTATTCCATTCTTGGGATGGCACAGAGGAAGAACCCACAACAACTGGGTTAATCCCTGTGTGCCAACCAGAATTGGCAGGAGTCCATGTTCCATTTTCCCCAACTTAGTAGGTTTTGTTTGAGTTTTTTGTAGTGTGAAAAAAGCAGTGGCTAGAAAACAGAGGGTTATGTCATCTAGACTTCTGTAAAATTAAGTGAATGAAGCAGGGCAGTTGCAAAATAAAAGTTTTGTCTGGAAGTAACTGCAGCTTCAAAGGGCCAGATTTGGGGCCATCGTTTTCAGGAAGTTTTAGCAAATCACAACCTGCTACAACTTCACAAGGCAATTTTGCTCCAAGGCTTTCAGGTTTCCAAATGATCAGATGGTGACTGGAATACATGTAGTGACTTTTTGTTGTAAGTGAAGTAATGAACATCAACTAACATTAAAAAGAATTAGGAAAATTTAAAATGTAAAAAACCTGAAATTACAGTTACCTTACATTACAGATCAAAGAGGACAAAAAGTGCTGTTCTTCTATAGAGGAATTTTTTACAGGTCTAGGAATAAACTTATTGTCTTCCGCAATATCCAAGATAACACAGTTTCCTGCTTTTGATGACTTGTATAATCGGAAATTTCTATTTTTTGTATAAACCCCTAAAAAAAAAAGAGTTACTGGATGTATCTACTACTGCCTATGGGAATTGCTGACCATATTATGCCAATCCAATTATTAATAGAGTTTAAAACCATTGTGTTCAACCTCAATAAGTATGCTTAAACTACTGGATAGCTGCCCACAGTCTTGCAGAAAAATTCTAAATAAGAAGAGAAACTAGGCCTTCCAGGAATACACATTCAAGTTTAGTAACATTTTGGAAATCAACTTTTCTTTGGATTTTGGACATTTCAAATGAACTTTTGACATTTGACTTTGAAGGAATAGTTGGGAAAATTTAGTTTTAGACAATATCAATTGTAAACTTAATCACATATACTATTTTTATTCTTTCCAAAACATCATCATCATCATCATATCTCCTCCTCCTCTTCCTCCTCATTCTTCTTAATAATTTGTATCCCATCTTTCTCCCAAAACTGGGACTCAAAGCAGATTACAATTTAAAAGACCAACATGGTTGAAACATACAAAAAGTGAACATTAATACAGAATTATTCATACTATTAAAACAATTCAGGCTTCCTGTTAAAAAAAATGAAATGCAATTAAAAAGAGAAAAAGCAATTAAAAGGAGTCTAGTTTTTTTAAAAAAATGCAGCAACTCCTAGCCTGTTCTGTAAGTACTTTAAATGCCTGTTGGAATGAAAAGGCCTGTCAACAAAAGGACAGCAGGGAGGGGGACATTCTGGCCTCCCTGGAAAAGAAGTCCCAAAGTCTAGGGGAAGCCACTGGGAAGGCATCCTCTTGTGTCTCCACGAACTATGCTTGTGATGGTGGTCAGACTGAGGGCCTCTCCTGATGATCTTAGGGTAGGCCCATATAGGGGAATATGATCTACCAGATAGCCTGGACCTTAGGAATATAAGGGTTTATAACCATAATTCATAACCAGAATTTTGAATTGTGTTCAAAAACAACTGGCAGCCAGTGGAGCTGTTTTAACAGAGGAGTAGCATGGTCCCTATAAACCTGCCCCAGCTGACACTCTGGCTACAGCAATTTGAACTAGCATAGTTTCCAAACACTCTTCAAAGGCATCCCCATGTATAGCACATTAGAGTAGCCCAAACGGCATATAACTAAAGTATGCACCCCCATAGCCAGATCTCATGGTTTGGTGCACAAGCTTTAAATACGCAAAAGCACTCCTGGCCACCATAGAAGCCTGAGCCTCCAAATTCAAAGCTGAGTCCAGGACAATCAAACTGTACATCATATCACCTCATCTATCACATGCTGAATCTTTGCTCTGTGATCTGCCTTACAACAGAGCTTAAGTTTTAGTTTGTTCACCCTCATCTAGTCCATTACTGACAATAAGCACTGGTTTAAAAAAAGACAGCTTCCCTGGATTGGGATACAAAGGAGTAGTAGAGCTGGGTATCATCTGTATATTGATGGCATTGCACCCCAAAATTCTGGATGACCTCTCCCAGTGGTTTCATCTATATATTAAATAGCATGGGGGATCAAACAGAACCTTGAGGAACCCCAAGGAGCCCCACAGGTCAATGGCTGAAGGTTGAACAGAAGTCCTCCAGCACCACTTTCTGGTTTCTGCAGGAAGGAATGGAGCCTTCAGTTCCCAACCCTGCAAGTCAGCCCAGAAAGATACCATGACAGATGGTATCAAAAGCTCCTGAGAGGTCCAGCAGAACCAAGAGGAACACACTCCACCTATCCAGTTCCCTGCACAGGTCATTCACCAAGGTGACCAAAGCTGTCTCTATCCCATAATCTAGCCTGAAGCCACACTGAAACAGATCTAGATAATCCGTTTCATCTCAGAACTCCTGGATCTGGAGGCCACCACATGCTTCAACATCTTGCCCAAAAATGTTATGTTGGACACTGGCCAATAATTATACAAGGGATTCAGGAATGGCTTTTTCAACAACAGCTTCACAACTGCCTATTTTAGACAAGTTGAAAGTCTACCTTCTGATAGAGAGGCACTGACTGCACTGTTCACACATTCAGCCTGGCCTGTTTAATGAGCCAGCAATGGCACACATGTTGTGGCTCTCCTCTGTCCACGGATCCTGTCCATATCTTCAGGCTGCCAGCCCTCCTGTTAGGGCTATGAAAAGCTCCCATTTTCTGCACACACTTGAAAACAGTATTAGCACAGAGTTATGCATGAGATGTGTATTGATATTTACCAAGATCTACAAACAGTTGCTTCCCTCCTTGTTTACCATTCACTATCAGAAACGATAGATCTGTGTCTTCTTTCCATTGTGATGTCCTATTTTCCAGTGTTCTCTGTGAATTCAATTGCCAAGTTTGAGGCACATTCTTGGAAACAGCCTGGTTTTCAAGACACTTGGGTAAATCCGTGGTAGCTTTGTAACAGTCAGAAACAGAAAGCGTCTGTTTTTCTAGAACCATTGCATCTTTATTCTTAATTAAGAGAACAGCTGGTTGCAAAATTGTTCTTAAAAAGTTACCTTGAGGGTTAAAAAAAGAATAGGAAAATGCTGAGTGAGGTAACATTTTAAAATCTGGCAGTATTACTGAAGAATCTAGTGTTTTCTGCTACAAAATATTTCAAATATAAAAACTGACACTGTTTGAGAACACCAAATCAAGCAAACATAACAGGCAGATGTTTTAAAATACAACAGATTTCTTTGTCTGAGTCATTTTATCAAAATTATCAGCAGCTTCTTATGTTCCCCACATAGTAGTAGAACACACAACCAAATGCATGGGAAGTATCTTAAAATATCATCCTTTCTACTGCATGGAGCACACCATATACAGACTCTGCCAACCAAAGTCAAGGTGACAATGCAGGATAGTCCAGTTCTGTACATGCCTGCTCAGAGATTAGTTCCAGAAGTGAATCAGTAGGGTTTCCCACCAAATAAATGGGAAGTAGATTGAAGCCTAAGCAGCTTGAAAATTGAAACTACAGTTGGCTCTCAATTTTTGCGGGTTTGATGTTTGATGTTAGTCACAAGTTTCTAGCTATAAGTGTAGCAATGCAATAGCAATGTCGGTATAGTTGGTGATAGTACTGTATGGGGAGTGGTGCTGGCTCCACCTTCCTTCCTCCTCCTCCTCAAGCTGCTGTTGTTCCCCCACTTCATGCCTTCCCCCCTCTGCCTCCCCACCACACTGAAGGTGATTTTTGCAGCTGGTCCACCTCACGTGGTGCCTGCATCTCTGCTTTCTGCTCCCCAGAAGTAGGGAATCATGTAGCACTGTCCAAATAGGGACTTGGGCACATGGACGTCAATAACTCTCCTCCCCCAAAGATACACAGCATACTGAGACAAAACACATGAGTGTAGTTGTCTTGGTACTTGCCAGTCTCACATGTTTTACTGGACGAAAAAGAATGGAGAAGGAAAAATTGTGGCTGCAGCCCATCCTTGTGAGGAACTAGGGCCTTTTCTCGGCAAAGGGTTGGAGATAGGTGGAGGCAGCAGAGGCCTCGTGGTACCAAAGCGACAAAAGTAGTAATGGGCAGAAGTGTTGGCAGGAAAGGAGACAGAGAGGAGCGGCTCCCTCCCACAACTGCCAGTGTCCTGGTTCTTCTCCTTCTCCTTAAGAAGGATGACAACATTGAAAGACATTTTTGCAGTAGCAGAGTCTTTAGCGTGCACGTTTGGGGGGTACATGCTAAAGATATTCACAGTTTTTCCACTTTTGTAAGGATCCTATGCTCCTGCAAGGTCCACTGTATATAAACAGAAATATGGAACTCCAAATGGCATACATCTCGGAATTTCATACTCATAACCACTTTGTGAAGTTAGGCTAAAAGATTAGCAATATTGGTTTCACTGATTCAATCTACAACTTTAGCTGCCAACTCCACTCTTCAATGTAAAGAGAGGAGCATATTTAAAAATAACTTTTTTTTCAGGTGATAGTTCTTGGTTACAATGTTATGTGAGATGATTTAGATAGCAAAAAGTAAAAAAAGAAGAAGAAATAATTTAAATAGAATCAGAAGAGATAAGTTTAATTGCTAATTAGTCACTCTGCTAAATTATTCCACACTATCATGTACATAACTGTCTAAAATCAGTTTGACCTGGGCTGTATACATGAGTTGATCAGAGCAATCATCACAGTTGTTAAAACACATTGTATAAATTAGGAGTGTGAAGTATGAATCTGAGATGTTAAATAAACAGTGCAAATAAGCTAGAGAGAAGAAGAAGACTGTTGGAACCTGTTTTCCAATGAAACATTCTCTTTAACTCCCTTCACTCATTTCTTATTAGAGCAATGTGACTTTAGACAGTAAGGGTTTCCTGTCTGCCTTTACCCTATACGGGCAGTCCTTATTTCCTTATTTGTTCAGTCACCCATTGTAGGGATGTATCTAAGGAACCACATCACGTGCCCAAAGAACCTTCCAGGTATGTTTGCAAACATGTAAAAGGCTCCTCCCTCTCTTCCTTCTCCCTCAAGATGGTAAATGCAGGCTCTGCTGAGCTGCTCCTCTTCTTGAAACTTTCCTATAGTTAGCCAGGGTCTAGGCACTACATGTATATATGTTTGTACCTTTACATGTAATTAGTAAAGTTTTTAGCAATGAAACTGGCATACTATCCATTTGCTTTACTTTGCTAAAACTAGTCTGAGGCCATTTCCACACTACACTCTTATAGCGTGATTATTCCACTTTCAACATCCTATAGATCCTGGGGTTTGCAGTTTAGGGAGGGGCCAGCCAGCCCCTCCCTAAACTGCAAACCCCAGGATTCCATAGGATGTTGAAAGTGAAATAATTGCGCTATAAGAGTGTAGTACAAAAATGGCCTGAGAGAGAGACACCCAGAGATTCAGCGCTTCCACTTGTGAACTCTGCTAAAGGAGACTGAATCTTAATCAAACCAGTCTCCATCTTTCCCAAAAAAGGGGCCCAGCATCCTGGGAATCTATATCTAATCCAACAAGGGTGTTATAGGAAGAAATAGTCTTAGGATATTATCAGTAAACATTAGTTCAGAGAGGTCTATCTGATGTCATGCTCAAAGTGTCAGGTTATGGCACGTGGACTGATATTCAAATCTTCTTCACTCAGTCATGAAGGCAGTGTAGAAATCTTGGGCCAGTCACAATTTCTCTCAATAGGATATAACTTTGCATTGGTTATGTATAGATTATACAGTAGCTTGCATCTTCATTTGTTTTATGTTGAAGTATTTTTAGATGATCTTTAGAGCTACATTCTCCAAAGCAATATACAACGGAGTAAGGCATGAAACAGTAGAATTAGCACATATGAAAACAGTTGTACAGAATACTTGAAAACTGGCTCTCGATACACAAGCAACTGATAGGGTGTTATCCTATTAGCGACATACACCACCATACTCCTTTTTTGTCACTGCAAAGGAAGGAACTCACTACCTTCCTCATGCAGTAACTGGCAATCCTCTCAAAATACACCTTGCTCCTGCAGCACTCCCAAACCCCTGTGGCAATTTAGTGTCCACTGGAGGGCACTGGAGAAGTGGCCAGCCATGCGCCCCGTAGCTGGATGCATGCTGATGAGGGCATCCTCTAGATCCTCCTGGTAAACCCTCCAGGAGAGGATATGGGGCATAATTCCACATGGGTAGAAATTTATATGTCCCCATCTAGGATCTTGGCCATACTCTCAGTTAAAGGTGCCACCAAAAGGGATGTCTCTGTATCTTTCTTCAGCCTTTAACAGTTAATGCCCCATTCTCTGTTTCCCTTCTCAAGTTTTGTTTTCCCATGAGCTCTGTTTATTAATTTACAAAGCATATTGACTCAGAATGCAAAAGAGGAAACAGTCTAATCCTGCTCCTGTTCCATCTCTGTCCTTCTACGGAGAGTAATGAGTCTGAACAGGAGAGTTCCATCTGGGCATGGATGGTCTCCATGTGGCCATTATGGAGTCAGGATTCCCAGCTGTGAATCAGTCAGGATTCCTAATCCTGGGGAGAGTGTCCATGTATAGTAAAAGTTCTTCTATTCAAAATTTCTATATAAGAGGCATGACAAAACTTGACATGGAGGTGAGGGACTAGCACACTCCCCTCTTCTTGTGTTGATTCAACATACTTTGTAAGTTAGCAAATTGTACTGTGGTTTCAATCTTTCCTTCCTTACCGCTCCTTCATTATGCCTATCCATTTGGCTTTGTTTTTTGTTTCCTACTAGTAGTTCTTCACCTAGATCAACTAAGTTCTCTTTTCTTTACCCCTCACATGCTCCCTCTCTTACTTGTTCATTTTACTTCAATGAAGATACGTACAACTTTATTCTGGTATAGGTTGTCTCTGTTTGAGGGGTGAAATGCAAAGAGATTCTTAGTGAAAGAAAGGCTTTCTCCATCAAAAGTAAGAGTGCCCACCTTAGAAGGACAAGTTTACAAGAACCAAGTGGAGGCAGAAAATGAGTTTTAGGATCCTCAAAAGGAGGAATATTTATTAAGGAAATCCATTCTTTAGATAAAACAGCCTCGTTTAATTCCTAAATTAAAAGTGTTATACAATAGTATATTAAAGGGTGAAAAAATTCCAATATCATGGAAGCAATCATTAATAATATTAATTTTAAAACCAAATAAGGATCCTACTGAACCAGGTTCTTATAGACCAATATCTTTAATAAACCAAGATGCAAAAATTTTGACAGCAATAATGGCAAAGAGGTTAAATAAATTTATTTATAAGTATATACATAAAGATCAATGTGGTTTTATTCAAGGAAGACAGATGGCAAACTTAATAGGGAAAACGATAAATAAAATAAATATAATGGATAGAGATAAACAAAAAGCTGGAATTTTAGCGTTAGATATATTTAAAGACTTTGATTGCGTGGAATGGCCGGCGTTAAAAACAATATTAAATAAATTAGGAATAGGAGAGAGATTTAAAGGGTTAATAAATCAATTATATTCACATAATACATCTGTAGTGATGGTAAATGATGGATTTACAGAGCAGATTCAAATAACAAGAGGAACGAGACAAGGATGTCCATTATCTCCAGTTTTATTTGCAATAGTTATAGAAATATTAGCGAATGTGATAAGAAATGATGAGAATTTGGATGGAATTGGAGTTAAGGAGAAAAATAAAATAAGCTTATTTGCAGATGATACATTGCTAACAATTAAAGATCCGGTTGAAAAGATAGATAGGATAGATAAACATTTAAAAGAGTTTGGGGAGAAGACAGGATTAGAAATAAATTGGGCCAAATCAGAAATAATGTTGTTTAATTATACTAAAGAAGAAATACAAAAATTTATAAGTAATAAAAAAAGGTTACTTAAAGTAAAAGAATCAATTAAATATTTAGGAATAGATATTACAAAAAATTTACAAGGACTTCAGGAAAAAATTTTTAAGAAATTAAGATTAGAAATTAAACGGAAATTAGAGGATTACAAAAATATAAAGCTATCGTGGTTTGGTAGAATAGCAGTGGTAAAAATGAAAATATTACCTAAAATCAATTTTTTGTTTAGAATGTTACCAATAAAAGTATCAGAGGAAGAATTAAAGGAGTGCCAAAAGATATTAAATAATTTTTGTAATGGTAATAAGAAACCGAGGATTAACAAGAAATATTGGTATAAAAGTCAAAAAGAAGGTGGCCTGGGACTTCCAAATTTAAAATGGTATTATTATGCAAATTAATTGAGATATATTATAGATGGAGTTTCAGGAAAGGGTGATTTAGATTGGTTAGAGACAGAAGATAAGAATATTGAGATGAAATTAAAAAATATATTTTTTAGGAATTTTTCAAAGAAAGAAATGGAAAAGATAGAAAATCCTTTTATAAAAAATATAATAGAAATATGGAAGAAAAATAAAAGAAAATTGATACCGAATATATCAACATTAACTCCGATAGTAATGATGGAAAAATTTCCAATGAATTTGAGAGAAATAATAGAGAAAGAAATAAAAAAACAAAAAATATATAGATTAAAAGATTGGATGAAAATAATGATAAATAAAGATAGAATGAAAGAGAGATTGCAGGAAACTAAAATATCCTGGTTAAATTACATACAATTAGAGCAATGGACAAAGAGTATGAAAAGATATGTTAAGGATTTTAAAGAACATACTAAATTTGAACAAATTATTATTCAAAGAGAAAATATGCAAGAAAATGAAATATTAAAAGGTATAACAAGTGAAATATATAAAATATTAGCAAAAGAACAAGAAGAGGATTATCTTAGAAAAATCTGGGAGGAAGAGACAGCACAAAACATAGATATACAAGAATGGAGAAAAATCTGGAAACAACGTCATTTAAAAAAATTATCAATAAGAATAAAAGAGAATTATTATAAAATAGTTTGGAAATGGTATTTGACTCCAGTGAAATTAAATCAAATAGATGAGAAATATACAAGATTATGCTGGAGAGGATGTCAAGAAATTGGTACATATATGCATATGTGGTGGAATTGTAAAAAGATAATGGAATTTTGGCAAAAGGTTTTTAAAGAGATAAAAGAGATTACAGGAGTAGTAATACCAGTATGTCCAAATATAGCGTTGTTGTCTATATATAATAAGGTTGAGTGTACTCAGGTAAGAAAAGAATTAATAACAAATTTGTTAATTGCAGCGAGATTAATAATAGCAAAAAAATGGAAAACAAATGAAAAATTTCAAATAGAGGAATGGTATAAAGAAGTGTGGAAAATTGCAATTAATGATAAATTAACATGTAGAATTAGATTTATGAAAGGTTTAACAAAAGGGAATGATTTTGAGGAAATTTGGAAAATATTTTTGGAAAAAGCTTTGATAAGAGATGGTAAAGCTACCCTATTACAAGAAGAATGGCAATTTTGGAAAGTGGATTAAATAAAAAGTTGGCTCTGGGGGGTGGGTATATATATATATATATTTGTTTGTTTGTTTTGTTTTGTTTTGTATTTTGTATTTTTTATTTTTATTTTATATTACGCGTGTGTGTTAAACTTGTGATCTATTGATGAAATTGGATATGTGATGTTTAATTTTTAAAAGGAAAAAAAAAGTTAAAAGTTAACTGGCTTTGAAGTAATAAGATTATAATTAATAATAGTAATAGGTTAAATGGAAGCCGAAAATATAGAATTAAGAATGAAATTATAATATTAAAAATGAATATAATGAAAATAAGAATTAAAGATAGGTAACAAAAATGTATAAGCTGTATGATATGGAATAAGCTGAATAAGGTTATGATTTCAAGTGTAAAAGAGAGAAAAAATAATGTAAGTTTATGTTGTTTAAAGGAAAAAAAATTTTTTTTTCACTATTATGTATAACACATGGTGTTTAATTTTTTGCTTTTGTTTTTCAGTTATATAATTAATAAAAAATTATTATAAAAAAAATAGATAAAACAGCCTCATCCTTGATGAACTATTTTAGAAGATTAAGGACAGTAGGCAGATATATTTCACCATGTCCTCCTCCATGAAAAAAAAAAGAGAGAGAGAGAATGAATACATGGCAGAGGCCAGAAAACAGGAATGGGAGCCTGGGTTAGTTTTTTTATACAGCAAAGGACAGTCATGTGAGTAACCCTGACTGAACCAGATGATGTAATCAGTCCATAATGTTTTGGGACAGGTGGCAGACAGAGGGTGGGAGAAGAAAGTTCTTCTTCGTGGTCTCTGTGCCTTCATACACTAGGAGCTTTAGCGCCTGCGCGGTAGCGTTCGGAAACTTCTAGAGCTTGTTCGCTTGGCGGGAACCCCTCCCCCACGCCGGTACTGCGCATGCTCCTCCCGCCGAGCAACGGTCTCTCCTCAGTTCTTTCTCGTCCGCCGTCGCGTACGGAAGGTTCTTTGGTTTGTTCCTCTCACTTTTGTGCTTGGCTTGCTGTTTTCACGGTTTTACGGATTTTGGACTGTCTCTGACCTCTCTTTCGGACTCCCCCTTCGGCTTTTGGTCGTTTCGGATTTTCGAAGTTTGGCGTTCTTCGTCTTATGTCCGCGCTCTTCAAGAAGTGCGTGTCCTGCGGGCGCAAAGTTGCCCTCAACGACGGCCACAAGGAGTGTCTCTTCTGTTTGGGTGAGTCCCACAACGTTCGGACTTGCCCAATTTGCCGGGATTTTACTCCCCAAACTCTCCGCAACCGGTCCGCGAGACTTAAGTCTTATTGTTGGGAACAGTCTCTGCGGGCGATAGACGAGACCTCCACTTCCAAGATGGCCGACAAGAAGACGACCACGCCATCGACGGTATCGGCGGCTGCCGTTCCGTCCACCTCGTCGGTATCGGGCTTGGTACCGGCGAAAACGCCGATCTCGGCGTTACCGAGGATCCCGAAGCTGTCGGCGGCTGCCAAGTCAGCGAAAGGATCCTCGACGGCGAGGAAGGCTGAGGCTCCCCTGACGGAGACGCCTGCTAAAAAGCGCCCTGCTCCGGACGGAGGCAAGGGCAAGGAGAAGGAGAAGAAGAAGAAGGAGAAGAAGCGCTCCCCGGCTGGGGACGTTCAACCTCCTACTCCTCCTCCTACTCAGCAGCCTTCCAAAGGGCGAGGCGAGTCCGTCGATCTCTCGGATGATGAGATCGAGGACGTTCCCCAACAGCGCCCGGACTCGCCTGTGGCAGACCCTCCAACCCTGGTGGAGGAGCGCCACCGCCCTCCTAGCCGTCGCAGGTCGGCCGACCTGCAGCAGAGAGAGCCCTCTGCTTCTCCGGAGCGGCGTTCGACCTCCTTCCGGTCCCGGTCCCGCTCTTCCGAGCGCCCGGTGGCCTCGCCGCCTCCTAGGGAGACAAGAGAGGAACAACCTCGCTCGTCTGCCTCCAGATACACCTCGGCGTCCTACGTGGCCAGGTACGCGAGGGAATCTGAATGGAGAGAGCGCCCGGCCTCTTATCGGTCACATTCGCCATCGTACCGGGATCGGTACCATCGTGGCCCGAGTCGCTGGGAGACCTTCCGGAGGTCCCGGTCACCTCGTCGACAGCGCGAATCGCGCTCGCCTAGAGGGGACGGGGCTCGGTACCGTCGACGCCGAAGCCGATCTCCGTCGGACCGCTGCTCCTTCAGCCGCTCTCCCTCTCCTCGATATCATAGGGCGAGGGAGCCTTCACCTCGGTATCGGGCGATATCGCCACCTCCTAGGGTCACGGCAACGGCGACGCGCCCTACGGAGTCGGTGGTGACTGAGCGGGCTACGACGACGTCAGCCTGCCAGACTACCCCTGTCACCACTAAGAAGGTGAAGTCAGTAGTCAGCCAGCCCAAGCGGGACGCTGCTACTACCACCGCCCCGGCTGCAGAGAAGCCTAGGAAGGCAACACCTGTGGCGATTACGAAGGAGCCGGCAAGCGAGCGGCGAGAGGACTCACCGACCTCAGAGTCGTACGACTCGAGTGCGGAATCAGAGGTGTCTGAGGCGGCCTCCCAGGAGTCTCCTCCGCTGGGATTCGGGGACCCGATCCCAGATTCTGCTCCAGAGGACGTCCACCAGTTCTCTGCGATGCTGCTCCGCATGGCTACTACCCTCGGCCTTAAGATCGCCGATGCGGAGCCGGAGGACGACGATCCAGCCTTCTCCGTCTTCGAGGAGAAGCAACCTGCCACGGCCCCGCTGCCTCTCCTGCCCCGGGTATCCAGACTGGTGAAGGCCGCCTGGGATAGGCCGGCCTCGGCTCAGCCGATACCGCAGCGGTTGGAACACCTCTACAGGGTGCAGAAGGATAATGCCGGTTATCTCTTTAATCACCCTGCACCGAACTCTGTGGTGGTCGAGTCGGCACAGACGAAAGGCGCCGGCAGGCAACACACCACCCCGCCGGACAAAGAGGGCAGGAAGTTGGACGCCTATGCAAGAAGGTTCTATTCCGCCGCCTCCTTGCAGATCAGGCTGTCCAACACTCAGGCTTGCCTCGCGGCATATCTGAAAAAGGTGCTCGATCGCCTGCAACCGGCGATGGAGGCGGTACCGGAGGACATCCGCCAAGCCTCCTCCGTGATCTTCAACGAGGCCATCTCCATCGCTCGGCAGCAGATGGCCTCCTCCAGGCACGCAGTGGAGATTGCCTCCCGGGTCATGGCGGGATCCATCGGCCTCCGCCACCATGCTTGGCTGCGGCCGGCCGACATCCAGGAGGACACCAGAAGGAGGATTGAAGATCTCCCCTTCGACGGTGAGGGCCTATTCAATTCGTCCACAGACGAAGCTTTGGACAATCTCGTTAAGGCGAGGTTGACCGCCAAGAAGATCGGGCTACAGCCGGCCACGCAAGCCCGCAGGGCCTCCACCTTCCACCCATCCTGGCGACGATCTTCCACCTCGTCGTTCCAGCGTTCGGCCCAGTCTGGACAGTCGAGACCGTCCGGCTCATCGGCCAGACGTACGATTAGACGACGCCCGGCTTCGTCCAAGAAGTCCTCCTCCGAGACAAAGTCTCGGTTTTGACGTGCCTGGCAGGACCTACCAATACCCACTCTTCGGCCTACCATCAGCGCTCGGAGACCGACCGACTCTGGCTCGACATCTCGCGGAGTGGCAGTATGTCACTACGGACTCTTGGGTGCTTTCCATCGTCCGTCTTGGCTACGCCATCGAGTTTCTCGATATTCCTCCTCGAGGCGTTTACTATTCCACGCCGTCGAGTCCGGCCCTCCTGGAAGAGATCCAATCCCTCCTCCAGAAAGGGGCGATCGAGCAGCTCCCGCAAGAGGCCAAGACCACCGGCTTCTTCTCCAGGTACTTCACGGTACCGAAAGCCGACGGTACCCTCCGGCCGATCCTAGACCTCAGAGGGGTGAACTACTACATCCGCCCCAAAAGGTTCAAGATGGTCACGATACCGTCGATCCTGCCCTTCCTACATCGAGGGGACTGGTTCGCCTCCATCGATCTCCGAGACGCATACTTCCATATCGCCATTCGCCCGCAGCACAGACGGTACCTCCGCTTCGCAGTCGACGACACCTGTTACCAGTACAAGGTGCTGCCGTTCGGACTCTTGACTGCCCCAAGGGTCTTCACCAAGTGCATGGCCCCGGTGGTATCCTTCCTGCGGACGAAGGGTGCTTCTGTCTTCCCTTACCTCGACGATTGGCTGTTGGTGGCGTCCTGCAAACAGAGACTTTACCACGACGTCCACATGACGTTGTCACTCCTGACCCGCCTTGGTCTACGGGTGAATCCGAAGAAGTCCCACCTCGAGCCGGCGAGGATCTTGGACTTCATCGGGGCAACGCTCGACTCGACCTCCGCCAGGGCGTACCTACCAGAGTCTCGAGCCCAAACCCTGATCCGGGCCGCCGCTCACGCTCGTACGGCCCCGACGTTATCTGCGAGAAGCGTCCAGCAGCTCTTGGGCTACATGGCTGCGACGACCGCTGTGACATATCTCGCCAAGCTGAGAGCGAGACCTCTTCAACACTGGTTCATCCGCATATTCGACCCCCTGCGAGACGAACAGACACTCCGACTGTAGCTGCCGGGAGACGTCCGCTCATCCCTCCGATGGTGGCAGTCGCGACGCAATCTCATGTCAGGGATGCCTTTCCAACAGCCGACACCGAAGGTGACGGTAACGACCGACGCCTCCCTGTATGGATGGGGTGCCCACTGCGGCGATCTCAGAGTCCGCGACAGATGGACCGACGACGAGACCGCTCTCCATATCAACGCGCTGGAGCTGCTCGCCGTCTTGAAAGCGCTACGGGCGTTCCGCCACGTCGTAGCGGGGCGGACGGTCCTGGTTCTGACGGACAATACCACCGCCGTCTGTTACATCAACAGACAAGGAGGGACTCACTCCACAACCCTGCTCAACATTGCACTCGACTTGTGGGAATGGTGCATTCGCCTGCATACGCATCCCGTGGCAGTTCACCTGGCCGGGCAGGAGAACACCACGGCAGACGCCCTCAGCAGGGACACCTCATCCCATCACGAATGGTCTCTCTCCGGAGAGGCGTTCAGACTGATTCGGGACCGCTGGGGCGAACCATCGATCGACCTCTTCGCGACCAGGGAAAACGCGAAGTGTCGCCGATTCTGTTCCAGAGCGGGCCACGATCGTGCCTCCATCGGGGACGCTTTCCAGTTTCCGTGGACCGGGGAACTCCTCTACGCGTTCCCGCCGTTCCCGCTGCTCGGCCGGACGATATCGAAGATCCTCGCCGACCGAGCCGACGCGATCCTGGTAGCCCCGTACTGGCCGAGGCAACATTGGTTCGCACCCCTGCTACAAGCTGCACGAGACGACCTGCTCCGGTTGCCACCGACACCGGACCTGCTCTCCCACTCCGGCGGCCGAGTCCTCCATCTGGACCTGCCACGCCTGTCCCTCCATGCCTGGAGGATATCGCACTAGACGATCCCGTGCTCGGTACCGTCCTCGTCGCGGCCAGGAAGGAATCCACCCGTCGCAACTATCAATACAAGTGGCGACGCTTCCTGACCTTCGCTAACGAGAGGAGTGCGCCGGTATCGCCCGCGGGGCTCTCTACCATCCTGCATTTCCTCCTGCACCTCCGGCAACAGGGGCTGGCGTTTCCATCCCTGAAGGTGTATCTCTCCGCGATCGTGGCATACCAACCGCCACGGTCGGCTGCCTCGGCCTTCTTCAGGAACGATACCGTTAAGCGGTTCCTGAAAGGACTTCATCATCTCTACCCGCCGGTATCGCCGCCGCTACCGCCGTGGTCCCTCTCGCTGGTGCTCTCGCAGCTGACAAAGCCGCCCTTCGAGCCGATGGCGACCTCGGATGATAGGCTCCTGACCATGAAAACTGCCTTCTTGGTAGCGGTGACCTCAGCGAGGCGAGCGGGTGAGATCACAGCTCTTCGATCCGATGAGCCCTTCACGGTCTTCCACAGAGACAAGGTGGTCCTGAGACCTGACATCTCGTTCCTGCCTAAGGTGGTGTCCAGTTTCCATCTCAACCAGGACATCATCCTGCCTGCCTTCTTCCCGAACCCGACGACACCGTTGGAGCGGTCTCTCCACTCCCTGGACGTGCGTCGGGCCGTGGCCTTCTACATGGACAGGACTGCTTCCTTCCGACAGACGCCGCATCTCTTCGTTTGCTATGGGCGACGTCGGAAGGGCCTCAAAGTGTCCACCCAGCGCTTCTCCAAATGGGTGGTGAGGACTATTCAACTGGCGTATGAGCTCGCGAGGAAGCCTCCGCCAGTCCTGCTTCGAGCCCACTCCACCAGAGCGGTGGCTACTTCTGCGGCCCTCCTGCGAGGAGTTGACCTGCATGAACTCTGCCGTGTGGCGACCTGGTCCCAACCATCGACCTTCGTGCGCCACTACAGGCTCGACTGCCGGTCGCGCAGAGATGCCCGGTTTGGACGTGAGGTGTTGGCTTCCATGCTGTAGGACCTGACCCGCCGTCCGACCGGTAAGCTACACAGTCTCCTAGTGTATGAAGGCACAGAGACCACGAAGAAGAAGAACAGGTTGCTTACCTGTAACTGTGGTTCTTCGAGTGGTCATCTGTGCCATCATACACACCCGCCCTTCCTCCCCTCTTTCTCAGGTCCCTGTAGGTTCTACGGCGGACGACAGAACTGAGGAGAGACCGTTGCTCGGCGGGAGGAGCATGCGCAGTACCGGCGTGGGGGAGGGGTTCCCGCCAAGCGAACAAGCTCTAGAAGTTTCCGAACGCTACCGCGCAGGCGCTAAAGCTCCTAGTGTATGATGGCACAGATGACCACTCGAAGAACCACAGTTACAGGTAAGCAACCTGTTCATCAATTTCCTAATTTCTCTGTCTAAGCCATTTTATCTCTAGTGGTCAAGAGAGCAATGAGAACAAATGCAAAACTTGCTGTATCTTCCAACCATCTTTACTATCTCTCAGTGAATGAATATTGATTTCATCAGATTTTAGTCACCAGATGGTCAGAACATGAAATGACTACAAATGCATTTAATTTTCATCACTTTTAAACTGGTTGCAGACAACAGATTTATACACACCTGATGTGTATTTATACTTACCTATATGAATGTTATTCTTAAATGCAGCATTGTGGAGCTGAAATATTAAATGGCGACTAAATTTTTCTTCAGTGCTGGAATCCAAATTCAAAATATCTTCAGCTGAACAGTTTACTCCATAAAGTTCATCTAACTTTTTAGAAACAAACTGAAAAAGACACAATGGCACTCCTTCCTTTAATAGTTTGTCACTGTTTGCAAATAAGCATATTTTATATCTTTAAATCACAGTTGCAAAAATTTAGACATGTATTAAGTAAAAGAAGTTGAAGAGTAAAAAAAAAAATCTAAGTCAGATAGCATACAAGCCATTGTCACTCCACTTCAATGATGCTTACTTTCACATTTTGGTCACACATGTACAAGAGAGATGGGTTGCCAGTTTTTTTCTTCAGGAAGCAGCTTCTTGGGCTTGATAAGATGCTGCTGTGAAGGATCTCCTAAATTTTAGGAGCGAGTTTACAAAATTTACAGTTTAAAGCGAAGACTATGAATGGGGGAAAGACCTTTCAGATCTCGGCCAATCCACCTAACATGGGGTGACAGTCTCTAATAACACTACTAAATTGAAATTATTACATAAATCAGGCACCATGCATTACTGAAGGTATTTCAGGTCTCATCCCCACCCCATTTGTGCACTTCTTCTCTTTATTGAGCTCTAGATCTACTCAGACCTTGTATCTTGCCAATATGCTTGACAACAGTTTCACAGTGCTGTGAGCCCACCAGCAGCAGCAGCAGTACTTTCCAGTGTATAATTTTCCAGTTTTCATACTTCCTTACCCAAATTCATTTCCATCATAAGATTACTTTTTGTTAAAAATAAATATACATATTGGAATTTAGTACTTGAAGAGTTCAAATATTTAATACAGAAGTTGAACCCATGTTTTCTTTATTTGCTGTTCCATACCCTCATTATACTAGTTCTTGATTGCATAGACTGGAGAGGATCTAAGTGGGTGCTGCTGTGTTAACATTCTAGATGTAAAGGTAGTAAAAACTGGTGTAGCATTTTTTAAATTCCAAAATGGTCCTACAGAACTTTTGGCAGCTTTTTTCCATTATTTATTTGCTGTTATTGTTAGGGTATCTTCTCTAATGTTAACCCAAATCTATATTTCTGTTTATTTATTTGAACAATACCTCTATTAAGTCTGCTACCATCTGCTTCCCATCCGCTCCATGATTTGCTGGTTTGTAGAATTCCAAATCAAAATAAAGTTTGCAAACAGCTGTTTCTGGAATAACTTCATAAGAATGCATAAGACTTGTTTCATGATGTTTGCTAGGTTAAGAAAATAATAATAACTATACTATTGCAATTAAACTAAAGATTCCAACTTTTTTTAAACGGAACTGAAGAGAAACCTAAGATTTACAAGCCGAACAGAACAGCATGTGGAAACAAAATATGCTAACCTTGTAATAAGATTAGAAATTATAATGTTGTACCACTAACAAAGGCTACACTAGCAAAAATAATAGTGGGAACAAGGTCCAAAAGAGGTCCATGTATTCTCAACTGAATTCCCCCCTGTACACAACTCCTTAAAATCCTCCCAAGTTCAAGATGTTAAAGTTTCTCATAGATGGAGCCGAGTCACCACAATCTTTATGGAAAGATTCATGTTCTAAAAACTATGCTGCATTTGAGTCTAATTTAACACTGAATTATAAAAGACATTACAATCCATCTACCTAGTGAAAACAATTTGTTTTATAAACTGTAAGGCATTGTGGGGAATGTGTGAAGCTTCTGAAACCTCCAGACCTCTCCAATTTTTAAAAGGAAATTTAGGCCTTATTTTTGGCCCTCAAATTCCCAAAATGGCTTTAAAACAACATGGAAGATGGGTTTTTGGCCACCACAAACCCCTCAGATTCCATCTACTTGCAAAAGCAAGAAAAACAAAACAAAATAAAAAAATCAGTCAAAAACAAAACCAGAAGTGATGTGATGACACTTCTAGTTTCATCAGGTTAAAAATGGCTATTACCCCTTCTATACGTGCTCAACTTTTGTAAAACCTACAATCCAACACAAATTTACTTGATTAAAAACAGTTAATTCCAAGTAAACATGCATAGGTTTGCATTCTGTATCTGTGAAAATATACATTGTATTGAGTAGGTATTGTTCTTTGTTCACTTTTTAGATACTTACCTGTAATAAAACCAAAGTTCTGCGTAAGTCGTCACAAGATAAAACCTTTGCTTGTTTTCAGTACTCTTTTCCATAGCAAATACATGAACATCCTTTAAAGATGATAATAATTTTTAAAATTAGTAATTTCCTCTCAATCAAGAATCAAAGCAACCAACCAATTAGGTTTTTAGTTCCATCATTATACTTGACTTCTAGCACATTCTTATATATTCTAGAGATATTAAGCAAAGGCTAAACGTGATGATAGATTCTCAAAAGTGACAATTTTTATGGGTGAAGCAAAGAACTGAATGATGCACATGTTCAATAGTTAGTGACCCGCCAAAGTAAGGATTTTCCATTCCATTTCCCATGACATACTGAAGGAACTACATGCGATCTTCTATTTTAGCATGCTTATTCCTGTGTTTACAGAAGGGAACAGACTGCAGTTGTTTTATGGAGCAATATGAATTTAACATAAAGCCTGTCAAATGCTTCAGAATCCATTAGCTGCTTTCTCTCAATTTCAGTGAAAGGTATTTCACCATTATTATAATATACAGATATAGGTCAAGTAGGCAAGACAACACAGACTGCTAAAATATCACAAAGAAAGCAACTCTCTGTAGATTTGTTGTTTGTTTAGAGAGCTAGCTTCCCTTCTTTGTTGTTTAAAAAAATAAAAACAAAAAAGGGAAAAAAGAGGCCTGTAGTAGCCACAATACTGTATAGTTACAATAACATGATACTATGTTCATGTATTTAATAGCAATAAAATGTTGACCCCCCCCTCCAAAGAAAAACCCAATACAATAGTGTTACAAACTAAATGTAAATGCATGCAACTGATGTAATTTTCTATCTGGTAAACAAAACAAATTAACTGTAGTCTTACATTTTAAATTATATTAACTTTGTTAACTGTGTTAGACAATAAATACAACAACATAGTTGTAGTGATAATGCCTAATGGATAGCTGACAAATAAGTTTCAGCTGAAATCATCCCTATGAACTATAGTTCATTATTTATTAGTAATATTATTGGATCTATGAGTCAAAGAATGCTCATTTGTATCATCAATATGAATAAAATGTCAATTTAAAAGATCAGATCAAAATGTAATTGCTCAAATACCTATCCTTTTTACTCACTGTAGCAAAGGAGATGCAGATATGACATCCTCTCCCTTCAGCTGAGAACTCTCAAATGACCACAAAAGCAACAAGGTTTTTACTCATGAGACTACCACATCAACTATATAAGTTTACACTCCTATTTTCTTTGTCATAGTTATATATTACTTTATATATTTCACATCATTTTTAAATTAAATCTAATAATCTAATTCTTTTTGCTGTTTTGTTATACAAGTAGACCCACAATAAAATGTTGCAGTGTTGAGTTGCAACCAATCATGCCTTCTTCCATTCAATCCATCTGGAGTTTCCATTCTCTCTCCCCACCTCCCTGCCCAAAACAGGAACAGAGAATTCTGTGGCCATTTTCTATTTAACTATTGGAGAGAGGAGCTATGATTTTATATGTTTTTTTCACTGATGATCTGTTGTGCTGCTGCAATCCTTGGTATTTCTCCAAGTGTTGGTTTCTCACTTATCACCAAATGCTAAAACCTCTCTGTTTTCTGGTGCCCCTGTTTTGGCTATAATCTAGTTAGTACTTACAAAAGGCTGAATTCTCTGTAACATTGTTACTGGCTCCTTTTTTTTCTTTGAATGTTTGGTTTCCATAAAAAAGCAGTTTTGTTGGAAAATGTGAAATACTGTTGCTATAAACAAGGATTTTCTTATTTTAAAAATATTGTCACTTTAGCTCTAGGCCTCCATTTGGCAGTAATTATTAATTATTCTTCCTTTCAAAGCCAGATTTTTAATTTTTTTGGTAGCAAAACATTATTTGTACAAGATAAGAAAAACTACATGTTATTGGAAATATTTAATGCTTTGTTTTCTTCTGCTTCTGATTTTGAACATAAGAACAGACTGAAAAGCCACATGGAAACTACATTTTGCCCAGCTATGTCCTAAAACATCAGCCCTATAGCCTGGTGCAAGTCCTTGATCTTGCCTAGCTGTTTGGTTCACAACTGATAGCACAGGCTCCAACTCTAATTTTGCCAGTTCAATGATTTGCAGTTAGATTATCATAATGCCACTATGGCAGAATTCTGCACCCCGCCACAGCAAGCTACAGGGTTGCTTATTCAGGCTTATCTTTGCCTGACAATAAGTTTCTCAACTATGTTCAAGGTCACAACATGCTGGTCACAACCTTTAAACCCTCAGCATCCCAGGCCCCCTCCCAAACATTCTTTCCAGGTCTCTGAAACTGGCAAAGTAGACTTGCTTCCAGGTCCTCTTCTCTTCAGAGGTGAGTCTGATGGGAGCTTAGAGCAGGACCTTTTCAACAGATTCTCTGTCCTGGAAGGCTGGAGTTTTATATGGTCTTTAAGGCAATCTCCTCTGAGGTTGGTTAGCTGGTACTTTTTGCACAGTACTTTTCTGTACTTTTTAAAAAAAATTAGTTATACAAGCCACAATCCAATGGGGTCCTTGTGCTGACAAGAAAAGCTGATAAGGAGATCTCAAACCAGATGGCTTTCTCCTTACGCACTCACAACAGGACACTGTTTTTCTCTCCCTATCCACCCCTGGACCTCTGTTCTGGACGGTTTGTCAGCCCTCTGGAACAGATACGGAGGGGATGCAGGGGCTGAATAGGGAGTAGGAATCTGCCTCCACTGACATCTGTTCACAGGATCTCAGCACAAGAACCCAGCTGGATCCTGAGCATAATGTTTTATGTTTTTTGATAGTAAAGTGTATCATAAGTAAATTTCAAAACAAAGAACCTCTAGATCATTAAAAGCTAAAACAGCAGTTTACAAAACCACATGCCTAACAATTTGCTCAGCAGATTCCATTATCATACCTCTTGACAAGACTTTGCAAAATTAAAGGCATGAATTTGCCGATGAAATAGCTTCCAAACAGAGGGTGGTTGCCATGGTTTGGACAGCTGTGGTTTGTAACGTTCACAGAGTGGCCTGCGTTTATACAAAGATGCTAATTCCTCAACATTCTTCACTTTTTCTTCCCACTGTCTCTTTCTTTGGCCTAAAGCAATCAAAATATTAACACTTAGATCTAACTTAAAAAAAACACAAACACAAATCAATAGCAAGTTTGCATTTTATCAAGATTTCTACTTACAGTCCCTAAGTTCAGAGAGCTTCAGTGGCCTTAGTGACAGGTCCCCTGAGTTGAAAGTACTTCTGCTGACTGTCTGTGGTCTATTTTTGAGCAATATTCAAAGCACTGGTTTTGAATGAGAATGTGCTATACTAACGCTTCCCATGTAATCTGAAGTGAGGAACCAGCAATTATTTTTTTCCAGTGTGCCAGCGGTCAGCACCATATTTGTGCCCACTGCCTAGAATTGTCTCTTTTTCCCCCCTAGAAACTCTTCAGGGACCTAGAGTTGATGATTCAGGGAGTAGCACTGGTCTCTGGATCACCGATTTGAATAGCAGTGCACTATACAACTTAAGAGTAGTGTATCTACTCCCAACACCAGGGCAGTTCAAGCCTGCCTTGGTGTTAAATCCTCATGGAAGGCCCTGGTCTCAGAGAATCTACCACCAGAGGTGAGTTTGGTGGAGACTAAAAGGTGAGTTTTTGGCTACTTCTAGACTCGGAACTTAAAAGGCATTCACACTCATGTTATTTTCCACCTGCAGGCAAAGACTTTTGTTCAGCCAGACATTTGACATTTAATATCTGTCACTCTTGAAGGGGGTTTTCAGTTGTTGGTTGCTGTTACTTTTTATTGATGTGTTTTTAGTTGTATTTTTTATCTTTCTAAACTTATATTTTTTTTAAAAAAATGCACTTGTTTTACTTAAATTCATGTTACTTTTAACAACCTCAAACTCCAATTTTGTGTCAGAAAGGTATGAATTAATGAATAAAAGTACAGAAGTATATACATTCCATAATTTATATGGAATTATTATAGTCAAAGGTTGAAAGGGAGTTTGACTTTTAGCTTATTCTTGATTGCCAGGTACAAGCATATTTACTGTACAGCCCAACCCTTAACACGAGAATCAAAGAGTCATGGAACTTCACATCCAAACACTTACAAGATCAACTGGCATCACTTGTCAGTGGAGAGGTATTACTCTGCTGCTGGTGCATAGCTGCACCCTGAGACACACTTGGTAGATATGCAGATGGATATTTTGAAGGCTAAAGCAAGTGCTGGACATGCATGGACATGTAGTAAGTCTAGCCTTAATAGTGTATCCAACACAGGACCACATGTTTTAGGACCAGTCTTTACAATCCATTTTTATCCTTGGCTATTTATACTTGAATTCAAAACACAAGTATCTTAGGACACATGATTACTCTGCATACTTTGTAAGAATTTCTAATATTTATTAACATATTAACTGTAAACAGTTTCAAAACTCAGAACAATTGACTTACTGGTACTCATGGAAGCTTTTTCACAGAGATGGAATTGTTATCATTTAATTTTTAGATTCCTACTGTACACAAAAATACCATATCTGTAAGAAAATGTATAAAGAACTGTGTTAATATGCTATTGTTACAGAGAAGCTTTCACTGAATTTTTATCCACCAAAATTCTTTAACCAAAATGTACTTTTCCCAGTCAGTGACATTTGAGGTCTTAAAGACCAAACAAATGCCATTAAAAATAGAAGTCAATAGATGTAAGCCAAGATCCAATAAGCATACTGGTGCAGTATAAGCTTCTGCCAGTGTACACTCCAGCTGTAGAGGGTGGAGGCAGCCCCTTCTTCCCCAAGAATGCAACAAAAGCTGAGGAGCCCCCAGAAAGCTTTGTCCCCAGGCTACTGTTTTGCTAAGGACATATCCTCAAGAACATTCTAGTTGGCTCTGGGTACCTGGGGAAGAAAAAGCAGCTTCCACCTTTTCAGTTTAAGGTTACTCCTGCTTCCTCAGGTGCTCAGTAAAGCCAGAATGTGGTTACAGTGTTTTCCCCAATAACCAGAGGAAAGAAGCTGCAAAAGGGAGACTGTGCCCCTGCCGCTGTTGCACACCACACAGTAAAGGAACTGCAGGAGGAAGTACTTGACACCTCCTTCTGCAACATCCTAAAAGGAATATCCTGTCACCATCAGAATTCTAGTCATACAGTAATATATCAGAACAGTATGGGTTCTAACAGAAAAGGGGAAATATTAAAAACAGTATTTTCTTTCAAGAATAAGGTAGCTTCTCTTTATTTAACTGGAAATCATCTTACGCTTCTTCCAGTTTCCAAAAAGATGCCCAAAATGCAAAATGGGTTTGTTAATATGCAAATATATTTAAATATACTTAGCTAAGAAATCTGTTGAAAGGCATCTGATCTATTAATGAAGCATTCTGTAATTCATCAATCACTCTAACAGCAGCAATAACCATAGCAGCAATAACAACAATAAATAACTGCACAAAAATACTTTTAAAATGAAATTACTGGACATCTGGTGCAGAAGCAAGGAGGTGGTAGCGTCAAGGCTAGGACACTAAGCACGCATTCTCAGGGCTTTCAAAGCAGGCCCATCGCACGCTCCCTGGATGCAGGCATCAGGAAGACAGCTTGCCACTCTCTCATCTCAACAATCCCAGGATGACCAGCAGTTTCAGCAGGGACAGGCAGCAGAGGTGGGGCGCCAATCCTTCTCACTCATCTGCGAATGAGCAAGCAGGATTAGCATGCCATGTGCCTGCTGAAGCTGTTGGCAGCAGCAGTGTTGATCCTGCTCCCTCAATCACAAATAACCAAGCAGGATTGGCACATCCTCCCCCTGCTGCCGTGTCCTTGCTGAAGCTCCTTGCCACCCTGGGATTGTTGGTGGTGGAAGTGCTGATCCTGCTTACTTGCTTGCAAATGAGCAAGCAGGATCAGCACTACCACTACCAACAATTGCAGGGAAATGAGGAACTTCAGCAGGGACATGGCAGCGGGGCTTAGCACAGCTCCATTATGGCCATGGCTTGTTGCCACCTCTGCTGTGGCCCTCTCCCATTTTTTCACTGAAGCTTGAGAACACATAATTTTTATTACTTATGAGGGATCATAGAACCAGTCTGTCACAAATATGCCAGCCCAATTATACAAACCTGCCAAAAGGCTTTTCAGCCACCAAGCTGCCTTGGGTCCCACTCTGGGAGAAAGGTGGGATATAAATATATACTATATAAAAGTCAAAGTTTGCCTGTTTGTGAATTTGGCCGTTTGTCCGTGTCAGGCAGGTGAAGACCCCATATGATTGGCTGTATGAGGCAAAAAGACCTCATATGATTGGGTGGCTGTGAAGAATCCTGGGGTTTGCAGTTCAGGGAGGGGCCTTTAGAAGTCTCAGCCAGAAAGCACAGGCTGGTTGCTATGGAGACGAGGCCTAGCAGCAAGAAGGAGGGCAGTACATTCCCTCAGGAACCCAACCTCTGTATGTTAATAACTGAATATATATTGGATTGAATATAGATTGGGAAGTTATACACACTGGACACACAGGATCTCAACTCTGTGTATTTCAACTGCATCTAATTCATAAGGTGAGGTAAGATAATTCCTAAGGTACTTCTAACAGGTATTACCTATGAGAAAATAAAATCCCGGGCAACACCGGGTAAATACTCTAGAAATAAATAAAATAATAAAATGAAGAACAAACAGTGCTGGTTCAAGTTAACGTAGCCAATATATGGGTATTCCAACTACTGGTAAGCTTTAATGAGGCAGGAAAAATGAACAAACCCAGGACACTGCTATAGCCATGCTAGAACACGCAATTCATTATGCGTTATGAGAACTCATGCCAAGACAAAAGGCAAAGAAATGGAGGGGAAGGCACACACACTTTCCTTCTCCCTTCTGGAACTCTCCCCATTCCCTTGCATCTGGCCCCAGAGCACAAAAGGCAAGGGAATGGGAGTGGGGGAATCACAGAAGGGAATGGGGTATCATGAGGGTGGGTTATTTATGGTTTTTCCACTTTCACAAGGATTCTGCAGCTCAAACCCTCACAAAAGTAGAGGGGCCACTGTATAGTATTGATCACTTTAGAAGAGTCCCTCAATTATGTTATAGATTGGACACTACATTTTGTATGATTATTCTGTCAATTTCAGACCTTGTAGTGGGTTATTAATAGTAAAAAAGGATTTATGAAAATACCGGCACTGCCCAGGATTTTATTTTCTCATAGGTAATACTTGTTAGAAAGATTTGAGATCCTGTATCTCTAATTCCCCAAACTGTCTTGTCCAGTAACTGTAACTTTTCCCTATATTCCCCAATTCAATCTGTATTCAGAGTTATTAACACACAGAGGTTGGGTTCCTGAGGGAATACACTGCCCTCCTCCCTGCTGCTAGGCCTCATCTCCATAGCAACTGGCCAAGTCCAGACTGAGGTCCAAGAGCTCTCTCACTGAGAATTCTAAAGGCCCCTCCCTGCACTGCCAACCCCAGGATTCCACAGAATCTTCTTAAGCAGCCAATCATATGACGTATTCACCTGGCATAGACAAACTCACAAACTTTGACTTTTATATATTAGATATATTTATACTGGACTAGTGAATGAGTGCATTTAAGATTGTCAATAGAATGAACAGTTGACTCTTCTGTCTAGGCATTAAGCCAAGAAACTATAAATATGATAATATAAAGTAAACAAGCTTAGGAACTCAGTACAACATAGAAAAAAAGTAGAAACAAGCATGGTGCAATTCACTTGAGATACCTGAGTCATGCTCAGTGGCAAGCAGCCAGAGCTAGAATCCTGGCTTCCCAGAGTTGTCCGAAATAAGCCACAATAACAACTTATCTCCTGTGTCATAGCCAGAGTGACTGGCAATTCCTCTCTAAATGAAAGGAAATCAGGTACACTAAGCTGATAGAACTGATAAGAAGGAGCCAAATACAGTATAAAAAACGGTCAGAGGGCAAGCAGTCAATGACTGCTTCAAGTGGCTGCATTTCTATGGCTCTCTCAGGCTGAAAATTCTACTTAAAATTCTTATGTGAGAGAGTGAAATTTTCCTCTCTGCATACTGAATTAGCATATATAGGATGTGTTCTTTATAAGACAGATAATTAGGAATGAGTATAAGTTCTGGAAACCCACTAGGTGATCTTGAGCGTTTCACACACTCTGAATGCCAGAAAACCCCATGATAGGTTTGTCTTGAGTAGGAAAGGACACAACAACAACCATAATAAGTTCTTCTACACATGAATATATATAGATGCCTGTTAAATAATATAGATGCCCCTTTGAAGATCTATAGATTCCTTAACACACACATGGGTGTGTGTGTAACAGTTTTACTTGTATCTCTTTTTATTGGTTTTATAGGTATCTTTTTTCTTTCTTTGTAATTGCCTGAACCCTCATTTTTGGAATATAAATAAAGTGAGACACACACACGAATGTCATTAGATCAGCTTTTCTCAACTTTTTCACCTGTAGGAACTCTGGAAATAATTTTCAGGTTTCATAGAATCTCTGCATAAAAAGTACTATATCCATAGCTTCAAAAATGTGCTCCCCCCTAATTATGACCTCTTGTGCAACCAGTTGTGACCTCTCATAGAACTCTATCTTTCCACGGAATCCTGGCGGGGAAACCCTGGCCTAAATCCTGTAAGCCTATGTTATCTAATTCTCTCCTGGCAGAGGTAGATAACCATAGCATATTGAGTTGATTGTCTTAATAAAATAGCCTAAAAGATAACAAAGCTGCATGCTTATTTTCCTGTTAAATGTCATGGAATTCTAGTGCATAAAAGAATCTTATGGAGAATGATGATGTTAGCCTGCTTATTAAGACAATTCCATTGTTCACAAGTGGGGAGTTAGGTAACTTGAATGTTGACTTCAGGGAACTCCTGATAGACACATTCACACTACACAAATATAGCATTATATTCCACTTCAACTGCCATAGCAACATTCCAAGCTCCAAGCACTATATAGGTCTGGCTGAGAATTCTAAAAACACCTCTCCCTTAACTGCCAGTCCCAGGACTCCATGGGGAGTTCTCATGACTGTTAAAATGGAATATAGTGCTATAATTGTGTAGTGTGAGTAGGCTCATAACCTAGCTGACAAAATGGCAAAGACCTCTTCAACTCTCAGACAAAAGAGATGGAGTGGGCAACGAAACCTGCTTCAACTGCCTAGACACAAAAAAAGATCATGGAAAACGAGATGCGAACATAAACCTAGGAGTATGCATCATTAACTAATACCACAGAAAAGCTTCCTACATTTTTACAACTGCACATCTTCTGCTTTCTCAGCAGAAAAACTGAATGAAGAATGCAGGACTATTTCAACTGGATGTTTGCTATGGCACCCTTCTCTTGTAACAAAAGTTTGGGCCATACAATAAAGTTAAATGACAAGACATCCAGGAGAGACAAGGGGAAGAACCTGTGCATAGTTAGACTATGGGCTTCACATTTTAAACATGCTTTGAGAACAGACCATAAGAGTGAATCCCACATATTAGAGGCTTTAAAAGAGGTTAATCCATTTATGGAGAATAAGGTTATCTGATATGATGGCTATACATTAACTCCAGCACCAGAGGCAGCATACCTGTCAATATCTGTTTCCAGGAAACAAAGGCGAACAAAAAGCTGCTGCCTGCAAACTTCCACAGAAGCATCACAGTCCCACGCTGTGCAAACAGAATACTGAACTAGACACACATTTGACCTGAGGCCCATTTACACTACATCATTATAGCACTATGTTTCCATTTTAGCTACCATTTTTCTGTCCTGTGAAACCCTGAGATTGGTAGTTTATGGAGGAGTTCTTAGAATTCTCAGCCAGAGACTTCTACCGCCTCAGGAAACTACAAAATCCAGGATTCTGTGGAATGCAGCCAGGACATTTAAAGTGGAATCCTAACACTATAACTATGTAGTGTGAAAGTACTCCCGTTCCAGCACAATAAGCCTTATCTATGCTTACTCTTGAAGCTCTGCACGATCTCAAATAAATTCTCTGCTGAACAAGGATAATCGTATTCCTGTTAGAACTTGAAGTATTAATTATATACAACTATTTATCAATTCAAGTCTGCATTCTCAGCAAAATGTATCACTATACACAAAAAGCAGGAAGGGAAATGGCTTCAACTCTCTAAGGTTTCCTCAGTGGATATAGTACTCCCTCACCCAGGATTGCCTCCACCCCCTAATTCATTTCTTCCAACATTTGTCAGAATTACTGTATTGTCCAACCCTTCAGAGCAGAAGCAGGATCTACGGCGTGGCCAGGGCTGGCCCTGCTATTGAGCAAAGTTGCCATGTTAGGGACAAGACGTGTATATATCTTCAAGTCACTCAACTTATGTTCCCATGGATTTCAAAGAGTTTTCTTAGGTAACCTATACTCAGAGATGGTTTTGCCAGTTCCTTCCTCTGAAATAGAGCCTACAGAACCTGGTGTTCCTTGATGGTCTCCCATCCAAGTATTAACCTGAGCTGACCCTGCTTAGCTTCCAAGATGAGATGGGATCTGGGGCCTTTAGAGTATTTAGGGATAAGATGCTGGAGGAACAGCATCTTGCATCCTTTAAATCAATGCTGCTCCAGGTGGTGGCCTATGGACCAGTGCCAATCCACCAGCCACTGGTTGCCCACCTGTGTCAAGTTTCCAGGAAAGATACAATTGTGATCAGTGGGCACAAATATGATGTCAGTCCCTGGCACATTGGGGGGGACCCCTATTGGTCCCCCATATCAGATAGCTTAAGAAACACTGCTCTGTGCAAGCCCCCAGTCTTCAGATACAGCGTATTTCTCACCAGGGTTAAAGTGAGCTTCAAATGTCAGCTCGGTTAGCTTCCGTACGTGTGGGCTGGGCAGTATCTTATCTTGTTAACCAGCAAGGCCTCGGGACAGGACTTCGACTATCACACCCCACAACCTGAACTTGAAACTACTTTTTTTTCTTCCAGACGGAAATCTCTCCAACGAGTGAGCCACGCGCTAAAAGTGGTGCCTCCTCCAGTGCGTCATACAAATGCCCCAAGTTTTTAAAACAAAGGACTCTGGTATTTATTAAGATTCACACTCCTTGAAGGTACCAGTTATCATTTCAAGTACGTGCTTGCAACGGGCACACAACAGCCGGGGGGAGGAGGAGACCTAAGAGACGGCTTGCCTACCTCGGAAGAAGAGAATATTTGCGGAGTGGGCGGCGGCGGCTACCGCCCTTCGGCCCCTCAGCGAGAGACGCACTTGGCCTACGCGCGTAAGAGAGCGCTGGTAGAAACCACTCGCTTTCTCTGCGTTTTCCCGCTCTTTTCATTGGGCAAACTTCCTTGTTGTTGGGGCCGTCGCCGTTACCAGGGGCAGCTCCCGCTTCTGCCCGTTTCTTCCCCCTCCTCCGAGGGCGGAGCTGAGAGGCAGATGGAGGGAAGGGGCGAAGCGCAAGAGGCGGAGGGAGCGAAAGAAAGGCCGGGCGCGCTCCCCTCGGAAAGGCTGGGTCGCCGAGGGAGGGAGGTAACCGCGGCGGCGGCGGCGGCCGAGGAGGAGGAGGAGGAGACGCCTGAGGTCAGTGACCCTCTCGGGGCGGGTGCTGTGCCCCGCCTCGGCCCTGCCCTCTGCCCCTCGCGGCTTACATCTAGCAGCTACTTCTTCCATTGCGTAGAAGGAAGTGGAGGGGCGACCGCCTTCCTCGCTCCGCGTGGGCCGCCCTGGCTTTTTTTTTTTCTTAAAACGAGCCGGGCAGCAAAGCAGACGGTGGAGGGAGTAAGTTCCGCTTAACAAAACTGTTGCTTCTGCAGCCGAGCCGCAGTGGAAGAGCTATTATTGCCGCCGCCGCCGCCGCCTCTCTCTTTTCTGGCCCCGGGTTCTTTCTGGGTCCCCTCACCAGGCTCTCGATAGGCGCCATGTCTGTTATTGTTCTCACTTCTTTCCACCCCAGCGCATCCAGTCCAAAAACGGCCCCTGTGATGAGTAGGCGACTAAGACCCTCGAGGCGGGACAGCGAAGGGACGGGGCTGGGAGCCAAAGGGAAATGCTCCTTCTTCCCGAGGGGCCGCGGATGGGGAGAAGTTGCCAAAAAAGCCAGCTGTGTTCGTTGTTAGTTCAGCTGTGCGCTCCCAAGACTTGGTGGAGAGGGAAAGTGGCTGGGCGTTAAGCTGAGCGGCTGGGTCGTCCTTTCCCGTTCACGGTGTATGATGTCTCTTTCCTCGGCCGTTTCCGCACTAGCCCGTTATAGCGCGATGATTCCACTTTCAACCTCCTCTGGAATCCTGGGGTTTGCAGTTTCGGGAGGGGCCGGCCGGCCCCTCCGAAACTGCAAACCCCAGGATTCCAGAGGAGGTTGAAAGTGGAATCATCGCGCTATAACGGGCTAGTGCGGAAATGGTTCTCCTCGCCCTTTTCTGCTCAGCTGAGCATTTAATGTCTTTCTGTGAGGGAAAGGAGGAAGAGTGCGTGAAGTAGGGCTTTCCACAAAACAAAAACACTAGGGGCATCCACTGTTGCACATGTTTCTCCAGAAGGGATAGGGAGAGACAACTGACTCTCAACTGTTATCCTGCATCAGCGGAGGGGGATTTAGTCTCTGAGAACCAGAGCAGGGAAAATCAGCTAAATTACTAAACTAATCATACTGCAATTAAAGTTGGTGATTTTACGTGTACATCTTGATAAATTGGAAAAGTTGGTTATAAACCCAACTTTTCCCGTTTGCATTTAGCTGGATTACCGGTTTTAAATGTTGATGCAGTCTTTGGCAACTTTTTGTCGGAATCCAAAACTGAAAGAAAGAATTCATGGCAGGACACAGTAGAAGCCAAAATGACTAAACTGCCATTGTATTTTGGACATATCATAAAACTGCATGACTATCTGGAAAATATGGTAGTGTTCAGTAAAGTTGAAGGTGATAGAAAAAGAGGAAGACTCTATCACTGATTGATTGATTCAATCAAGGAAACCGAAGCCCCAAATTTGCATGTCTGTTAGTAACACAGGGGATCTCTCCAAGAGTCAAAGGCATGTAATGACAGCAACATGGGAGTTAAAGAACCAGTCTTTTATTCAGAGACTGATCCAGAATGTTTAACTTTTACATCCAGACCTCACAAGGAATGCTGTGTTAAACTAATTCCTGTATCTAAAGACAGTGGAACAGCAAAATTTTACAAGTCTTAATTTCTCTTGAAGTCACTTAAATATTTTATTCAAGATGATTCATTAGTTATGAAGTTTTTTGTGGACAAAATCTGGTAAGAATTTTCAGTGCAATCTTATATACGTTTAGTCAGAAGTGAACACTGTTGGGGTTCATTGGGACTTATTCCTGAATAGTAGACATAGTGGAAATTATTCTTTTGTATAGTAATCCACCAGTTGAACTGAATTTCCATCAGCTCCGCCTAGTATAGTCAATGGTCAGGCATTGTGGGACTTAAAAGAAAGAAAGAATTTATCCATTAACCAAAGAAGAATGACATCTAATGACCTTAATACTGTTGATGCAAAACATCTAAGAGACTCAAGAGAGAGGTCAGGTTGAAAGTAGAGATTGAAGGGTGTCATATTAACTTTGCTTCTTGATTTTTGCAGCAACCCAGGTGCCAATTATCAGCTCAGTTTATTTTTTGATATTAGAATCTAGTGGGCAGTTGGATCACCTTGTTAAAGTTGTGATCCTGTTAAAAGTGAAAATGAGAATACTGTATTTGCCAACGTATAAGATGCACCTGTGTATAAAATGCACCTCATTTATACACAGGCAAATACTATTTGCTGATGTATACGGCACACCAGCATATAAGACGTACCCCATTTTCAAACAGTATTTTTTTGGGGGGGAAGTGAGTCTTACACATCAGCAAATACAGTATATAGATTGACAAAAATGGACATGCATCAGTTTTCAAAGCAATAGTTATAGGATCTCAGGCCATTTCCGCACTATACTGTTATAGTGCTATTATTTCACTTTCAACTATGGAATAATAGTGGATGCCTGAGGCCCCTCTCTAAATTGCAAACCCCAGGATTCTGTAGAATATTGAAAGTGGAATAATAGCAGTATAACAGTGTAGTGGGGAAATGGACTCAGAGGTGGAAGGTGCTACAAGGGCCATCTGTTCTGACCTTCTGGTATATAGGAATGCAGAGCTGCAGTACTCCTGAAAGATGACCACCCAGCTTCTGTTTAAAGACCTTCAAAGAAGGAGAGTCTATCACTACCACTACCACCCTAAGGCAGTCTATCCACTCTCAAAGTGTTCTTACTGTAAAGAAGTCTTCCTAATGTTTAGGTGGAATCTATTTCCTTGTAATTTCATTCAACTAGTTCATGTTCTGATCTCAGGAGAAGCAGAAGACAACCTTGTTCCATTTTCTGCATGAGACCCCTTCAAATGGCTATCATGTTACCTCTCAGTAGCTGTCCTTTCCAAGATAAACACCCCAACTGCTTAAGTCATTCTTGCTTTCTATACCTTTGATCATCTTAATATCTCCTCCTCTGAACATCTTCCAGTTTGTTAATATCCTCCTTGAGCTGTGGTGTCCAGAACTGGACACAGTATTGTAAATGAGATCTGAACAAGGTAGAATTGAGTGAAACTATTGTTTCCCTTGATCTGGACATTTTGTTTCTACTGATACAGCCTAGAATTACATTGGCTTATATTTATCTCTGTTGAAATTCATTTTGTTAGTTTTGGCCTTTCTCACCAAACTGTCATGGTTCTCTTGAATTCTGTTCCTGTCCTCTGGGGTACTAAGATACTCCTCCCAATTTGGTGTCATCTGCAAATTTGGTAAGCATGCTTTCTATTTCATCATCTAAGCAATCTATAAAGGTGCTAAACACCAGGCACAGGATTGAATCCTGAGGCACCTGATTAGTCATTTCTCTCTTGAGATGAAGAGCAGCTGTTGGTGAGCACTCTCTGAGTTTCATCAACTAGTTATGAATCCATCTAACAGTAGCACCGTCTAGTCAACAACTTGACAGCTTGCCTGCAAAAATATTATGGGGAGGACCTTGTTTACTGAAACCAAGATATACTACATCTGCAGCATTTACCTGATCTACCAAGTTTCTTAAGTTTATGCAAAAACAAACAAAAAGGAGATAAAATCAGTTTGGCGTGATTTTTTTTATTGGCATGATTTATTTTTAAAGAAAGATGTGTAATCACTTACCCCAAATAGGGCATTATCATAAAAACAGTTTCTGTTTATATGGTGACAACTAGCCTGCTTAGTTATATTGCACACTTTCACAATAAAATGTTAAATGCACACTTCAGCACAGACCACTGCAAGAATTGGGATAAGGGCTGATTTGTCAACCCACCGGAAACTTTTATTTTATAGTTAGCAGATGAATACTGTGTGCATATTTGGCAGTCAGAACTCCTTCCTCATGTGTCATTTGGGCTGCTGTGGTAGATACATGGAGAAGTTTGCCACTACTTCCTGAGTTTGATTTTTTTTCCATATTGAACATTAGGCAGGAGGCTGTGATCTGTTTCAAATATAAACTGCCTCTCCTGCTGTTTAATTAAGTCTGAGTGTAGAAGTATATCATACTATGAGACAATTCTACCAGACACTTCTGCTTGGTTGGTTTCCTTTCTAGTAATTCCATGGAGCAGCCAGCAGTACTTAAAGGAATGCTGTCTTCCAGCTCTTAAAACTGAAAGAGTGGTTTGTAAAAATTTATAAAATGGTGTGGATTGTAAACTGGATTAAGAAGACTTGGACAGTGCCATAAATCATGACAGCTATTTTATTATTAAGTTTTCCTAGAAGCCTCTTAACTTTCTGTGACATTGAAAAAGTTTCTTCTGGGTGGGGGCAGGGAGAGAGTGTCAAAAGGTAGAACAGCAATTAGGCATGGCTGTTCCTAGAAGCTTTTTTCATCCTTCGTAGAATGAGATCATCCTCCCCAGAGAAAATGTATATTCTGCTTGACAGAATATGACATCAGTGCATTAGCTACCCAAGATGAGGTAATGCTTTCATACTCCAACTAAGTTGGCTAGTAACAGTGTTATCCTCTCAAGAGCTTTGGTGCTTCTGTATGTTAGCATCAGTGCAGTGGAACAGAAACAAATAATTGCTGACAGAGCATGTGTCTGACTGCACAAAATCAAAACGAATATCTTCCTATGGATGGATATTCTTGTGACCTTTTGTTCTCCTACACCTGTGGCCACCTTGCTTCATTTTAAAGGTTGTTGTCTTTTCAACTGGAATTATTTGTAAAGAAAGGACATTTTTTTGTATTTCATTTTAAAACTATACATAATCAATAGTGTTCTTAGAATTTTATTTTGTTGCAAGCATCCTGGCATATTTATGCTCTCTGAAATGGCCGCATCTCCAATAACGCTGTATACAAGCTGCCCATGTGTGTTTAGTTGTTGAGAATTTTAAAAAAATCTAGCCTTCAGAAGTTTAGTTAAACTGACTGATGTTCAGAGTAATGGTCCATTAACACCTAAAGGTACAATAATTAGGGTTCTTTTCTCCTTGTCTAGGAGAAACTGGGGAAAGCTCATATATTCATTTGATTCTTAAGAGAATCAAATTGCTGGAAATAACTGGAAATAGTTTGTGTCAGATAGAGCCTGAAAGGTTTGAAGTTGAAAGTTTTGAATTTCCTTGCTGTAGTTTGACTACCAAAAGCACCCTCAGAAATGGCACTCGTAATAAGACAGCAAAAGGTGTGTCCAAAATTAAAATTCATTAATACTTTGTCTTTTATTAAACAGAAGCAGCTATGGCAGACAAAAACCATATTTTGAAATCATCACAAACTTTGACAGATGCAAGAAAAATCTCCAGTTCTGAAGGGTAAGTAAGACTCTTTGGTGGTGGTGGTTTGTTGTTCTGTTTTGATGTTTGTAATTTTTCTAGATAATTTTTCTAGACAGTGTGTGTTTCAGGGTAAGGGAT
Source organism: Ctenosaura bakeri (assembly GCA_948474755.1). Lineage (NCBI taxonomy): Eukaryota > Metazoa > Chordata > Lepidosauria > Squamata > Iguanidae > Ctenosaura > Ctenosaura bakeri. The sequence continues at coordinate 931,725 of CAOLHI010000054.1, read as the reverse complement.
CTCTTAGTGGGTCTCATTGAGGGAGCTAATCAGGTTTTTTTTGGTAGTTAGTTCATAAGTTTATCATTTACAGTCAGCCCTCTACATTTACAGGTTTCACTTTTGCAGATTTGATTATTCACAGATTATTTGCTGTCACCTCTTTTGCCTCCCTATGCCATTTTTAATAGAGACTGCAAGCTTCCTGAGACTGATAAACTGCAAACAAGGCTTGTAAGTCCCTATTAAAAATGGTGTGGGGTAGCAGTGGAGGTAGCAGAACCCCCACTAACCATTCCCTTCTGCCTTGTGAAGAACCCTGATGCCTCAAAGGCATCCATGGTGGGTTGAATATGGTGAACATACTTTGTGTGTGTGTGTGTTAAATATGGTTTGAGAGGGCCTAGAGTTATTCATGGTTTTTCCACTTTCACCGAGGTCCTGTGCCCCTAACTCTAGCAAATGTGGAGGGATGACTGTACATTATCTTGTTTTTTTCCCCACAGGAAGAGCATACCTGTTAGCAAATCTGTGGATTCTGTGATACAAACAGATGAGAGTTACAGAATGGACCATCCAGAAATGGGGTTATGTATTTTAGTCAACAATAAAAACTTCCATCCAGCTACTGGTAAAGCCATTATTCTATTTATATTTTAATCCCTTTTTTGTTAAACTTCCCTTCACTGAAATCAAAACGATAACTAGCATTAAACTGTTTAATGTGACTGTTCAAAATAATAGTCTCTAGAAAGGGATAGATACCTGTAACATGGACTTCTGCAGTTATAAGTCCTAAGTCCATCAACATTGCATAAATTGAACATATAAAACTAATGTTTGTTTCTAGATGATGTGCACACATCTTTTGATACTCCAGTGATAAACAAATGATACTGAGATGACCCCTTCAGATCTTCAGTAACATGCATTAGAATCCATTGCTTTTAAAAAAAATGTTGCCCAGTTTGTTGGGGGTCCCCCTTTAATCAGAAGAGTTTGCAATTGTGTAATCAGTTTTAACCATTGTAATCTCAAAACAAGGAATTACAGTCCACGGGTTTGATTTATTATGCATGCTTTCCCCAGTTCTCCTCCCCACTTCGCATGCATTTTGCCCCAGCGCAGAGATCTTGTGCTGAGGCAAAATGGAAAAGAATGGGGTGGGGGCTGCAAAAAGCCTTCCTTTCCGCCTCCAGAGTTTCCCTTCTCCCCATCCCATGCATTTTGCCCCAGTGCAGAGAGCTCGCGCTGAGGCAGAAACAGATGGGAATGGGGGGTAGTCTCCAAAGAGCCTTTCTTTCCTCCTCTGGAGTTTCCCCGCCCTTCCCATCCATTTTCTCCATACTGGGGCAAAATGCATGGGAAGGAGGGGAACTCCAGAGAACAAAAGGAAGACTCTTAGGAACCTCCCCTCCACCCCATTCCCGTTTGTTTTGCATGGGAAAAGGAAGGGAAGGAGCCCCGGCAGAGCATGGGAGGAGGAGGTTTTCCACTTTCATTAGAGTTCTATTCCCTGAACTCTCACAAATGTGGAGAGAGGACTGTATTTCATATTCAGATACCCTAAAGACATTAGACCCCACCTGATCTTGGAAGCTAAGCAGGGTCAGCCCTCCTTAGTACTTAGATGGGAAACAGGTGCTGTAGGCTATAGTTCAGAGGAATGGACTGGCAAAACCACCGCTGCGTATTCCTTGCCCAAGAAAACCCTGTGAAATTCATGGGGTCACAATAAGTTGACAGGCAACTTGAAGGTGCACATGCACACACACACCCTAGAATGATAGTTAGAGGGATCTTGTAGCACCCTGAGAGAAAGTCTACTTCTACTACTGGGCCTACTTCATCTGGTCAGTCTATGAGAGCTTGTGCTGTAAATTTCTTTCTCTCAGTCTCAAAGGTGCTACATGATCCCTTTGCATACTGATCCAGACTAACACAGCTACATCTTTGATTGCCCTATGTCTTTGATTACCCTAATCAGAGACAGAGGCTGCAATGTTATCTCCAATAGATCTGTCTCTGTATGATACATTAGCAGTGTAACTTGTACTGGAGCCTAAAGATTTGTAGAGCTCAAGCCAAGACAAACTTAATCTGTACCAACCCCATTTCTCACCACATTCGTTTGGATCAGCATCTTTCCAGAGTAAGAAATTCACTGATCAGAAGCACTAGTGTGAAGAATCTTTTTTCATAATTTTATTTTAATTATCAGAAAAGTACAACTAGTTTTGAAATTGCTTTTAGGAAGATGGCACTGTGTCACTTACAGGAGTACAACTGATTTAAAAAAAACCTTTTACTGTAACTGTGGTAATTAAAAATCCAAAGTACTGTTTCCTTTTAATTTTCTTGTAAGCATTTTTCAAATTCTTTTTTTTCCCCTAGACATAGTAATAACTTGCTGCAGTAAGCTATTGTTACCAGTCATCTTGGAGGTTGTTCATCTGAACCTGTCTGCTGTGGGATTTGCAGTTCTTTCAGTTTAATTGAACAACTACAGTAAAACCATGGCTTTCTCTTTAAAGATACAGGGCATTCCTTATTTCTGTCCTTCTTGTATTTTCCAGTCTGAATTGCATTTGTATATTTGTATGGCTTATATATGTATGAAACATGCAGGAACAAAGCTGCTGGCATCAACTATACAGTTGGCATCAACTATACAGATATAACTGAAGTAACATATGACATACGTACCTCAGCTAGAATGTTTTCAAAATACAGTGAAGACAACTCTGTATTTTTATTTTAATCTAAAGGGATGACAAAGCGATCTGGTACAGACGCAGATGCTGCACAGGTTGTAGACACTTTCAAGACCTTGGGGTATACTGTCAAGCCTCATAATGATCTGACACGCGAACAGATTATTGATGTTCTGCAGAATGGTGAGTGGTGACTTGATGGATAGATTGCCAATTGTAAAATGTAATGAGCTCAACACTTAGGATTCCAGTTATCCACTCTTCTTAGGAATCTGAAATTGTACATAGTGAATTATAAGCAGAACATTCAATACAGCAAAAAGTTGAAGGACCCTATTTCTTGGTCTCAGTGTACTGAAGCAGTGTGTGAATATACCCTGCTGCATGTGAGGAATTGGAAGCATGCATATCCACAGAACAACATGGTCATCAGATGGGATTGTTAAAGAAAAATCTAGATGCAGTAGCTCTAGCACAAAACCCACTTGCACCCCTTAGACTGTATTGAGGTGCCTGCTGTTCTCTTGCTACCTCAAGCCATTTTTTGGTATAGCACCATTTCTGCTTGTGAAATAAATGAAGAAATGACTCCCTGACATTCAGATGAGGGGTGTGAGGGGGAAAGAGGACTGAAGGTGCTTCCTGCATTTTGTATCTTGCCCTCTGCATTGGTGATACCAATGACATTTTTTTTAAAAAAAAAAGTCAAAATGGACCTCAAAACTAGTCTGACAGCAGTAGGAGATCAGAACTGATACCAGTTAGCAAAGGTAAATGTGGACAATGATCCATTGGAGTCATATGTTTCAGATATAGATACAGGTTAGGATAAGTTTACCTAGCCTTGGAAACATTACTTTCTCTGGACTACAAGAATGTTTTGATAGATGCTTAGTAAAATTGCTATAATTTCTGATATTGCCTCCTGTGTATTACTAGAGGTATATAACAGAGAACGGAACTGGCAAAGCCACTTCTGAGTATTCCTTGTGTAAGAAAACCCTATGAAACTTATGGAGTAACTATAAGTTGATAGTGAATTGAAAGTACATAAACACACAATACTGCAGCAAGATTTATACTTCAAGTATTCATATTACAAGGATACTTATGTTTTGGAAAGCTTAGCTAATATTACCAATTCCGAGCCCAAGCTACCCCTCAGAATTCCACCAGTCAATAAGAATGAAACGCCCTCAGTATTCTCAATATTTAGCCTTGTTGTTCTGAATAAGTATTGCCAATTACTTCAGTGTTTGGTACTCTTATATGTAATACTGGTTATCTCAGAGAACACCCCTTCTCAATTTCTTGTAGCATTTTTAAGGTAATTGAAACTGTAATGGCCTCAGTAGAAAATCAAACTAGGTAAAATATTTCGAAGCCGTTTTATTTCACAACTCCCTCATAATTTTTATGATGCTGCTCTGCATAAATACTACAGGGTATAATATACTATGCTGCAGGGTGTAGTTAGTTTCAGTAGAGATCCTTCAAGTTATTTGTTGCAGTTTGAAAATAAATAGTATACTTTAAGGAACAACCTACATTAATCTTTGACTTTCTGGAGGGTTTTGAATGGTCAAGCTAGATTTTTGAACTAGTCATGTGTTAATTCGGGAGACCAGTGAGGATCTAAGAACGGTCTTTCATTTTAGGTTTCAAAATAACTGACTAAAATTGTGTTTGTATTTCTTCTGAATAGTAATATCCAATTTTAAAAAAAAACATTTTAGAGCAAAAATAACACTTTCCTTGGTCATTTTGAAGAAAAGAAACACTATACTGTTCTTAAGGTCTGCTGTTAGCAAAAACCTTTTGTCTGAACAAAAAGTTAAAATGTAATTTCTGAATTTATTAATATTGTGTTTTTTTCTTTAAGTTGCCAAGGATAATCACAACAAGAGGAACAGTTTTGTTTGTGTTTTGTTAAGCCATGGGGAGGATGGATTGATCTATGGAACAGATGGTCCTCTGGAGCTGAAATTATTAACTAGTCTGTTCAGAGGAGACAGATGCAAAACCTTGGTAGGAAAACCAAAGCTCTTCTTTATTCAGGTAACTGCACTGAATGTACATATTTGAAACTTCTGATCAAAAAGTCTACCTCAGAGATAATAAAAATTTTATATGGATATGTGTATGACAAGTAATATATACAACTATATTTTTAGGAACGTATATCTAGTGTGTCTCCTAATATTGACAAATAATGTTCTTCTATAAAGTAAATTAATACTCTAATATCTGTTCCATTCCTCATGCTTAGAGAAAGTAATTACAGTATATTAAAAAAGAGGAAGACAGTAAAAATAGAATTAAAAGAGAATCGGTCAGTGGCAGAGTGGTATTTTGTGTGCAGAAATTTGTGGATTCTGTGTCTGACAACTTCAGTTGAGCCCAGAAAAGACTTTCATCTAAAACCCTGGAGCGCTGCTACCAGTTGTTGTATACAGGACTAGGTGGGCCATTGGTCTGATTTGGGATAAGACAGCTTTGTGTTCAAGTAGGATGGTTCATTAAATGGATAAATTGCCTATTTTATAACATAAAACCACTTAGCATAGTGGCATGGGTTTGTTTTTTTTTTTCAGTAACTGGCGATTTCAGACCATTTTGTGGGACAGATATGATGGCCAAGGTCCTGCACTAGGAAATGTGTTTCCAGCACATAGCTCCTGTGCATCTTATGATGCAGTCTCCATCCCCCAAGCTCACGTTTTCAGTGTAGGGGCCCCATCATGACAGCCATTTCCATGTCAGTTAAGAGTTGGTGGAGTAGCAAACACATCCAGGTATTTTTCTGTAGCTGAATGCAACAGGTATCCTCAGGGACCTCCTAGGATTGTCCTCTGGAGGTCCCTGAGGGAGACAATAGTGCTACATGTTGAACTAATGGAAAATAGCTTGGTTTATTTTTATATACATATATATTTACTTATCTCTTTTACTTCATGTAGGCTTGTAGAGGAACAGAACTGGACTCTGGTATTGAAACAGACAGTGGCTCTGAGGAAAGTGTGTGTCAGAAAATACCTGTAGAAGCAGATTTCCTGTACGCATATTCTACTGCTCCTGGTAAGAGAAAATAACGACTGGTTAAAGTACATAAGGTTGGATCCAGAATTAGTTATCTCACAGAAAGAGCTATTGAAATCAGTGAAGTGAATTCAGTTGTGACCAGCTTGTCCTATTCCAGTGAGTTTGTGCTAAATATGATCTGGTTCCAACTCACAGATATTTTTACAAATATAGATCTCTTCGTTCTTTTGGAAAACAGAATCTACAGTTTTTCTTTCTGTTCATTGTGTTCTGTAAATTTGCAGTATGAGCATTTTCTTTTTATTCCAATAAAGTGTCATAGTTAGCCTAAAGAATACCATACATATTCATGCATAAGTCAGCCTCATGTAAATCAAACCCAGGTTTTGAGGCCAAAAGTATAGATTTTAACATGACCCATGGATAAGCTGAGGGCTATTCTGTGGAGAAGGGAAAGTGCCAGCACTGCCTCAAGGGGCCAGCTGCCCCTGGTCATTTTCCCACCCAGGCATTCAAAACAGACCTTTCACCACTCCATTCAGAGAAGAGGATGGTTCTTTTTCTGGTACAAGATAAGGTACATATTAACTCTTAACAAAAAAAGGAACCATCTTTCTCTTGAGTAGAGTGACAAAAGGTGAGAACTTAGTTCATCCTGGGAGAACCTAAAGGAAGCACTGACCCGCTCTACTCTCTTGGCCCCTCTGAGGGAAAATACTGAAGAGCCATCACCATTTTCCTGCCCCAGCATTCAAAAAGGTCAGAAGTGGCACCAGAGGGGATCAGTGCTTCTTTTAGGTTTTCCCAGGACAAACTAAGCTCTCACCTTTCAGTACTTTATTCAGAGAATGGGATGGTTCCTTTTTTGGTAAGAGTTAAGATACAATACTTACATTGACCTTGGATAAGTAAACCCAGGTTTTTTGGGTTTAATTTTTTGACAGATTTCTGGACTTAGACATGAGTATCTGTAGTAAGTTATTCAGAGACCCTTCTTACAGAACTGCTTCTAAGATAAATGCAGAAGTATTTTTTGATAATTTAGCCACACACAGAGGCCAGTTTCAATGTTCAGTGTTTCAATGTTCAGTGCTATTTGCTAGGAAGGTTTCTACTTCTGTTTGTGCCAGATTAATAGCCTAGTGGCCAGCTAAATATATTGTTTTTAATCCAGCACTCAGCATTCCTCACAGAGTATGTTTGTAACTAAAACTGCAGTCCTATGTATACAGTGAAGAAAATCTCATTGAACTAATTTGGACTTAATTCCAAGTATATTTGTAAAGGATTGTACTGCAAGGGGCAAGGACAGGTCTAATGAAGATAGAATGAAATTAATTTGAAGCTCTTTGGTAAATGATTCTGAACAAGTTTCTGTTAGTTGTACAGTTAGCTTTCCACATTCTCTAGATTTAGGAGCGTAAGATCCCCACAAAAGTGGAAAAAACACAACTATCAAAATGTCTGTGTCTGTGTCTGTGTAAACGGGGCCAAGGCATGGTGGGGATTTAGGCAACCCAAACCAGGTCAGGGAGAAGAGAAGGAGAAGGAGTCAATTGGCATGGTAGCGCTATACTTCCTCTTTCTCACCTTGGGTGGGTAGCATCAGGAGAGGGTTTGTGGTGCTGAGAAATCAGTCTGTGAGCTGCTCTTAACTGGCCAGGCAGCAGCTGTTGGAGGAAGAAGAGGACCAGAGGTGGGTTTTTAAAGGGTTGTGCAGCCTGATTGGAGCCACAGAGAAAAAAAGTTCTTGCAGTGGTTGAGCAAGGGTTGCAGAAACCTGCACATAATCAAATTCATGAAAGTGAAACCCACAGATGTGGAGGTCCAACTGTATTGGTTAGAGTGTTACTGAATACCTTAAGATACATGAGGTTCTTTAAAAGCCTTTATTTAACTCTTTAATTTCAATACTTTGCAGAGAAGAACATATGACTGGCTATTGTAGTTAGTTTCTGAAGAACATTACATTTGATAACATCTCTCTCTCACAGGCTACTACTCCTGGAGGAACTCGTCAGATGGATCTTGGTTTATACAGTCCCTGTGTTTGATGCTGAAACAACATGCCCGAAAGCTTGAACTTATGCAGATCCTAACACGTGTAAATCGCAAAGTTGCAGAATTTAGTTCTTATTCAAACTATCCAGACTTCCATGGAAAGAAGCAGATTCCCTGCATTATGTCTATGCTAACAAAAGATTTTTACTTTCCTCATTAAAGATTTCTTGCCTGGTCATATGCAAGCCAACAGAGAAGAGTGACCTTTGATGATATTCTTAACTCTGAACTAGTATTCAATCGCTTGTGCCTAAATTAAAATGTGTGGAGAGAAACATTTCCATCTCTAGAACAGTGAGACAACTTGCCAGTTGAGAAATGTTGTTTTGGGAGAAGGAAATATTCTGAACTTACAGTCATTCTCTTACTAAGAGAAATGAAAGGTTTAGGTCAACTTACTCCAGCTGTAAGAAGTTAATTAATATGGCCCATTCAGTTTCTTGTATTAGCAGTCAGAAAATCACTAGAGGTCTAAGATGTGCCTTTTCCTAAACCAACATTTAGAAACAATCAAAGCATAATACTAGGAGCAATAAAATGTGGCATTTTCAAAGCCTCTTTCTAAATTTTGTTAATAGTCTTAAGATTGGACTGTAGCGTTTATATCTTTTCCAAGTCAGTGTAGTTAGGACTGGATTGTTAGTGTCATTAAAAATAAACAGATGTTAAAAATGGTAACAAGGACTAAATTGTGTACTGTTAAATAGGAAAGTTTAATAAAATGCTTCCAAGTTTTGTTGAATATTTTGGCCACTTTAAAATACCATTTCTAGTAAATTTTGTATGTCAGATTTTTTTTAATCTTAAATTTAATAGATGTCAAATGGTGCTTGGAATTTTGTGCCTATCTAGATTCAAGGCCTGTCTGGCTTTGTATTTTACAATTACATTTCATTTTAGGCTTAGGGGCTTGTGCGTGTAGCAGTAGTTTGTGCATTGACTATAAATGTAGCTTATTCCTAAACAGGCTTTGTGATTCTTAGCTAGTATCAAGTAGTTTTATGTATATGGTCTGTGAGGCATGTGAAAAATGTAAGTCCCGTTGTTCTACTTTTGACTCTGTGTAAAAAGTATAATGTTTAAAAATAGAACAGAAGCAACAATGTAAGAGAATTCACCTCCATAATGCCTTCTTGTAGCATGCTGAGAAAAAGGATTTTAAGGTTATTTCTGTTAAAGATCATAAACTGCAGTCTTCAACACGTTCCTGAAATGTATCTACACTGCAGAATTATATCAGTTTGATGCCACTTAAACAGTCATAGCTCCATTCTGGGATCTGTAGTTTGGTGATATATTTAGAATTCTCCACAAGAGAGTTTAATGTAGTCCTCTCAATTACAGCACTACAGCTGCCCAACAGAGAATTCTCCAGCTAGAACATCCCCAGTGAATGACTCCCCAGCCTTTGCTTAAAGCCCTCCAGTGTATTCAATTTGGTTATTAAACTGTTCTTGTTGACTTGCAAGAGCATAGACTGCAATTAAATCAAATCATGCAACCCTTAATATACTGGACTGCAACTCACAGTAGCCCTGGCTAACATAGTCAGTGGTGAGAAATGTTGGGGATGGCAGTCCAGCCTAATCCAGGATTACAGGAAACCTAAGCCCATTACATCAGGTTGCTTACCATGGGGCATCTTTGTCCTCTTTTTCCATAACAGCCCTTATCTGAAGAATGTTTTTGTGTCTCATTCAGCCATTCATGTTAAACATATACAACCTCTTCAAACTTTTCTCATAGGAATTTCCCCATAACCCTGAACATCATAATTGCACTCATCTGAACCCTAATCTGGTTTGTATGCCTTACTTGAAGTGCAGTTTCCAGAATTGGACACAGTATTCCAAATGTGTGTGGTGGAACCAAGTTAATTTTGAACTTCTAAAGCATGAGAGATGATCTGTCTCCTATTCGGACCCCTAGAGCCCACCTTAAAAGTCAGGCAGCCACAGCAGCCGAAGGGTGCAGTGCTTGTGAGTGGAACACTGAAGGATGATGCGTCCAGCCCAATCCCACCAGCGAGTCATGGTGTGATGGGCAACAGCGGGATCCTGTTGCAACTACTTGTTGCACCACAGCTTGTTGGCAGGAGGTGACAGGGTGTGTCATCCTTCAGTACCTTACTCCCCTGCAATGCAAAATTATTTTGGTTGGTGTGGTTGCTTAGTTTTTAAGGTGGGCTTTAGGGGGCATTTGCAACTGAGCGTGTGGTACAGTCGTAAATGTGAATAGCAAACATATGAGGCCATAAGATTAGTTTGATAGCAGTAGTGAACAAGATGCCAGCTATGATTCCAATTATGTTTGTAATACTTGGAAGAAAAGATGGGAGTTCTCTTCAGTACAGCTGAGCCACCTACGTTTTTCAGTGGATTGTGGCCTTTTGAAGACAATGTGCAACTATAGATTGCTTACACACTGTGCTGTGTACTTGGTATCACTATCTAGCAGTGGAGTCACAGGTTAATCCTTCCATTATGTGTGAGGCGTTAGTGCTGATGATCAGGTACATGGACTCCTATACTCGGTCTACCAACCAGCTCTTATGCTGGCATAGAGATGGCTGGTTGGCACTTTAAGTCATAAGTACAACAGTGTCCTTTGCAAATGTAATAATACATGATAATTTATATATTTATGAACATAAGGTCTGTGAAATAAAAATTGAGTACTTGGAGGCAAGATTATTTGGCCTAAGTCCAGTTGTTAGACCCAAATAAAGTATGTAACTTACATAAGTTTTCACTTACCAAATTCCCATTGGTTCAATGGTTCTAGTGTAGCCAGGACTAGCAGCTGGATTTAGGCCTGACACGAATTTTTCAGTTCATACAAAGAACAGATTCTGAGCTGTTGTTACAATCAAAGTTCTTCAGGAATGTCTAGCATATTTCATATCTTTGAGTACTTCAACTTTCATGTAAGAATCTAATAAACGGTACTGTCTAATTAGCTTAGTGATGGTCTCTTTTTTTAACTGTAGAAACTTTGGATGGCTTATTCATGTCAGTTTCTCATTCCAGTGTCTCCTTTATATAATCTGTAAGAAACTCATACTAAGCCTCTCAGAAAAAAAATATTCTAGAGGTGAATTGAAAATCTCTTGCCAAATACAGATGTGAACAACTTATATAGCTCTGCTGTTGGCATACAACAAAACCGGTAAACTTAATACTTCTGCAATCTGTATTTCAGGCTGTGAATCAGGCTTAATAGTTAATCGTTTGTCTTTACTTCAGACCTACAGATAATTTACTATGGTAAAGTTAAAAATGAATAAATACAATTAGGTTCAATTATGCTAGCAGAGTATTTTAGTAGCCTCGTGGTTAGTGAAGAACCAGCAATTTTAAAAAGTATTTGGGTTTTCAGCACTTTTACATGTAGCTGTTCCCTACTGTGGAGAACCATAAACTGATATAAAAACGAAATGTCTTTTAAATGAACTTTGTATCTGCTTGCATGGGAATGTTTTTCTGTAGGCAAAAACTTCATTCACTGCCTTTCAAATATTACAGTCTTTTTCAAGGCTAGTAAAATAATGTTTTCTCAAACAGTCAATGAAAAGGAAATTCCATTTCTGTTTTACCCTGATTTGTCAGATGTGTGATGTTTAATGAAAATGATGCCAAGAATTTTTTTTTCAAATATGTAATCACAGTTTTTCAAATATATAATCGCAGCTTTTAGAAATCTGTACAGCCATCTTCATCCAATAGCATCTTGTTCCTTATGACTGAGATTGTGTGGTAAATTACATCTCTTATTGATTATTTCTGTCTGGGCATCGTGGCAGAACCATTCTATGTAGAAGTCAAATTCCATGCACTAACCATTTAGGAGGTATCCATGTGGATTTCTTTTTCTGAATCTGAGAGGTATTCTGTTGTAATATCTATTGTGTTGTAGAGACAGGTGATCCCTGCCCTGATTAGTCACTGTCAGGAGAGTGAAATATACCACAGTAGTGATGTAGCTTTCCACAAAAGTTTTAGCTCTGACCTTTTTGTTAGTTGTTTGATTTGTATTAATGCAAATAAAGCAAATGATCACATAATACAAGCCAGGATCTTGAAAGAGAGAACTTGTCATTCCCTTGATGAGGTGGAGGAGCAATTCACTCACTCATGGGTTATTCCCCACGTGCCAACTGATGATGCATGATGGTAATCCATGAATGAGTGGATGGCTCCTCCTGTCATCCAAGAATGAACTTTCACAGTAAGTACCAATTTCTCATTTGCGTTTAGCTTGTGTGGATTAGATGTCCTAAGTGGCACCAGAGTTGTTCTCCCTGGTATCAAAATACAATTGTGTAAGTGGTTAAAAATTCTAAGCTTATCTTTCTTTTAAAATAATAAGAATGGTCATGAGCTCAATATTGTAGTGAAAAAAAAGAAAGTTTTGTCAATACCAAGACTAGTAGTGTTCCGACGAGTGGTGGTTGGTGGCTTCCATGTCCATGGACCAGTGAATCTGCTCTGGATTTTAATCTGAATTGTAAAGGAGCTGTCCTTCATGCTGAACTCCATCTGAAAAATATATCCAGCACTTTGGATGGTTTCTTTAAAATTTGGATTAAATCCTGCAGTAGATTTCCCACTGACTTGAAAGCCATCAACCACCACTGATTCTGGCTGAAAATACTGGAAGGCCGAGGAGATGCTACTTGCCTCGGAATCTAGTCACTTGCCTATGAATAAATATATTTTATCATATAATGTTTTCTAATTCCCAAATCCTTTTCCATTTGGGAATATATTATTTAAATGTAGATCCCTTTTCCATTTGGTATCATAAAATTGTAGAGCTGGAAGAAACAACAAGGTCAAGTCCACTTCAAAGTATGTCTTATCAGACAATCCACTTTCCAGAGTTTATGTTTTTAGAAGCCCTACAGCTGAACATTTAACATATACTTCTAAAACATTAAAGATAATTTAACAAAACATACCTTGTATTAAATAAATAAATAAATCTGAGGACTATTCAGCCAATGGATAATATTCCTTTGGCAATTGCGAACGTTAATTTGGTAACCTTAATTAATGGTACTGATACTGAGATTAGATTTAATTATGTGTAGAAATTAAGGTTATTATTCAAAGTCCACTCACTTGGAATCTAGAGTTTTGAAATATCCAAATCTATCTATTAAGGGCAACTAAACACTTTTGTAGTACACTTCTGTGCTGCAAAATCAAGATTTTATTAAATTATCCAGTAACTTTAATTAACAATCTTGGATTAGACTCTTATAATCTGGTCCCTGCAGTGATTTGTGAGAGCTGCCTCATGCCACATTGGAAACTATTACAGGAATGTAGCAAAATGGGCCACAGAATGCACTGGTCTTTTTTAATAAAAACTTCCTGTATAAGGCAGTCATTCATCTCAGATGCATTGGAGATAGGACTATACTGTTAAATTTGTTGTGTGTCAAGTTGTTTCTGACTTACAGCAACCCTAAAGTGAACCTATCATGGGGTTTTCTGGGACTGAGTGTGTGTGACATGCCCAAGGTCACCCAGTGGGTTTCTAGGGCCAAGTGAGGAATCAGAGTCTCCAGAGTCATCGTCCAACAGTCAAACCAATAGACTATGCTGGCTCAACACTGTTAAATTTGATTGCGCATCTTGGAAGTAAGTTTAACTTGGGAAGATTTATTTTAAATAGTTTGGGCTGGAAGATGTGTTACTTTCTTTTTACTGTTCACTCCTGAAAAGCATTACCACTGATGTTTATGTGGTAAGCTTCCTGGGGCAGTGCTCCCCCCACTTATATAGGACACTGATGGTTTTCTATACATCATAACCCAACATACTGTGTTGTATCATCTCAGTGCACATTAGCGAAGCGTGTTGTGATGGCATGAAATCATTATCACAGAGTGTCACTAGAGATAATGAAGTAATCTGCACAAGACACAAGAGGCATGAGAGTGTCTGATGTGAAGCTAAAACACCACATGCTGTGTGAAGTGATCTCACTTTCCATCTGTCTTTGGCTGCAGTCCTTCACAAGTGCACTTGGGGAGTAAGTCCTATTGCCAGTTAGGCTCATTTCAGAATATATGAGAAGAGTGACCTATTCCAAACAGCAGATTCAATCATAACATTCTCTTTCCTGCTGTGCTAGTTTATATTTGGTTATCAAGAAGAAAAGAGACCCACAGTACTGATTTAAATATTAATTGTTCTTGCTGCAACAGGCAAAAGAAATAGCTTCTCCTCTGGAATTTGTTACACACCAGCTGTTTGTGGTAGAAATCCATCAATCTCACAAAGAAGACTACCCACATATAGACTTGAGCTGAGATACTACGTTGTGCTTGTTTTGTATAAATCTACAGTCACATAACTAAGTGGTGTTGTACTACACCAGTATTCTGCTGAACACCAGCACTGCATAACTAATTGCTTATCTGCAAATGGGTTTGCTGCTTTTCAACCTCAGTGAATCAAAATAGCTAAAGTCACTGAGTCAGTCCTCTATATTTGCCAACGTTAGGGGCATAGGACCCCCATAAAAGTGGGGGAAAGCAAATATCAAAATGAGTGTGTGTGTCTGTGGGAAGGGGGCTAAGGCATGGTGGGGTGGGGACAAACACCCAGGGTCCAAACCAGGTCAGAGAAAGAGGAGAGAAAGAGGGTGGGTCAACATGGCAGCCCCATACTTCCTCTCTCGCCCATCTCCTCCTTTGATGGGTGGGGAATTGGGAGAGAGTTTGTGGTGCTGTGAGAAATCAGACTGCCAGCCATCTGTAACTGGCTAGACAGTGGCTGGTAGAGGAGGAAAAGGACTAGAGGTGGGTTTTTAAAGGGCTGAGCTATCTGGTCAGAGTGCAAAGAGGGAAAGTTCCCCCAGAAAAGAAGTGCCTGAGGTGTGGGAGGCAAGGGTTGGAGAAACTCTCAGATAATTAAATCAGTAAAAATTAAACCTGCAGCTGTGGAGAGCTGAGTGTAGCAGTAGTAGTAATTGTTGTTGTTATCTCCTGCCACCCTGTTAGATATTTATGTCATTGTAAATGTAAGGTGAATTGAGATGTTGCACAAATGCTCATATTCTCAAAAGTGAAAAAGAAACACAGCTATGTGTCTGGGACATTTGTGCAAAAAGAGCCAGCAGCAGGGTCATCATGCAATGTGTCTTGATACACAATAGGACATGTTGTATATCGTATATCGGGAGGCATTGTTCTCCAGGACACGTTGTAAATCAGGACACAGGTGTTGGAACACGTTGCACAATGGGAGCCCCTTGTTGCACATGGGATATCTTGCACTGTGCTTTATTGTACATCACTGCAGTTTATTAGCATAGCAACATAGCTCCAATATCATACAGTTGCACATCATAGCCTCTGAGTACAGGATCTCAACCATCATAATCATCATCTGTTACACTCTGCCTTTTCCATGAAATTCAGACTCAAGATTGCTTAACCATTATTAACTTTTTAATATTGCATCCAAGAATGTACAACTGCATATGCAAGAGTTACATTTGCAGAATTTTAAGTATGCAACTGTGAAATGAACACGGAATGTGCACCATGGCCAAAAAAGTGTGACATGCATAAGAGGATTTATAAAACCAACAGGATGCCAGCCATCATCTTTCTGTCAAGAGTGCAAACAGCAGACATAATACCAAATGGACAGCATCCACTATTGTCTACATTCCAAAGCACTCCTAACATATGGCCATCCAGCCTCTGCTTAAAAACCTCCAAAGAAGGAGACTCCACTATACTTCAAGGTACTGTCAGGAAGTTCTTCCTAAGGTTCAGGTGGAATCTTCTTTCCTTCAGCTTGAATTGCTCCCTGTCCTAGTCTCTGGAGCAGTGGAAAACAAGCCTGCTCCCTCCTTGACATGACATCCCTCCAAATATTTAAATGTGGCTATCATGGCCCCTCTTAACCTTCTCTTCTGCAGACTAAACATACCCAGCTCTCTAAGCCACTCCTCATAGGGCATGGCCTCCAGACCCTTCACTGTTTCGGTCACCCTACTCTGGACACATTCCAGCTTGTCGATATCCTTCTTGAATTGAGGTGCCCAGAACTGGACACAGTATTCCAGACAAAGTCTAACCAAAGCTGAATAGAGTGGTACCATTACCTCCCTTGATCTAGGAGGTATCGTAGAATCATAGTTACAGTGGTTAAAAATATCCAACCCAGGCCAAGGAAAAACAAGCTCCAACTGCCACTTTGTCAAAAAAGTCACTGAGTGTGGAATATGCTAACTTAATTATCTCAGGAGAAAGGCAAAGTAATGGATAAGACCATGGTGTGAAGTTACTTCATGAGTAAAAGGGCTGCATGACTAATCATACATGAGGTTGCACAGGTTCTCCTTTCCACTGACCACAGAAGAAAGCATTTGCTTGTAGGCATTTCACATGTGAGAAGCAGTGCGATGTAGTGGTTTGAATATTTGACTATGACCCTGGAAGCCAGGGTTCAATTCCCTGCTCAACTGTGGAAACCCATTGGAGTGACCTTGGGTGTGTCACATACTCTCGGCCCTAGAAAACCCCATGATAGGTTCACCATAAGATGATTTGAAGGCACAGAGCAACAACAATTTCACATATGCCTAAACCCTAATTTACACAACTTACGTGGAAAGCCAAGAGCCAGAATTCTGTCAGTGCCTCTGTGGAGGTGGTTAGACATTTTTTTTAATCTGATGTGGAAGGTCTGCATTTAGTTCATGGATAAAGAAGCAGGTGCACATGAACATGCAGACATCCATATGGATTCAGGTATGCATTCAGTTTTACAGCATTGCCATCCGACACAAAAGTTATGTAGTATAATCAATGTGCAATTACACTATGCAGCCCTATGCAGGATCTCAGCCTACGTGTGTGGGCTATCCTGTGCAAACACATATGCCTTATGCATTGACATCAGAGAAAGGACTGGAGGAATTTCAGTGGCATGACCCTCTAGCCCCTTTCTGTGCACAAAACCCCTTCACACAATTCACACACAGAGGCTGATGTAATAGAAGAT
Organism: Ctenosaura bakeri; assembly: GCA_948474755.1. Lineage (NCBI taxonomy): Eukaryota > Metazoa > Chordata > Lepidosauria > Squamata > Iguanidae > Ctenosaura > Ctenosaura bakeri. The sequence continues at coordinate 914,897 of CAOLHI010000054.1, read as the reverse complement.
CAAACAAATATATTTATTTGATAGGATGGGCTATGACCTATAGAAATTTGCTACTATAAATTTGTTTTCCATTAAAGGTGCCACGTACCTGTTCATTGCATTTTATACAAATGTCTGAATTCACACTGCTATTTAGCTCTGCTCAGAAGCTTTTATAATTCACCACCAGAAGATGGCATACCTGCATTTGTTTTCTGGTCCCCCCTTCTTTGTATTACAAAGCCGTTTATTTCTCTATACCCAGCAAGTAAATACAATGCAATAAAACTTAGGGAAATTATTACATGTCTTTCCACCAGGATCTTCTCTAATAAACATCGAGCCTTGTGCTGCTGCTTTTGTTCTCTGTATATGCTTAGTTGCTGCTATCTGCACAACCTAAAATTGTTGTTGCTGTGCCTTCAAGTCATTTTCAACATATGGAGAACGTAAGGTGAACCTGCCATGGGATTTTCTGGGGCTGAGGGTGAATGATGTGCCCAAGGGCACCGGGTAGGTTTCCATGGCTGAGGAGGGGAATCAAACCTTGTTCTCCAGGGTTGTAGTCCTGTGCTCAAACTACTATACCACTCTGGCCCTCATATAAAATTGTATTCCTGCCAAATTAGTCAGTATAGGATGACATCTGTAAGCGTAACTAGTATATACAAAAATCTGCCACAGTAAATTTTGGATTATAAATTTGTGTATGTACATATTAAAAATATGTGTTTGCAGACCAAAAATGGGCAACTACGTGTATTCTGATACAGAAGCATAGCTACTGCAATGGAAAGTTTTTAAAACCTTGGCATTCTGTATATGCCTCACTGCTCTATACCTCATAATGTTTATTTCTATTTCTACCCAGTTTTTATCCAGTTTTCCTCTGATAAAATTGACATTATCCCATTTTATTTTTCTTCTAATTATCAGACTGCCTTTTTTCAATGGTATCACTAATTCTGGCCATTTCTGCCCTACACTGTTATAGTGTTATTATTTCACTTTCAACATCCTGTGGAATTTTGGGGTTTGTAATTTACTGAGGCCAAAGAGCTCTCTGGCTGAGAATTCTAAATGCCCCTCCTGAAACTGTAAACCCCAGGACTCCTGGTTCCATCCTGAGGGGTAAGGTGCCAATGGTTCTCTGGCAGAGAGACAATAGGATCTGGAATGAGCTAATGGCTTTTGCATTAGGTGACAAAGGACTGATGGGACTCATGATAGCTCCTTAAAGGCTGGGCAGGTAAAGAAACAAAGGAGAAATTTGGTGAGAAGAGGGAGTGGGTTGGAGACAATCTGAGACAGTTCTGAGTGCTATTGTTTCCACAGGCCAAGTTATTGCGGGACATTTGCAAGTCCATTCTCACTGCAAGTCCATTCTCACTGCATTCCCTGATTATGACCTGGACCCTTTTCACACCTTACCCTTTCGCGGAGCTGGGGTGCAGGGCTCATGCAAGCAGCCTCCAGCTAGAGGCTCTCGCGTCCCGGTCCCATCAGCTCTGCAGCTGCTTCCTGTTCACACGAGCACCCTGCCTCTTTCTTTCGCAGTGCAGCCTGGGACCTTTCCCAGCCTGCACTGGACAGGAAGTGTGACCGGCCCAGCTCCTGAGGCTCCGCACGCCACGTAAGTGCGCACGGGGCCCCGGAGTGATGCATGATCGCCCAGCATTTTCGGCTTCAAGCCAAAAATGAAAAAATGCATATGCAGTCCGTGTCAGGCCCTTGAGCGTCGCGCAAATGTGAGCACGTCGTATGGACCACTCCTCACATTTACGTGATGCTCAAGGGGCCCTTTTGCATCGGAAATGCCGTGCGAAAAAGGCCCTGGCCATGCCCTGAGGTCCCATCTGACCTACTTCATATCTCACGTGTTTAGCCAGTCCTTTTTCACCAGTATAGCTTTTCAGCCAGGTCTGTGTATAATTTACATTTCATGCAATTAAATGATATTTCCCAATTATAACATCTCATGAAATGAGGGTGTGCAGTCTAGTTACGCTGCATGTACCTATGAGGGTTCTCTAAACATATTGTAATAAAACATGCATAGCTCAAAGATTAAATACCAGGCCAGACACTAGAGGTTACTGAAGGGAGCAAGGATGTTGTACATATCAGGAACAGAGCCAGAGGCTTTTTAAGGTCTGTCCCTTCACAAGTCTTTTCATCTTCTCTTCACAGGACCAATAAGCAAGCATGTGCTTCAGATTGCTGGTGTAGGATTGTGGCTGGTTGATTGCAGGGAATGTGTGACTGGCAGAGGCAGGACACAAAGTAGAGATTGCTGCCCTGTTCTCATCAATCCCTACTTCTTTGGGATTTTGTTTTGAATAATGTTGTGTATTGTGTGTAATTTTGTGTATTTTTGCTATATGAATTCTTGTACAGAAGCACAGTTTATTGCAATGGGAAGTTTTAAAAACCTTGGTATTCTGTATCTATCTCACTGCTACCTCTGCTTTAGGCTCTGACCTTAGTAGGCCCTGTTAGACTGTGCTTTAGGCCTTTTTGGAGCCTTGGGTGATTTAGGAGGCTGCACTTTGTGCTTTCACTGCTTTAGGCCTCTGCCTCTTTTCTTGCATTGGGCCTTGTTAGTTGGTACCCTCCCTTGGGTTATAGGCCTCCAATATTCACAGGTTTGTGCGCTGACTTGGGATTTAGATCTTGCATTTTAAGTATTAATAAGCTTTCAATAGTTACGGGTTTGAGTGTTTCACTAGTCTTTAGTCTTTGCATTTGGGAATTAATATGGCATCTGGGAAGTGCAGTGGGGCCTCTAAGTGCCAGAAACCTCCAGTTAAGCACTCATTTTTGGTATCCCTTGTCTCTTCTGATGAGGATGAAGAGAGGGTGAAAGGATTATCATTTTGGCCAAATTGGAGGACCTGGGGAATCTCAAACCCCTTTCCAAATAGACAGTTAATAAGGCTTCTAGGCAGGCTAGGAGAAGTGATGACAACAGTTAACAAAATGGTCTTATCTCTTTGAGAGGCTTTGGACAAAGATCAGCAGGCTGGAGATCTAGATGTTTCAACTGAAAGTGAGGACAAGATGGCGAGTGGTGAGGGCAACACCACTGAGCATGAACTGGCAGGTGAGTCTACCAACACCTCCACACCTTCAGCAGGCACACATGTGGGAGATCACACAGGTCCTCAGGGGTGGTCTTGGGGTCATTGAAGTAAAACCATTGAACAGGTAGGGACAACCACTAAGGATTCTGGGGGAGTTTGGGGGGAGGCAAGGTTCCATTTGCTCAGGGACACAGTTTGAGCCCTTTGCAAGTTCCCCACCTTATTATTAGTCTCAGATGTCATATCAAGAGCCATTCTTACAACAGTGGCCTTTGGGCTATCAAGGAAATATGCAGCAGCCTTCCACTAGTTCTTACAACAAAATAATTTATTGGACCATCCCTTTTAGGTATCAGAATATGCCCCTGTGGAATCATCTGGCACAGGCTATGGTGAACAAGATTCTATGTAGAGAATTGATCCCCCTCCCAATCTACTCTATAGGAAGTTAGAGAAGAAATATTGGGATATGTTACATGCAAAAGAGAGTCTATAACTGTAACGTTGACAGAAAGTGGAGCAACTAGCTGTCAGGATTTTTTGTTTATGTAGGAGTCATTGCCAGAGTGAAGCCATGGAGAGTGTATTTGCTTATCCAATAAATGGACATTACTCATAGGGCGTATGCAAATTTTTCAGGGTCTGCATGGCTGTAATATAATAAAATTTTTAGGATAAGTGTAGTGATGAACCCAGCCATGAAATGGGGTATAATGGTTTTGCAATAACAGATGCAACTTATGATGCCTGTGGTCCACAGTGGTCATATCATTCAGGAGGCCCAATGGGTGAGTGGATGTTAAGAGCCAATTTGTTGGCAGTACACAGAATAAGTTATGCTGGGAATTCAGGATAAGGGTGGTTGCACACAGTGCCCCTGCAAATTCCGGAATAAGTGTTCAATTTATAGTCAACTGCATTCTTTTCAGAACCATCTGAAAAGGAACAGCAATGAAGCAGGCAGGGATCAGGTGATTCCTGCTGCAGCCTCAAAAGAAGCCCAATCCAATTAAATTAGACAGACTGGAGGTGTGTGCTTCTGAATATCTACAGTGATCACGCTGCAGCTTGTTATTTGAAGAATGGGTTTGGGCATGGTTTTAGGGTTCCATTTCAAGGAACCTGGAAACCTTATTTTTCTAAGACTCTTTGGTTGGTGATCAAGGGACAAGATATATCAAGGGACAAAATACATAAAGATGTGGCAGAAGGGAGGTTGGTAGGCCCCAACCTCCCCTTGTACTAAATTGAAGGGTGTTGCTTTTCGGGGTTGTTCCTAAGAAGGATTTTGCTGAAAACAGACTTATTCACCACTTGTCCTACTCTAAAGGAGAGAAGGTTAATCATGCCTTCCCTATAGAACTATGCAAGGTACACTATATGTTCTTGTTTGGTTTGCAAGGTACACTATATGTTCTTGTTTGGTTTTCCTGGGTCTCAAGACTGATAACATGGAGCAGTCTTGCAAGCTCTCTGTGTAAAAACTTGATGATTTAAATAGGAGAATGTCTGCATTTCTGAGACTTAGGAAAGTTGTTCTTAGGGAGTTTCAGGAGCTTATTGGTCATTTAAATTTTATTTGTAGAGTTGTTGCTCCTGACAGGGCCATTTAAAGGTGTTTCTGTGACCCTGTTGATGGTGCGTTTAAACTCCGTCATAGAGTTAGACTGACTCAAGGAATTAAGGAGGATTTGAATGTCTGGTAAGAGCTTCTTGCATTTTGGAGGGATGAACTATATCTACAGGACACACTGAAGGTGTCCTCAGATATGGCTGAGTTCATAGGGTCTGGGGTTTACTTCCATTGACACTGGTGTGCTCAGGTATGTCCTGAGGAATGGGCTAGAGCTGGTTTGCTGATGGATTTGATGTTTTTAGAATTTTTACTAATTGTGGGAGCTGCCCAGATTTGAACAGAAGAATTGGCACACTGTTCTGTCCATTTCTGGTGTGGTAACATGGCTGCTGTTCAGTTTATCAATTCTATGTCCTTTAAGTCCCCAGAGGTCATGCCTTTGGTCAAAGCCTTTGTTTTGCAGTGTCTTTACTGATATTCTTTCCTACCAACAGATGAAGCACTTCAGACAAGCAGCTCTGGAAGCAGAGTTCTGTCTGATTCTGATGTCCATAGACCTGTGGAGTCTTGGAGGCATGAGGCTATATTTATTAGAAAGCTGACAGGGAGTTCAAACACTTTAGGTTGGTTAATGGGATTCAGGCCACTTGACCCATTCTGGTTGACCATATTTTGCAGTACTGTGCTTCTTTAAGGGGCAAGGGGCTGGCTCCGCAGTCTATCATGACTAGGCTTGTGCCTTTGCTTCCAAAGCACAGAGGCTTCAGGATAACATGGGCAATTTTAAGGTTCGCAATGCCAGCTGACTAGCTATGATACCACAGATCACCACAACATCCTGCTGAAATTTGGAAAAGGCAGCAACAAAAGTCTTAACAGTGACTGCTAAAATTTGGTGATTGCACAAGGAATTACAATGGTAATGCATACCCGAGGGATTGGTTGAGGTGATCCTATACGGCTTCCCATTGATCACCTCTTCCCCACTAAATTGAAGACAAGTGAATGAGGCAAGGTATATGCAAGTTTTCTCCAAGATCATGCATAAACTGAATTGAATTGATTTGTGTTGAAGAAAAGAATATGAAATGGGGATCTACAGAACCCGTTACCATTAAAAATCCTTGGATTAAGGCAAGTTTGTCAAGTAGCAGCTGTTTTACATGGTTCAGAATGGTTCACTGTGCCTCTTAGATAGGCCAGTATAAAGCATTTGGAGGAAAAGTAGCATTAAGGATACAGAGAGAGGCAAGTTTAATAGTAACACCTCACAAGAAACAAGCTATCAAATAACCACTAGTTCTAAGTTACATTTTGTAAATAGCAACACAGCTGCTAAGATCAACTGTAGCAGCACAAATCCAGCCAGTCTTGAACATGCTACAGAGCAAGTACTGTTGAAAATGGCAAGAATTCCTTTCAAGTAAATGTAGATAGATGGGCTATAGATTCCGGGAGGTTGGGCCTCTATACTAAAGATATATAGTATAAAGACATACTAGAGATACAGAGATATAGTATATCTCTGACAAATGAGACTAACATCTATCTAATTAACATCATTTTTTATCCACTGGTGAGTTCATTATGATGAATAATAGAGACAAATACATCTGATTATAGTTTTATTTGTTTTGTCATCATCATGTCCTATACATTTATACATTCCCATATATTTCTATGTATTTTTCAACATGTATACATTCTAGTACTTTTCTTTTCCAGGTTTTGATGAAATCACCAAAATACATACAATGATTATTACTGAAGGGAACTGAAATTTAAAATACAGATGCATTCTGTTGGAATATCATTTCCTAGTACACTTTCCCTCCTATCCTCTCTAGATGTATTGCTTAATATTTGAATAGATGTTTTTAAAAATGCAGCCTAGAGTGCAGAATATCAGTTCCTCTTTCTCCTCCAGGAAATAAGAAAAACTTAGTCTTGAAGCCTTCTGCCATCATTTTTTTAGGACAATGGATGGGTGAATCAATGAAACTACTTGGTAAGGTACTCCAATGAATTATATTGTTTTGTGATATTAGAAACAGCCTACAGAATAGTTGGTATACGTGTGGAAAGGTAGATCTTGGGTCTACTCTATGTAGCAAACTGAAATTAATTCTGAAGCCAGGCTTAGTTATGGGGAGTATGCAAATCCCTTGTTGAAACAGCTTCACTGACCAACCATCCATTTCTGGATATAAATTCAAGTTTTACAAGCTCTGTGAGAGACTTTCTTTCTATTCTATCACCCTCACAAGATTTTCTGGTGGGAACATAGGAGCCAGCCCTCCCAGTGGCTGCTCCTAGGCTATGGAACTCTGTCTCAAAGAAGGCTCAGTTGGCTCCCTCCAGGTTGGGGCACATGAATGTTCAATACTATATTTTTAAATATGTTATATGTCTTGAATGTGTTTTAAATAATTTAATGTTTTAATAGGATTGGTTGTTTAATTCTATTTAAACTTTCATCCTAGTGGTTGCTATCAATATTTTATTTGAACTTTCATTGTAAGCTGTGTTGGATCCCAAACTGGGAAAAAGGTACGATAGTAACTAAATATAACGAATAAAACAAATCTATATTTTCTTCCATCTTTCTGAATTAGATCATTTATGGGCTAGATGACAATCATGAACTAAACTATATGTGAAAGTGAAACAGACAGATCATAAACAAAATTAAAATATTCCTGTCATACCATGTTTCACATTTGTCTGGATGATTAATATCTCTTATACAAATCAATACCTAAAACATTTTGAGGAGTTTTCTTAATCACCACATACATCTGAAGTCATTATCCTCTGTCACTGAAAATAATTTTTCTGCTTTTGGGCAATTTGTTTCCTTTCAAAAAGACCTCTAGATTCTTTTGAATTCAGCAAATTTGATACATTGAATGCGTAATAATAGTGACTCACCGGGAACAGGAATTCTGGGAACAGATGAACAGGAAATAATTTTTTCACTGGTCTTTCAGATTCCTCTCCCTTCTGCTGTCTTTTTTCTTCTTCAAGGTACTAATGCTGATTGTTCAGGTTTTCTCTTTAAATCTAGCATATAAAATTAGTCTTTGCTTTTGACATATCCATTGAGCAAACATGAAAAAGGGAAGTGGAAAAGTAACAGAAACGACTCAATGAAAAGAGAAGTAAAAACAGAGAGGCAAAGAGATGAATGAGTCATCACTGTCTGCATTTCACAAACAGTGTATCTAAGCCAGAAGTTATAGTTTGTCTTCTTAAAAAAAAAATCTTAGAAAATGAGTAGCTATACAAAAAATAAATAAAAAAAATATATGGACCACCATGAATTCCTGCTTTACTATGTTGGAAATTGTACATGCTTTATTCCAACCTGAAAGCAGCCTTTAGAAAAACTACTGCAGTCGCTAGCTTAGATGGCTTAAAATAATTAGACAAATTTGTAGTCAATCATGACTGGTTGGTTGAATGTTGATTTCATTAATCTTCTACACAAGCCTTCACTATACGTTTCCAAGGTAGCTAACAATGAAAAATAAATACAGTAACAATGATAAAATCATTTAGGAAACAATAATCCATAAAACAGCAGATAAAAACAGTAGTATTAAAGTCTCAGCAGATGCCAATAGACTTGGACAAATATTTTTAAAAGTGCCTTTTTATTATTATTTTCAAAATAATAATAGCGGAAGCGGCTGAATGGGTGCGGGCGCCACAATTCTCTTCCTTTTGTACCACCCAGTCTAAGACGATGGAAGTACTCAGATGATGGACATTGAAATCAATCTGGCTACAAGCAAGTTAGAAACATAGGACAGAAATTTGCTCATCCTAAATCAAAGTATTTATCTGATTTATCTCTCTAGCCCAATACTGCTTCTTTAGATTGGTGGCACCTTTTCAGGTCTTCTCAGGTAGTCTTTCATATTAACTGCTACTGACTGATATAAACTGGATAGCAGACACTAAATCTTCTGTATATACTTTACAACTGATAAATGGTCCCCATTATTAGAGGCAATCCTATAGCTAAATTGAACCCTGATATTTGAGGGAAAATATATTTGAATATGAGATACTTGAAATAAATAATAGGGAAATACTATTACCTTCATATTCTGCTTAGGAGCTTTGAGGTCATATGGCTGGCCACTGTTGGGAACAGAATGGTGGGCGAAATGGAACACTGATCTGAGCCACTTGGGCTCATGTATGTTTTTACTGGAAACATTGCTTTCAGTACATGTATGAATATTCAGTAAAGATTTATGCCCTAAATCTAAACTGACAGCACCTACTAGAGCAGACACATGGAATTACTGGGATTTACCTATGTCAACTTACCATTTAGCAAATGATATAAAATCTACTTTTGTTAGGGTAAGAAATTGGATTTAGGTTTATATAAGGATAATAAAATAATAAATAATGCAAGCTGTTTGAACAGAGCTCATGTCTATTTATTAATTGAATAATTATTTATCAATTTTGTTAGTTATTGCTGACAAACTGGAAATATTGAGCAGTAGTATGTGGGGCCACCTATACGACTCAGTGAAGTAAAGGTAGAAATAATGCAGCCCTTGAGATGCTGAGTTGAACAGCAACTCCCAAGAGCCTTAGCCACCATAATGGTGAGAAACTCTTGGATATGGAGTCCACAACATATGGAGGGCACATGATTTCCACCTGAGCACTCTACTGCCCACTGAACATTGGTGCTACTAGGCCAAGCAGCCTCAGAGAAACCCCACTGCTCATCCCTTGTTTGTTTCCATCCATGTCTCCATAATTTTCCTGCGAGTTGCCTGGCTTCTAGGGGCCTAGGGCAAGAGTAAGCTTGTGTGTTTTTACCTGTTGTAGTCACACAGATCCGCCTGCTTAATGAATGAATGATTTGACTACCATTTCATGTGTCTGACAATACAAACACAACATGCCATGCAGGAATAGCCTGAAGAAAAAGGGAAAGGCCATATGAGGCCATATGAGGACTGCATCTTGAAAGGTTAGTAACTTTTACTTTTGCAGTCAGATCTGGGGGAAAATGTGATTACTATAATGTGTTCAAGTCAACTCCAATTTATGGCAAGCTTATCCAAGGGTTTTCCTGACAAGATTTATTCAGAATTTGCCACTTTTGTTTTCTTAGGCTAAGAGACTATGACGTGCTCAAGGTTGCCCACTGGGAATCAATGGCTGAGTGGGGATTTGAAACCCGGTCTCCCAGAATTCCTAGTCCAGCACTCAAACCAGTATACCATCCTGGTTGTTCCCTTGGGGAAAAACACACAACAAATATTTGTCCCTGGATCTAAGAACTAGGCAATGTAAAAGTGGGATTTTGACCTATTTTCTTTACAGTGACACACGTACTCATGGCCATGGAGAAAAGTTAATTAGAAACTGATATAATGAGTTTCTCAAGCCATTTGTCATAAGTATCTGCCTTTTAAACTGGTTTTTCAAAAGTAACAATTATATCCCAACAGCCATCCTGCAAAGTCTCAAAAAACAGTTTAAAAGAGAGAAGAGAAAATGACATACATTGTCATAACGACATGACATTACTGTGCACTGTTATCTTTGCTTTCTCAATTCCTCACTGAAATACTCCTGGTGCGTTCTTATCCATGCTTATTCTAGACATTACCAAGTAATTAGGGTGCACCCAGACTAGTAATTTAAAAAACAAAAACAAAAACAGAAAGTTCCAGATTTTATTCCTGTTCTGATTTTATTTTTGAAATCCATACATGTTTTGTTTATTCCAAAATATTTTCTGTCAGCTGTCAGTTCAATCAGATATTTTTTATACTAGCTCCCCAGGGTGGTTTATTCTAACCCAATATAAAACTAGAAAGAATAGGAACAAAATCTAGGACCTGTCAATCTACCTGGATGCACCAGTGTGTATACTCTAGAGTACTGCAGCTTGAATGAGAAAACCCTCGCCATGCTTGCAGTGTTTTTCCCCACAATAAGAGCTAGAAACTTGTCTTTTTGTCATTCAGAACAAAAGGACATCGTTAACAAACAAACAACTCGTACCCATGCTAAGAAAAGGCCGAATGACCCAATCCATGCCACAGCACACAAAGGTTTCTTGTTGTTTCCCGATAAGGGGACGTTTCCACCCCTCGCGCCTCCAAAACTGCACAGCCACGCACGTGTCAAGGAGAAAAGGATCTGGGTTACGGCCCACGAAAGCTGCTGCTGATAATAAATTAAAGCAGCCACAAGATCTCTCTTCTCCTTCCCCCGCCCTTTATACACTGAAGCAGAGCAAAACTGCTACCTCTCTGATAATTGCTATCATGGAGGGTACCAGGTTTGGCCCAATGGCGCGGCAATCGGTCAGTCTCGTGCCATTTCCGCACTAGACTGTTACAGCGCTATGATTCCACTTTCAACATCCTCTGGAATCCTAGGGTTTGCAGTTTAGGGAGGGGCCTTGGAGCCAAACTGCAAACCCCAGGATTCCATAGGATGTTGAAAGTGGAATCGTAGCGCTGTAACAGTCTAGTGCGTCTCAGGCCATTTCCGCACGAGCCTGTTCTAGCGCTACGATTCCACTTTCGGCCCCTCCCGAAACTGCAAACCCCAGGGCCATTTCCGCACTGGCCTGCTATAGCGCGATGATTCCACTTTCAACATCTTCTGGAATCCTGGGGTTTGCAGTTTCGGGAGGGGCCGGCCAGCCCCTCCCGAAACTGCAAACCCCAGGATTCCATAAGTTGTTGAAAGTGGAATCATCGCGCTATAACAGTCTAGTGCGGAAATGGCCTCAGTCTCGCCCTTCCCGCCTCTGCAGGGCTAATCATCCAGAGAAGCTCGCCCCAAAATCAACCTCTTGGTCGCGAAGGTGCCGCGAGACTCCTTTTATTTTCCCTCCTCTGGAGAGGCGCCCCTGTGCGCCCATGAACCCGGAAGATGCTCAAACGCGGTGCCGTGCCCGGGATACAGCTTCCGTCGGCGGCGGCCGACTGGGCGAGGGCTCGGGAAGGGGAGAGCGGGCGAAAAGACGGGGAGCCGGAGGGAAGCCAGCGGCAGCCCGCCTCCCCCTCGCCGGGGAACTGAAACCTGGGCTTCTGCCTGGTTCACCCGCCCTTCTCCCCTCGCTCGCTCGCAACGCGCCGCCGCCGCCGTTGCTGGAGGGAAGTGAAAATGAAATCGACTTTTCGGAGAAATGATGAAAGCGGCGGCGGCTGCCAATGAGCGGCTGCGGCAAACTTCCGCACCTCTTTCTCGCTCGCTCTCCTTCCAGCCCCCGCCGCTTCCCCTCCTCTCGCTGGCTCGCTCGCTGCACAAACAGGCCTGGGAAGAGGTGGAGGAGCAGGAGGGAGGGCGGGCGAGCCGGGGAGGGGAGGGGGGGAATTTCCAAGCCTCGTCTCCTCGCGGCTTCCTCGCCTTGTTTTGCTTTCGATCTGGACTCACCGCCGCCAAAAGCCGAGGAGGAATAACTTTTAGTTTTGCTCCCGCGATTCAGTCCAGCCGCCTGTTTTCCTTTCCATTTCGCGTCTCTTGGCAACCGCGATAACCTTGAGGAATTACATAAATACCGCGAAAACACGCTCTTGGTAAGGTAAAACCCAATTCGTCCTTTTAAAAAAAACAGACCCCAAACCCACCCAGTGCTGCATCTGTATACACACGACAGTTGGCCGCTTGGCTTTGCCTCGCGAAATGTTTTTGATAGCGACTGCAAACCCAAATTAAAAGGCCGGGGCCGTTGCGGGTCATATGATTTTTGGGCGCAACGACTGGCGAGAGAAAGCAGGTCTTTTTTAATTTCACTTTTGGATTTGCAGAGGTGGGGAAGGGATCGGCGGGAAGGACGTGTTTCTGAGGCTCGGAGGCGTAGAGGTTGCGTTGCGGAGCGGGGTGACGAGGTGGCGAAAAATGTCAGGAGCCGAAACAAAGGCGAGGAGGAGTGTATCTTCCCCGCGTCCTTTTCGCCTTGGCGGGGGTAGCAGCAGAGAGGAAACAAAGTGGATCTAGGAGTGGGAAATCACTGCTAGGATATATCTCAGGAGGATCCCACGGGGGTTGGGGGAATCTCGAAGAAAGAACTTTGCTACTTGTAACTCCGGGGGAGGTTACCGGAGGAGCCATGGAGTTGCTGAGCTGGACACTTGTTGTTGTTTTCGACCCCGGGAGGCGTCGGACGGGTGTGGAAGAACATAGGTGAGCGTGCGGGAATACGAGCCCCCCCCCCAATTGCCCTTCCCAGGCAGTGTTGCATTGGCTATTTGGGGGGGGTGGGAAGGGGAGAAACCGCCCTTTTCGTGCCTTCTCCCCGGCGCCCCGACTCCTCCGGGACTTTGAACCCAGCAATGGCGGGGCAGGGCGCGGTAGCGGCGTGGAAGGGGCTGAGGCGAGCGGGCTGTCACTTTGGCGCCCCTCTTGCTTTCCGTTGGCAGTCGGGGAAGGGGCGCCTTTTGAGGGAGGGGGCGCGCCGCGGCTGTGGTTGGGGCCTGAGGGCGCCGTTTGCCCGCCTTCTCCGCTTTTTATTCCCCCGCAGAGGCCTTGCGGCGGCCGCCGAAACCTCGCCGCCGCCGCCGCCTCTCCAGAGCCTCTGGGAGGAAGAAACCAGCGGCCGCCGCGCCTCCTGCCCCGGCGGTCTGGGCTGGAAGGGGAGAGAAGGGAGCCAGAAATGATTATCTCCCCCTCAGGGGAAAAAAAAAGGCATGGGAGCGAGTGGCCTTGGGGGGAGACGCGGGGTATTACTTCAGCGGTGACCCCACCCAGCCAACCCCGGCGCACCGCCGCCCCGCTACCCCCACGAAGGAGATTCTGTGTTACACAAGCCTGGCTCGCGGTCACTTCCTTTTCTCGGCGGCCGGGTCAAACTCTGACGCAGCCTGTCCGGTGGGCCAATAGGGAAGCGAGTTCTCGGGGAGAGCGCGCGCCACTGGATGCCTTCTGTGAGGCTGCAGGAGGGGGAGGGGGGAGGAGAAGGGGCGCTCCGTTGCATTTTCTTCCAGGAACCCAGCCTTCCGCTTGCCTGGAACAGGAAAGGGCGCGTTTGCTTTCGGGTGGGCGAGAGGGTTACCGTATCTCCCGTGGGTGCGCCCCAGGAGTGTTTTCACTCCCGAGCTTCAAGTGTTGCGTGGCTTGAAGTCACCTGTCAACTTAGGCGACCCTGTGAATTTCATTGGGTTTTCTTAAGCAAGGAATGGCCAGAGGTAGTTCTGCCAGTTCCTGCCTCTGAAATACAGCCCACAGCGCCTGCTGTTCCTCGGCGGTGTCCCACCCAAGTACTAGCCAAGGTTGACGCTCCTTAGGTGCCAGACAGGATCTGGTGCCCTTGGGGTATTTCACAGTGGTTAGATTAGCGCAGTGGTTCTCAACCTGTGGGTCAGGACCCCTTTGGGGGTCGAATGACCCTTTCACGGGGGTCGCCTAGGACCATCGGAAAATACATATTTCCCATGGTCTTAGGCTCCATTTCCTCCTCGGTGGTGGTGCGCAAGCGCGAGCCACATGCTCACGTCCTCCTGCCCCCTGTTCAGAAGGGACTGAAATCGCTCCCCTTCTCCACTACCGGGAGAACCTCCCATCTGATGGACCAGACAAAGGCACTGGGATTCTCTCCCCGCTCCCGGCCAGGGTCGACACTCTGGAAACTTTTCCCACACTGCCCCCCCCAGCAGAAACGAGAGCGAAGCAGAAACAGGGCCCAGGGGGGTTCTCGGAGTTTTTTCCTGGGGGAGACGTGCGGTTCTTCTTTCCCTTCCTGCCCGCCCCCCCCATTCCTGGCTGGCAAGGCAGCCTTTGCCGGGGTGGGGTAGGCATTGTAAATAATAAATAAATAATTTTATGGTTGGGGGTCACCACAACATGAGGAACTGTATTAAAGGGTCGTGGCATTTGGAAGGTTGAGAACCACTGGATTAGCAGGACACTATGAGGGGACATGCTGCATTTCTGCTTTGGCTGCTGTATTCCCAACTATACACACATGGGTTTGAGGAAGAAAGAGGCTGTCTGTCATTTCAAAGGTGTGCCACATGGGCAAGATTGCTCCCTTGAACTGGATTTGTTAACCTAAGGTGATTTCAGACCTTATTTATGTTTTGCCCACATATAGGGCCAATTCTAAGAATTTCTGATAGGATTGCTGGATGTCCCTTATTTGAGTGTTGGAAAGCTTTTTGCGTATAGGACTGGCAAGTGTCTCTTGTGGGAGGGTTGGAAAGCTTTTCCTTTTATATAGACTGAAGATGCTGCCAAAAGTCCTGTGGTTTTGGGTGTGAGTCTTTCACAAAGGCAGAAATGTGTGCGTTGTATAATTTACAAATGTGGACAATGTGTTAGCTTTATAAAGAAGCAGATGTCTCAGTTAACTAAAACCAATGCTTTCATTTGGTATTTAAGTATATCACAAACTTGTTAACGGCTACTTCCTTATTGTCAATCCTGCACGCCATGAATTTCAATTGTGCTTTATTACTCTTTTGAAAACCTAGCAAAACTAATCTCAAAACTGTGACAGTTGTTTCTTCTACTGTTTTAGGTGGAGAGCTTGGAATAATCAGATTTTGCACTGCAGCTCCCAGAATCGTCTTGCAACCATGGTTGAGAAATTCTGGGAGTTGTAGTACAAAAGTAAGTTTTCCAGTATTTGCAGTGGTATGTATGGATGCGGTGGGGGCAGGTGTAGAGCATGTAAAGAACCAAACCTATATTACCTTTTACTGTACACTTAATGTGGCCCATTTGGAGCACTGACAGGTGTGATTTGTCCTTTGTGTGATTGTCCCCAGATATGTCAGTGTCAGCAGCTACCATTGACTTCAGGAAATAATAACAATCTAATATTGATTTCAGTTTCTGTCATTATAGTATCAACCTATATTCAAATGTAAGGGATTTACAAATCGTGTTTAGGTGTTCTTATTGCATCTAAGGTCTGCCTGAGCAAAAATGAATGTACGAACTCTGAAGTCCCCTTCCTAGTCCCATTGGTGATGACCTCCATGTAGAGAGCAATACGTTAAAGGGGGGGGACCCTTCATCTGTGGAATTATTATACTCTCAGTTTCTGAATGCTTGAAAACCAAGATTCTGAAATATGAAGGAAAATTTCCAGGGATAGAGAAAGGTCTCTTCTTTAGACTGTCAGCCTGCCACAGAGGACCAGAATGGGTGCGGGACAGAGTTTAACATACCTGCATATCCCTATTCCCTTCCTTGTGAGTAGAGTTTAAGCATGAAAACAGCCAGAGAAGGTGTGAATGATCTTGAGAGTTGGCATGCATCATTTTCAAATGGCATGCCCTGCTGTGTTATTGCCATCTGCTTTATCTCAATAAGACTATTTTGTTCCATGTGAAGATTGAGCTATGCCCAAAATAAAGCACATTATGGCTTCAAAATAGAGAAGGTTTGAAGTTTCATTGGAATCAGTTGCACACTCATGGAATTAACTCCATTTAGGTCAGAGTCCATGTATGTAAAAAATATCTGTTCTTCTTTCGAACTTAAAGGTTTGTTGAATTCTGAGGTTTTGTTCCGTGACTTTACTGTGTTATCCCACTTAGGAATTGTAACAAATTATCTTCAGTAAAAAGGCATTCTTCATATAGATACATTTCTTGCATCAGTGGCTTGGCAACCTCAATTTGAAAAAATGGACACAAATAAAAGTTCGCAGCACATTCCCTGGGTATACAGCCTTATTATAGGAGTATATTGACTCTGGGACCCAAATGTTTCAAACAGTTTAGTTATTATGGAAATGGAATCAAAGTACCCCCTTCATCTGCTTGCAGAAGATTAGGGCATCCATATAATTCTCAGTTTATTGTATATACATATATTGAAATACTGACTCCATTGTTTTTTGGGGGCAGAACTTGAGCTTGACGTGAAAAACAGTTAAGACATCAGGCAGATTGTGCTTGGAAAGGAATTTCATAGATTGCTATGTGCAGCTGTAAAAAAGGCCCTTTCTGTATTAACTACCTGCCTAAACTTTGTCAGCAAGGACACCTGGAAAGAGGCTACTGATTATTTCAATGTCTAGGGCAAATTCATACAGGAACAAGCAGTCCTTCACTCTGATCCCAGACTGTATGATTCAGCTTGGCTTACTTTCTGAAATGAAAGCCAATCTGATAAGTTTTGTTTGTTTATTTGTTTTCAGAAAGTGCCAGTCAGCTTATGTGAGGCTCCCACTGATGATCATGTTAACATTTCCATAGCTTCACCATTGCTCTACATAAATAAGTACAAGTATGCCTGAACTGTATGTACAGCTGGCCCTCTACATCCATGGATTCTATAGCCGTGCATTCAACCAACCACAGCTTGAAAATATTCCAATAAACCTAAAAAGCAAACTTTGAGTTCCTTTTTTATATAAGGGACACAATTTTACTACACCATTGTACGTAATGGGAATTGAGCATCTGTGAATTTCAGTATCCACAGGGGTCTTGGAACCAAACCCTAGCAGATACTAAGGGCCTATTATATCTTGAATTTTCAGTGCACTGCACTTAGATCTCTCAAATTCAATATAAATAGTTCATCATGCATGACTTTTAACATAATTGTTTTATGGACTAACTGATAAACATTGGGAACATTGGGAAGTTATGTTTGGCAAAGCAGCTCCATGCTCTGACAAAAGCATAAGCTGGTTAGCCTTCCCCCTTTGCGTTTATGAAATATTACCAAGCATTTTCCAAGTTATACCCTCTCCTATATATGTTGATGCTTGAGCCTGGGAACTTGGTGCCTTTATAACTCCTTTATCTATGATTACTGACCATGGCTGGGACCTGTGAGAGTTGCAGTCCAAAATATCTGGAGGGTTGTATATATCTGTTTTAAATAAAGGAAGTAGAGATCTTGAGCTTAATACATTGTCTGCTGAACATAAATTGTGACATAGCACGGTGAACTCATGGAATACATATAGCCCTGCAAGTGTTTAGTATAAATGGAACATTTACTGGCCTACTCTTAGTGCCTGTCTAGAGAAGTGATACTGTCTCATCATAAAGTACACATGTGTCAAGGACCTGATCAAGCAAAACAGCTCTTGACTCCCAGTAATGTTTAAGGAGTACTCCTAGTCACTGCTAGGAAGTTGGTAGATGTTTCAATTTCTTCTATAGTGCTTACCAAAATAAAGAAATATTCTGGGAAAGGGGAGAATAAAAAACAGGTACCTAATCTGATAGTTTAGATGATGAGCACATTGCAGAACTGATGTATAAATTGTAGTGTGGGAGTTGGATAGTGGTGTTTCAAACTGAAACTTAACCTTGATTTATTACAGACAGTCCTACATATCATAAAATCCCACGTATTGTGGATTTCCTGCCTCTTTATCCAATCCTGTGTTTGTTACCTGTCTGTTACAACCAAAAGAGAGAGAGATTGAGAGAGAAAGAGGAGTTATTTCTGTAGAGACAGGAATGTGAATCTTCATCACTCTTCACTGTGCTGGTTATCTCTGATGTGAGCTGCAGTTCTACAACATCTGGAGGTCTGTGCAATGTTATAAAGTGTTTGGAGAGCCATATTTAATATGTTGGTTCACAGACTGTGTAGTTCTGGGTCAAGTTTTAGGTTTTACTTCTCTTTTGTACCTTCCCTTCTCCTCCCAATACATTTTATGCAGAAACTGTAATAACCCTTCCCCAACCTGTTGCCCTCCAGATGTTTTGTACTACTCTTTGCAACATTCCTTCATACTTGCCATGCTGTCCAGAGCTGGTGGAAGTTGACAGGCAAAACATCTTCAGGCCACCAGGTTGGAGCATCTATTCATTGGATAAATTCAAAAAAGTGTACTTGGGATACAGTCCATGTTTCATTCTGTCCCATTTTAAAGATGGTATTGGTTTATTTTGTGGCTAATTCATTTGTTACACTCATTTATTACAGACCTTAGATGCAATAAGTACAAGATACTTCTCAATCAGTGTGCAAGGGCCCACAAGCCCATTTGCTATGTCCACAGTGGCAGTTATCTCTCTCCTTGCAGATACCTCAATGGGTGTCATATGATCCATTCAGTGGGTGTCATATGATTCTTCCCAGCTTTGAAGCGGGAGAGTAGGCAGCATGTCACTCTTAAGTGCTTTGGAAATGCAGCATGGCAAGTACACTAAGCAGCCCTCCCCTCAGGCCTAGAGTTATGCAGATAATCCTTTGCCTCTTTTTTCAGCTCCAAGTGTTATTGGAAGCAAAACTTCAAGACTTCCAAGGGGAGCAAAACTGAGTTTTTACTGAGTCTCAGAAACAAAATAAAAGGTTAGTGAGAAATCCACACATCTTGAGCGGGCCCAGGTTTTGGAAGCTAGAAAAGTGTAGTTGGCTACCATGGCCAACCAAAATGTCTGGCCACTTTCTTGTGAGGAGAAAATAACAAGCAAGTAAATCTTTTTTTACACGAGGAGGGAGGCTTTAGCCATCCAGAAGCTGTTGGATCCACTATGGCCATGCTCAGGAAGAAAGGTAGTTGGACACCAAAAATATCTGGAGGGTACCAGATCTTCATCCCTGCTCTCTCGCGCTCTTTTTTTTTTTATAACCACAGTACAGGTATACCCCAGTTAATGAAGTTGAGATGTTCTGGGGCTTTACTTTTTTAACAGAAGCTTTTGTATCAGAGATAGAAATAACATGGGAAGAATAGGGATAGGTTCCTATGCCACAAAAAAGAAGAGCAGTTCAACATGTTTCGACAGACTTTTTATTCAAAACTAATATTATGCACATGTGAAATGAAACAGCCAGGTCAGGTAAGCCTTGTCTGAATAAGCAAAAACAGTTTGAATCTTGTAGAAACCACTTGAAAGCTTCTTCCAAAATGCATCCCAGGATAATTTTATTTCTTTCGACAGCTTCCCTTTTTTTTTATGATTTCCATTTTGGTGGCAAAACTTACAGATCTGTGCTTTATCAACATGCCAGGGTAGCTGATGAAACAGGGTGACCTGTTTTCTCCTTTTCTTTCTCTTGCTCTTCATACTTGCTCTGGAGGCAGCTGTTTACTTTGCTTTTTCTACTTAAGCAGAAACAGCTAAAGTAGGATCACTTAGATTAGATTCACATTCGTTGTTAACTGAAATATGCCTGTATTTCTCTGCCCAGCTAATTAGAAGCAAGTAAACAAAAAACATTCTTCCGGGGTACAGATCAATGGCATCAGACAAAAGCAGTACCCCTCAGTTAATTTCCTCTTTTTTCTCTATAGTGAGGGGAAGTCTGGGGTATGTGGAAGCCTGGAATTCCTACCAAGTTGAGTATTTCAGTAGGCTATTTTGACTAAACAGGCCCTTATTTGATGCAGACTTACAAAACATTTTGTGACATTGGTGTCACAAAATAGTATGAAGTTAAGAGTAGATCAAAAACCATGCAGGCAAAGATGGCAAACTTTTTTTATGTGGTGGGATTGCTTGTACAGAAAAAGGAAATGAGACAGACTAGGGATGTATTAATGGTTAGCCAAACACATAATGCGATTTATGCAACCTGATCTGTATGATGTGTGTGGAGTAAGAAGTTTTTATAGAACGTTCTCTAGTAGTTGTTGGTTTCTTGGTTTCAGTCACAATAAATTTCTTGACAAAAGCACTGATTCGACCCCAAAATTCCACCTATGCAAGTGTCATTCCATTCAGTATGATTTTTACTGTGCCTGCGGAGGTGTAATTTTAGAAATACTCATAGCATCAAAACTGCATTGATGTCTGTTCTGCTTTACTGGCAGAAGTGCTTTTAAGAACGCAGCCTGAGACACTAATTGAGAAGTATGAGTCATTCTTTTAGTGTTAAACAAGAACAAACTGTGCTCCAAACATATTGTAGATGTTCTTTATAGTAATGTACTTTCAGCATCTATGTGTGTGGGTTCTTTTTTTTCACACTGCCTACTGCTACAGTATTGTATTTTTTTTTTTAAAAAAAAACTGTTTCTGTAGAATGTTGTTTTCTGTTTAAGAATTATTTTTCCTTGAATGAGGCTAAGGTACAGGTTGTTCCAGCCTAGGTAACAATTCTGGGTCTGTGGGTTCTGTCCAAAAAAAAAGAAAATTAATAGACTGAAGTCCAAGGGATGAAACTTCTGCACATATGAGGTCTTGTGGGATTTGTATTTTTCACTTGTTTTGTTTGAAACGTAGGTTTGCGTGCCATATCACAAAGTACTTTTCAGAGTCTCTAAGTTTCAAAACCTTTTTGCCATATGGCATGCCACACCCTGTTCAAGAAACACAAGCCTACATGTTCAGTGCCCCCAGGAGCTATAGAATATTTATACACTTCTTTGTATCCTGGCCATATTCTGTGCTGAGGAATCTCATCATGACATTGGAGTAAATGAAAGCAAGAATTTAATTCCAATATAGCCTTTGTTGAAAAAAAAGAAAGAAAGAATGGAAGTTTTTTTTTTTTTTTTTAAGTATTGAAAGATATTAAAGTTATGGTGCTCAGAATGAATATGTGAGGTGTGTAGAGACTCTGACTGTAATTGTATACGCTTTTACCTAGCAGTAAGGTGTGAATACCTTAAAGGCACTAGATCCCCTCTGATCTTGGAAACTAAGTAGGGCCACTGCTGGTTAACACATGGATGAGAGACTAGATGCCCTCTGATCTTGTAAACAAAGCAGGGTTAGTGCTCATTAACACATGGATGAAATACCAGAAGCTGTAGGCAAAACCACCTCTGAGTATTCCTTGCCTAAGAAAACTCTGTGAAATTCATATGGTCAACATAAGTCAAAAAGGGATGTGAAAGCACATATACACACACACAAGGTGCATTGATCTCAATGGGATTTTCTTCCAAGCAGACATGCACATGATATTGCTGCAAGCACTTCAGTTTTCAGGTCCTCATCTCTGAATTTCCAGATGGTTTGCAGTGTTAAGTCTGTTGCAGCAAAAACAATAAAAGAGTAGACTAGATCAGATGCAGGAAGTGTTGCACTGCAACTTAAAAATGTGTACACATGTGGCACAGTTGGGCAGGCTGGGTAGGCGATGTAGATGATGGATCCAGGTTTAAAATGCAGAAAGCAGAAACAATAGTAAAACACCAAACAAAACTGTTGTCGGGTAGTAAAAGCTGCATTCTTTCACTGTTAAGTTGAATAATGCAGGTAGTATGTTTTTTAAAGTGCACACTTTTTGTCCCTGTGTCTAGCCACAGGAGATAAAGCTAAACCAATAGGTGGACTGTAGCTTAGTTCTTTTGTGCTGGATTCTTTGAGATTCATGATCAAGAAGGGCTACCTGAACACCCTGTTAGGTTGAACTGTTCTCTCACTTTCTGTGAATATTGCCATATTTCATCTGTGTCAGATTTCCTTTTACTTATAAAAGGGTGCTTTGTGCTATGTAGGGTAGGGCATTACTGGAAGGTGATCCCATATATCACTTTAGATGCTGAGTAGAGAGACTGTACTTTTGTTATGGATGTTGTTAGTTCCTTTGACAGTATTGTCAGAATAGATGCAAGGGAAGGGTTGTCATCTGGATCCGCCACAGGTTCTAGTTCTAGTTTTAATATCTCTTACAGGGGTTGCTGTTGCTGGTCAATATCTGTGTAAATTGAACAATTGTCTGTAAGAAAGTGCAAGCCCACCACACAATGGCCATTTCTGCACTACACTTTCAGCATCTGTGGAATTCTGGGGTTTGTGGTTTACTGAGGCAAAAGAGCTCTCTGGCTGAGAATTTTTAGAGCCCCTCCCTAAACTGCAAACCCCAGGATTCCATAAGATGTTGAAAGTGGAATAATAAAACTATAACAGTGTAGTGCGGAAATGGCCAATGTTTGTGAAAGAAACATTTGTTACTGAATATGGACTGTAGATCACTGATGTCACATTGAAACATATTTATCTGGATTCTCTCTCCTGTTTTCTCTTCTGCACCTGTCCTGTATGTAAATAAATGATTTCTAGCTTTAGTGATCAATTTTTCACTTCTTGGGATGGATATTGTACAAATGCGTGGTTTAAATCCTTGAGTTGTGAATGCCTATAACTATAGAAAAGGGATGGGAATTGTGGTGTTCTCTGGATATTGTTAAACTGGAGTTCCCAGTAGCTTTAGCCAACTAGGCAATTGTGAGAAGTGGGGGGACTTGTACTTTCAACAATATCAGGAAGGCTGCTTGATTCCTGTCCCTGCTGTAGACTGCAGATTTTGTGGCTTGCTCTGTATGGAACCTAGAAGGGTGTAAGAATGTGAAGCATTCAATCAGTTTCCAATATATGCCTGTTATGAAGTTCTGGACACAGAACTAGGTGAAGATGTCATATCTGTATCAGGGGGAGGTTTTTTAAGAGGGAAACTGAAAAGGCCCTGCTCTGTTCATGACTCTATTCAATCATGAAGATGTTGGCACTTTGTGGGGCCATACCAGTACATATAGCAATGCCATTGATCTGAAGACATGTTTTCTCTCCAGTAGTAATTGTGGGCAAATACAAAGTGGCAAGTTGGTGGTAGATATGTAATTTTACTATGAGTTATGATATTAACAATGACTTATAGTCTTATATTTGTGGGAAATGTTGATGTAAAAAGCCTTAACATTATTGGAAAATCAAATTATGTCTTCTGGGAGATTGGATTGTCGGTTTCTCAGGAAGTCAGTAGTGGCCTGAGTGAATTGGAAGCATATAGTCTGAATTTGGAATCCATGTAATCAGACAGCACTGTTATAGGAACAATACCCACTGTTTGTGTTAGATATATAATTTTGTACATAGGTTTTAACTCCATGGAATATAGGCATGATTCTGGTTATTTGTTGCAAGTCTTGCTACCCCAAAATGTGGGTGCCATGAGGGCCCACCGGTGATGCCAGTACCTCTGTTCAATAATAGGGAATAATAAGCTCAAAAATAGGAGGCCTGCAAGAGAGGGGTAATGTAGTGAGATCTCCCACCTTTGTTATACGGGGTAGCTGCTAAAAGAGATCAGCCAGAAGACTTATAGTTCAATTAAATGTGTTTTATTGAGGGAAAATATGCATGCACACACACAAAATAATCTCACACACAAACAATCACACAAGGCTAACTGAAAAGAAAGGGAGGAAAATTGAATAGAGGAAATAGAAAGGGAATAGGTTATATCTCCACATTCAGAGAGAAGCAGAGAAGGATGAAATGGCTTGGAAGTTTTCACCCAAGGACAGCACTGTTCAAAAAGCAGAGCAACAAAATGGATCCCTGAAATTGAAAATGCTGTGAAGGGGACCAAAATCAAGGTCACTTTATACCCAGAAATCTGCCCTGGAGGCGTGACGTTTTAATGAGTCTCTACATATGTAAACAAAAGTTTTGCAGTGTGGACAAAAGGTGACAGAATAGGTTGATGGACTTTAATGTCTAAAGGAAGCAAGTTGATGATTTTAACATGTAGATGGCAAAAACTTTGGATGGCTGTGTGATTGGGTACTAGGAAGAAGTCACAGATGGGAGAATGAGACAGTTGTTGATTTGGTGGGAATCTTCCTGTTTTTGTGAGCCAGACCTGTCAAAACCAACAACTCCTTGTGTTTTGGAGTGTGTAATAAATATTAGGTTTCAGGGAGCTAATAACTGGTTTTATAGCTTCACCTTATTTGTGTTTCTATAGGAAATGCATACAGTAGTGGTGTTTGCTTCTGCACCTGGGCACCTTATTGCTTTCTGAGACTGGGTAGTTGATAAGATTAGTTCAGAGCCATTAAGTCATGCTTTACGACCTGGCCATGCTGGAGTCATCTCTGGCCTACTCCCAACCAACGTCCCTTTCACATGGCCTCAACTGTAAGTCTATATAATTTATATCTTATGCCAATTAAACATATCTGCCAATTAATATATTTTGCCAATTAAACCATTGCACAACACCAGTTACAGTCTGATGTATATGGTCATGGAATCTCAATTTTGGTACATGGCTGAGAACATAAAATGAACCCACATATCTAAAGTTAGTCAGATGTGGATCTGGTCAATGTATGAAAGGGAGACTGCTTGGAAACTCTAGGTAGGTTGTTTTAAGTTTAATGATGGAAAAAGGTGGTGTTTAAAGGGAGTAAGTTAATAAAATGAATGGATATCAGTTCGGTCTAACTGATCCATTTTTGAAGTTCTACATGAAATTTGTGTGCTCTATTCCCATTTAATTATAAATCGATTTTAACTGATCTTTTAAAAAAAGATCTGTATTTGTGTCCTTTAAGATCATAGCATTGTATACATTTCTTTCTTGATTTTTCAACTATTGGGAATGTGTTATTTTTAGCCAGTCTAGTGGCTGTAAACAACATATTAGGCATTCTGCATGGTCCAAATGCTATATTTGGGATTAATAATAAAAGGTTTGCATATTATGCTTCCATATCAGAGAAAGTATTACACTTCTAACCAAGTAATACTGTATCCTTTGTTGCTGACTAGCACCTAATTCCCAGGAAAAGTGTGATACCATAATCTGTGTGTGCATAAATTTTCAGAGAAAAGATTAAACAAAAAGGAAATGCTGATGAAATAACCTGCACTACAGAGCACCTGCTTAATCACAGGAAAGTCCAACGTACCTTGTGAGACAAAATTCCCCTTGGCGGCTGTAAATATTTGTGCAAGATTAACTTTAAGGGCTGATCTTATAACATACAGTGCTGGACTTTTGCTCTCTCTCTCCCCACCACGCATGTGACAGTATCATGAAGTTGTAATAATACATTTAAAAAAAACACCAATCTGTTATCATAAGTAGACTCAAGACTATGGATCTGTGTAGTTTAGTGCTAAAAGAAGGAGCTTTTAAGGAACTTTGTTTTACTCGCTCCCTACTGCCTCTGAGCTTAGTAATTCCCTGTTTTCTTTCCTGTTTCCAGAAAAATAATTATTTGTCATGTTATCCATACTCTGAAGCAATGGTTTGTACTTGCCCTGCAAGCCAAGATCAGATCCTACTTTGAAATTTTGTTCTGAGGAAACATCTCTAGTTGTAATTTGCCAGTGAAGATGGAAAGGCAAACTATGGTTTGGTTCAGAAGTAGAAATGGAAAAGAAAAACCAAACACACACACACACACACACACACACACACACACACACACATGAGAGAGAGAAAGCAGG
Source organism: Ctenosaura bakeri (assembly GCA_948474755.1). Classification (NCBI taxonomy): domain Eukaryota; kingdom Metazoa; phylum Chordata; class Lepidosauria; order Squamata; family Iguanidae; genus Ctenosaura; species Ctenosaura bakeri. The sequence goes on along the minus strand of CAOLHI010000054.1, from coordinate 889,143 downwards.
ATGAAATATGCCAGCATGAAGCCTTGTTCTCATATCTCCAAACCAAGGTTTCTGAATCAAGTATGTAAATCACAGGATATACAGTCGTCGCTCCACATTTGCTAGAGCAAGGGACACTGGACCCCTGTGAAAGTAGAAAAAACGTGAATAACTCTGGGCCCTCCCAAGCAATATTTAACACAGAAAAAAGTAGGATCACCATATTCAACCCACCCTGGATTCCTTCAAGGTATCAGGGTTCCTTCACAAAGCAGAAATGGGTGGGTGGCCTCCATCTAAGGCTGCCCCACACCATTTTTAATAGGGACTTACAAGCCTCGTTCGCAGTTTCTTAGTCTCATGAGGCTTGCAGTCTCTATTAAAAATGGCATAGAGAGGCAGCAGAGGTGACAGCAAATAATCTATGAATAATCCAATCCAGAAAAGTGAAACCCGCAAATGTAGAGGACTGACTGTAATATAATGTTCCTAGTTCTTACATGAGAAGATATTTGTAGTGTACCAGCTCTTGCCACATAATAGTTAAGATGGCCAATTTGGGGGCCTGGGACTAAGGAACATTTTCACACACTGTTGTCACTGTTTCTTAAGTGGCACGTGATTTTAGATCTTAAGCATGAAGAGATTCTTGGTCCTAACAGATCACACCTGGAACAAAAGGATATGCTAGGTGACAGCCCTTTTTTAACCTTTCCACACAGTATTGGTATCTAAATGTTAAAATGGAACTCAGTATCTTGCGTGTAGATATTTCAAACCCAAGCAGATACACAGGTTCATCTTCTTGCCATAACATCATAACATTGCTGCTGTGCTGATGTAACATGGTTTTGTTAACACAGATCTGGGAGAGCAAGCTAGTAAATATCATCCTAAGGGATTTGTTTGCTATACCAGGATATTTCAAAACAACATAGATTTCTTTGACACCCATTGGTGCTGGTATAAAGGCAATTAGGAAAGTTTCCCTTTTCTTTGCAATGTGAGAGGCAGGTACAGTTAGAAATTGGTGATTTGTTTACTTCACTGCTGTAGGGAGTTAGGAAGTTGCTTGTGCTAGCTGAATTGGCTTATTGCTGTCCTTCAGCTGGTACAACCCCTTCTGCCAGCTGGTTTCAGAGATCAGCTAGCAAAGAAATCTGGCAGCCAACTAATTTTCTAGCTGGGATTAGCCTTCAGAAAAGCTGAAAAGAGGGCAAAGAAAGGGTGGAACAAGAGAAGAAACAAGGTGTGCCCTCCAACCTGGTCCTAGTCACTATGGCAGCACAGAGTTAAATGAGGGCAAAGTAATCCTAAATCATTTCTGGCATTTCCAAACTGAGAGGAGTTTGGATTCAACACAACTTCTTCTGGCCTGCTGTTGGCTCAGCCATATTTGTCAGGTTTGTACCCTTAGTTACTTTAGTGAACTGTGCATTGTGATAAAAATTATAATTTACACCAAACATCTTGAGTTAAATGATTTGTGGATTGCCCCGTAAATTTTGGAGCATCATAACATTAAGAAAAAGCCTTTCTTCATGCTGTAATAGTTCTATTTTTGGAGCAAATATGTATTGCCATTGTAAACTTCAGTTTCTACCCAATGTCCATATAGTTTGAATGGGTCAATGGATTATCTTCATCCATGGCAGCATGACAAAAATGCTCCTATATAGAAAATAAAATTCCCTGGAAAATCTTTTGAAAAGATTCAGCACTATGGTAGTAGTTAAAACCTTTACAATAGCCAGTAGATCACATTTTTTTAAATTGCAAAGAAACATATGGTTTTTAATTATGCTGGTTTGGAATCTTTCAGAATTTTTACCCATGAAACTCAATATTATAACAAGACACAAGTAAGACAAGCTCAAATGATCAAGTACAAACAGAGAGATATTCTGCAGTTAGATTTCTTTATCTGGAAAAACTCCAGTCCTAAAAGATGAAGAGGAAGACAGCAAACTCCGGTCTTTTGAATTTCACCCCTCTTGTCTAGGCATAGGTCGTCCTGTGAAGAGAATGACTGGAGCCCAGAGTTGTTAGCTATTGGACTGGCAATTGGAGAATTTCAAAATAGCAAAGTTTAGTTACAAGCAGACAGATTAACCCACACCCAGATAATAAAATAAACTCTTTAATCAAATATTATCACATACCTTAACAGTACTGTGCAAATAGCTGCACTGGGTACAGTGAATACTTTTACAAAAACAAACTGAATATGAATAGCAAGTGTAATTACGTTTTGTGAACTTTGTACCCCAGATAGCCTGAAATCTTGCTCACATACACATTCCAGCTCACTGAAACATGCTGTGCACTTTTTTCCTGGGTTTCTATTCAGAAACAAAAGCATATTCCTATCCTTTTGTAGCCCTGCCTACAGGGATAGGTGAAGTGTTCTTTTAAGAACCTAGTTGTCTCTGGTCTCCTGTTTCTGTATATTTTTAAAGGGAAAGCAGTGCTTGAAACATAGGTCCAGACTTCATATCTGACCTGGAGTGGTTGTATTTTGTACCCATACACAAGTATTAATGTTGTGAGGGTTAGGGGCACAGGACCCCCGTGAAAGTGGAAAAACCATGAATAACTCTAGGCCCTCCCAAACCCTATTTAACACACAAAAAAGTATGATCACCATATTCAACCCACCATGGATTCCTTTGAGGCATCAGGGTTCCTTCACAAGGCAGAAATGGGTGGCTGGTGGGGCTTACCGCCACCTCCACCACTATCCCACATCATTTTTAATAAGGACTTACAAGCCTCGTTTGGAGTTTCTCAGCCTCACGAGGCTTACAGTCCCTATTAAAAATGGCATAGGAAGGCAGCAGAGGTGACAGCAAATCCGTGAATAATCAAATCTGCAAAAGTGAAACCTGCAAATGTGGAGGACTGACTGTACTGTGGAAGGAACCCATAAGCAGAGTACTAGTCAACTATTCTATGGTTTATCAAATTACCACATCTTGAAAGGAGGTTCTCTTAATTTAAAATGGGACTAAGTAATGTTGTTGTTGTCAGGAATGTCAGTATGGCAGTTTACTAAAATAAATGGGTGCAACTTCAACTAAATCTCTCACAACCACTATCAAGTGTAATCCTGTACATACTGTGCTCAGAAGCAAGTCCCACTGAGGTCCCAAGCATATGTGTCCCAAGCCTATGTGGATTACATTGTATATGCTTTTATAGAATTTGAACCATTTATGTTCATCCTGCTTTTGATACAAATGCAAGTGATTTTAACAGTTATTAACACTTCTCTTAAATATAAGAACTGATCTTTAATTCTTTGTTGTTCATGTAACTAACTCAGATATTCTGCGCAATCCTGGCTTTCCATGGTGGAGAGCAACATACGTGTCCCTTGCTTTTCGTCAACTCATTTTTTTGACATTCTGCTGTTTTGCTTCTTGCAAATTACAGAAAAATTCAATTAATTTGACAAGGGGTCCACTCTTTCATCCGGTCTTCTTGCCTATGGAGGCTCACTTGGGACCGCCTACATGTACATATGTGGTCTCAAGTTTTGCCTGTGGAAATAGTGGACCCTTCATCAAATCAATGGAACTTGTCTGTAATTTGCAAGCATTGAAACAGCAGGCTTCTGTCAGTTCTTCTTGCCTACAGAGGGTTGCTTGGGACTGCTAGCACACATGCATGTTCACTGATTGCAAAGCAAGCTGAGAAGGGGGGAAAAGATCCCACACCAGCTGAGAGACTTTTCCAGCAGGGCAGTTGGTCCCATGCAAACCTTCATAAGTTCTGTGTGTTCCCTACAGTGCATGGGTTCCACTTTTCAATCAGTTACTCTTTCTGACAGTGCTCCAATCCCTAATCTATCAGATAAGCAGGGGAAGCCAGTACTGTACTCTGCAATAGCTGTCCCTACTACAGTGGTTCTCAACCTGTGGGTCACAACCCCTTTGGGGGTCAAACGACCCTTTCACAGGGGTCACCTAAGACCATTGGAAAAATAAATGTTTCCAATGGTCTTAGGGTCCATTCCCTCCTCGGTGGTGGTGCGCAAGCGCGAGCCACGCACTTGCGTCCTCCTGCCCCCTGTTCAGAAGGGACTGAAATCGCTCCCCTTCTCTGCTACCGGGAGAAACTCCCGTCTGATGGGCCAGCTTCGGGGGCGGTGGCAGCACGGGGGCAGGCCCCCTCCTCACCACGGCCCCTGCCCCACTCGCAATGGAAGGGGGTGCAGCGGAAGGACTGGGGGGCCGCAAGGCGGTGCTTTTCTGGGGGGGTGAGCTGCGCCCGGTGCAAAAGACAAAGGCGCTGGGATTCCTCCCCCCCCAGCCAGGGTCGACACTCTAGAAACTTTTCCCACACTGTCCTCCCCAATGGAAACGAGAGCGAAACAGAAGCAGAGCCCGGGGGGGTTCTCGGAGTTTTTTCCCGGGGGAGACGCGTGGCTCCTCTTTCCCTCCCTGCCCGCCCCCCGCTCTTGTTCCTGGCCGGCGAGGCAGCCTTTGCTGGGGAAGAGGCATTGTAAATAATAAATAAATAATTTTATGGTTGGGGGTCACCACAACATGAGGAACTGTATTAAAGAGTCGTGGCATTAGGAAGGTTGAGAACCACTGCTCTACTAGAAGGGCGTGCTTATTGAGAAGTAAAAATGTGAATATCTAAATACCTTTAATGATTCTAGGAGAAAGGCAGCATGGTGTAGTGGACTGAACATTGGACTAAGACAGTGGAGAACAGTATTTGAATCACTGCTCAACCGTGAAAACCCATTGGGTGCCTTTGGGCAAGTCACATTCATAGGCCATTTCTGCACTAGACTGTTATAACACTATTATTCCACTTGCAACATCCTACGGAATCCTGGGGTTTGCAGTTTCGGGAGGGGCCAGTGGACCCCTTCGAAACTGCAAACCCCAGGATTCTGTAGGGTGTTGCAAGTGGAATAATAGCGCTATAACAGTCTAGTGCGAAAATGGCCATAATCAGAGAAAGGTAAAGGGAAAACCATTCTGAACGAACTTTGCAAGAAAATCATGGGTTAGGTTCACCTTAGGGTCCCCATAGGTCAGAAATGACTTGAAAGTACACAACAACAGCAGCAATTCCAGGGCTCTGATCCACTCAGCTCCTAGACCAACTCAGATTTGAGGGTCTGTCAAAATAACATGTAGTCACAGGTGCACTGAAACAATGGTTTATTGATTATGTGCAGAAATCCAATGTGATGCAACAATAAAACCCAAAGCAAAGGAAAAGTTAGCGCACATCCCTCTGCTGATTGAAGCACTCCTTCCTCATAGCTGTTTTCCATGGAGGATCCACACAATGAACAGAACATTGTTCCCAATGGATCAGTTTCAGTACAGCAAGGGCAAGACAGGACCAATTACTGTATCTCATCTGTTGTTGTTGGGTTTTTTTGCTCTTGTTGTTATATGCCTTCAAGTTATTTCCAACCTATGGCAACTAAGACATGCTTATGGGTTTCCATGACCACATAGGGCAGTGGTTCTCAACCTTCCTAATGCCGCAACCCTTTAATACAGTTCCTCATGTTGTGGTGACCCCCAACCACAAAATTATTTATTTATTATTTACAATGCCTCCCCCCGGCAAAGGCCGCCTCGCTGGCCAGGAACGGGGGGCGGGGGCGGGCAGGGAGGGAAAGAGGAGCCGCATGTCTTCCCCGGGAAAAAAGTCTAGAACCCCCCCGGGCTCTGCTTCTGCTTCGCTCTCGTTTCCGCTGGGGGGGCAGTGTGGGAAAAGTTTCCAGAGTGTCAACCCTGGCTGGGGGGAATCCCATCGCCTTTGTCTTTTGCGCCGGGCGCAGCTCACCCCTCCGGAAAAGTGCCGCTTTGCGGCCCCCCGGCCCTTCCTCAGCGCCCCCCTCCGTGGCAGGTGGGGCAGGGGCCGTGGTGAGGAGGGGGCCTGCCCCCTGTGCTGCCGCCGCCCCCTAAGCTGGCCCGTCAGACGGGAGGTTCTCCCGGTAGCAGGTAAGGGGAGCAATTTCAGTCCCTTCTGGACAGGGGCAGGAGGACGCGAGTGCGTGGCTCGCGCTTGCACACCACCACTCCTGCTGTGGTGACGCTGTGGCCGCATGTGCTCCCGCCAAAGGGGGCAGGAGGATGCGAGTGCGTGGCTCGTGCTTGCACAACACCACCGGGGAGGGAATGGAGCCTAAGACCATCGGAAATACGTATTTTCCAATGGTCTTAGGCGACCCCTGTGAAAGGGTTGTTCGACCCCCAAAGGGGTTGCGACTCACAGGTTGAGAACTGCTGACATAGGGGATTGTCTGGTGTCCTAATGCTCTTCTAGAAAGTTGTTAGACTTTCTAGGGGTAGGGGTAGGGAATCACCTCATTCTTTCTAACAAAGGAACAGTTTCCTACATGTTCTAAGATGGAAGCATTCTTATCTTTAGCGTGGGCTGATTTTGCTTAGCTTGCTAGGGAGGATGCAACTATTGAAAGCTGCATTGTTGTTACTGTTCTTCTTTTTGTTGGTAGCTATCGGCCAACTTAATGAATTAGCAAATGCCTAGTTACTATGTTATGCATCCCTTAGGCATATAAAACATGTACAGGGTAAATCTGTGAGTTAACTATCACTCCTTGGCAATTCTTCTGGAAATTCCGAACTCTTACAATATATTTTAGCAACTTCTTGCTTTTTTAAAAAAGCTATATTTTTTATGCATCCAGTTGCAAAGTAAATGTGGTTGACTCTCTGTTCATTTTGGGATTAGCTACTTTCCCAGCCATTGCCAGTGGCCACATCACATGTTTTCTCAGTTCTTACCAAATAGTTTCTCAATGTGGTCCATTTGTGTCTTCAAATATAGAATCTGTTTCTATCTTTTGAAAGAATAGAACATCGCTTTGGTGACAGATAGGCATGTGCATGCACACATGCATATGTATCCATACATACACATGCGTGCACACACACACACACACACACATATGTACATATACTTTGCTGAATAGAACAGAGTCAACAATAGCAGTAGTTTATGTCCTAACACTTCCTTCTTGTATGCAAGTCTCTGGTGACTGCAGGAAGTCACTTAGAAAGAATGAAGTTCCTTGGCTTGGGGCCCAGTAATGTCTGGCACTGGGTCAGCCTTTTCCCTTGACTCTACAGTAACAGACTTTTTTCCTCAGTTCACATTTTAGTTGAACTTAAACATTCAGTGAAGTGACTGTGGAGTTGCTTTCACTGGCAAATTAAGGCTTGACAACCTGCATATTTGATCTTGAGAACAGTCTCATGGTTGTAAAAGCACCAAAGTCAAATTATGTATTTGTATATTTAACCCTGTGGATGCAAACTTGACAAAGTAAACATATGGTTTCAGTCCACTTGTCCTGTGTCTTTTAAAATGCATATTTAGGTAAGTACAGGTCATCTGCATTCATACAGTATTCTAAGGAAAATAGAGAAAGGTTCAGATTAAGGATGGGCCAATCCTCGAATCCTGGGTAAGGATTTGAGATTCCCGAATCTGAAACCCTGTGCCAAAATAGGCAAACCAAATCTTTCGAATCTGCCAACCAAATAGATTGTTGGAGACCAGGACGCCTGAAAACCAGGGAGACCGGGATGTGTAAAAACCTAGGAGGCCAGGATTGCTGAAAACCTGGGAGATCAGACATACAAAGGAAGATAGTAAGTAGGTGAGATTTTCCATTGGAGTAATAATGGCCTTTGCTAACAATTTCAGAAATTACATCTGGGCTTGTATTGGAGGATATTTAGATTGAACATTTAATATTTAAGTTCAGTACTTGACTGGAAGCTACAGGCTTAAGATTTCAAGGACAGCTGAAACATTCCTTTGTATAGCTCCCTTGCAAACCTCTTTCATACACAATTCTGGGGTTTGGAGTTTTACTAGGTGTCACAGCCTTCTCTGCCAAAGTGTACTGGTGCATCATCAAACTACAAATCCCAGGATGCCAGAAGGAGCTATGCAAAGAAAAGCCAGTTTTGACCTGGATTATCTCTGTACTGTAGTGGTCCTGTTTACATAGGCAGGAAAATGTGGGATTAATCCACATTTTCCTGCCTATGTAGAAAAGGCCTTCATGTCATTTTCAATCTGGGGAGATCCTGAGGCAAAACTATGATAATTGTCTTGGCCAAATTTCTTCAGAGGGAGGTTTGCCTTTGCCTAGGCTTTTGCTAAGGCTGAGAGAGTGTGTCTTGCCCAAGATTATCCTTCTTTCTCTTGCTTTTTAGACTCTTTTATGAAAAAAGATTCGAAACATTCCAGATTCATGGGTTCCCAGAACCTTCAAGGGATTCGGATCCAGATTTGGAAAATTCTGGATTCATCCCTTCCCTAGTTCAGATCTTTGATCCTTTTTTATACATATCACTTACTTTAATACAGCCTTCTAAAACCTTTTCACCCTGGAGAAATCCTTGAAACAATTTGCACTCCTCAAGAACTCCTGCATAAAAGATTATTATGTATATAGCTAAAAAAAAGTGTTCCCTACCGTCATGATCTCTTGTGGAAATCTTCGTAACCTCTCATAAAACCCTTAGGATTCTAGGAAACCCTTGTGTTCTGTGGAACCCTGGTTGACAAACACTGGCTTAAACTATAGAGGCCTTATTCCAATTGTTGGTCCCACCCTAGAGTAGATCCACTGAATCAGTGGGATTTACTAGAGATGTGAAGGTCTGAGGGAAAGAATTGGAAAAATTCAGAAAAAAGTGTTTTTTCCCCATTTTTTCCTGAAGGGTTTTGTTTTGTTTTGTTTTTTGTTTTTTGGAGCAAATGAAAAAATGAAAAGGCAGATTATGGAATATGTCTAAAACAAGATGTTTATATATTTACTCACCCAAAAGTTATTTCTAAAATCTATGTACAGTATTAGAGAATTGCAGTTATTCAATGTGGTTTTCTTTTCTCTCTTGTTTTTATGAGAATGAGTGCATTATATCTGCCTGATACTAGAGAGAACTGTGGTAGGCAAAATAATTTTCTCCCCAAATTCCCCAACCACATAATCATTTTCAGGTTTTTTTTTTTTTTTTTTTGCCATTTATTTTTAAAATTAGAATTCCTTTGTTCGTGTCCATACAAAAAGACAAATATAAATATATGCAAACAAATAACAATAACAGTGTTAACAGGTAGTTTACATAAAATGAGAAGTTTGTACTCACAAAAGAAGAAACAAGAAACAAAGAACAAAAAAGACCAAACAATATATCAGCAATATAAAACAATTCCAATACAACATACTGCAATAAACAAATCTGACTTCCTTCTTTGAAAGACCTACAGATTGGATATCTTCTCGGTTATTACACTACTCCTTTATCTTATTGCTTACAAATTTAATCTTCCTAAGAAACCCTTTTTAATATTTGTAAATCAATTTGAACCTCTTCTTTACAACAATCTCTCAAATCTATGCTTATCACCCTTAACTAGCTATATCATTCATAATTCATTATCGTCGTCATTACAGCATGATCATTGTCATTATTATCATCATTATCGTCATCATTGCAACATAATCATTACATCAATAACGTTTGTTATTTTGCCATTATCATCAGCATGTCTTTACATCACAATCATCATTACATCATATTTGCTTTCATTAAGTCAGTAACTTTCACTATTTCCAAAGTTTAATTGTGTGGAAACAGTTTAATTGCGTGATGGTTGAATCTGAGGAGATCTTGGCAAGATGGGAAAATTATACCATAGGACCACGAATTATGCTGGGTGGGTATTAGTACACTCTGTGGAGAAGAATGCATGCATCTGACGCTCTGAACATCTTAATGTGTCATCTGGAAAAAACAAGTAAAGTAGACAATTTTCATCTTCACAGAAGTTATAAAAGGGAAGCTCTGTAGAAGATGGAACTGAAACCAGCATATAGGTCTCCTTTACCTAACAGTTATACACAGGCGATGACTTAATGTTTATTTTTATGTGCCAGGAGCTTGGTTGGTGTGTAGCAAGGAACAGTTGCTCAGCTTCACTACTTGCCAGAGCAGGAAAATGGATCCCTATTTAATGAGAACTCTGGAGGCTGCCTAAATTAGGAAACACATGAAAGACATCTATATTTTATCTCTCTGCACAGTTCAACTCTTTCTTGGGCGTAACACTTCCATCCTCCACCTCTTCACAAGCTGCATCAAGTAAGATTAAGGCAGTGTCAGGGAAAATAACAAGTATGCTTCAAAGTAGTTGACTGCTACATTTTCTGTAAAGCAACAGAGCTCACACAACAAGCCATAGATTGTGTTCCAAAGGCTTCCAGAAGAATTTTAAGGCAATTTCTTGGGATTTAAGGTTGGGCGTGTCCTTATGTCACCATACTTAAACATCTTGGCTAGCAATGTTTAAAATAGCAATAGCTATCTTTCAAATATGCATTCAGGCCTATCTTCCTGCTCCAATCACACAAAAATGGAACAGGACAGCCATAAACCATGGCTGTGTTGCCTTTCTCCACCTACTGACAATAAGTGGCCTGTAGAAAGTAGCATATAGCAAAACAGGAAATGTCACATCTGATATTACCTGAGAAAGGGAACAACTGATAGAAAAAACCTTTCTTTTGCCTCTCTCTCAGACAGAGAGGGGATTTGAAATAAAGCCTCTGAAATGCTTAAAGCATAGGTAGGCTTGCTAGGGAGAAAAGGGCAACATGGGATTTGGCCATTTATTTTTAAAATGTTAGTCCAGAAGTGTCCCCACCCAGCCACTTATTTTTAAACCAAAACAAAATTAAAAAAAAAATTCACACAGCACAGCAAAATTAAGAACAGGAAAAATACAATTTCTTTAAAAACAGGGAACAGAGCTAATACATTTTAAACTGGCTGAAAAGCCAGTTTAAAACTATAACCAGTGGTTTGATTTATATCAGGATATTAACCGGGATTCAGTGCAACCCTTTTACCAAAGATGCTTTGCCCCATTCAGCTCGCTCTCATAATTCAAGTTACATTGCCAAGCTCCAATAAGTTCACATGTTACTTGGGTGCGGTGGTGTCATTCAAAATAATTAACAAGCAGTTCCCAAACCCCTCTCTCCTCTGGTCAGGCCTTATCTACACTATTGCATTCAGCATTTTGCACCTCGTTTTAAGAAGGATATACTTACTATAGACAAGTTGGAGAAGGATCAGAGAAAGGCAACAAGAATGGCAAGAGGTATGGAGAACATATGAGGAAAGGTTGAAGGAGCTGGGCTTGTTCAGCTAGCTGAAAAGAAGACTGAGGAGTGGTATGACTGCACTCTTCAAATACTTCAAAGGCTGTCACAGAGAGGAGGTGGTAGGACTGTTCTTTACTGTCCCGGTGGGTAGGACCAGATCTAGTGGTTTGACGTTACAGGAGAATAGGTTTCAATTGTAGATTGGAAGGAATTTCTTGACAGTAGGAACAGTTTACAGTGGAACCAATTGCCTAGGAAAGTGGTAGGGTCTCCTTCTCTGGACATCTATAAAAAGAAGCTGGACAGACACCTGCTCCAGATGCTTTAGCTGGGGATCCTCCATTGAACAATAGGTTGGTGGCCCGTGAAGCCCCTTCCAAATCTATGATTCTATGACTTCACCTCTTGCCTGGTTCACTATTCTTTCATAACGGGATAAGAACAGTTATGAAATAATAACTCTATAAGCCATTCCTTTTCTAAGTATATTTTTGTGAGATTTTTTCAGTACAGTTGTGTTATCTTTAAACATTCCATCTGAATGAGTGTGGTATTTACCCTCTATTATCTTTAAGGATGCATTCCAGCATCTTGTTATGTCCTACACAGTTTTCTAATGGTCATGAACCAAAGTTTCTTGGCTTATAGATAGTCTAGATTTTACTGAGCTTTTTCCTTGTTTACAGCACATCTGAACAAAGGGAACAGTTGTATTTGTGTCCTTCTGGTGGGCTTCCCATTGACAACTGCTGTGGTAATCAGAATGTTGGACTAAATAGGCCTTTAGCTTGATCCAGCGTAGCTCTTCATGTGTTCTTATGTCATTAGAAAATGTGTCCAAAAATAGCACTTGAGCAATAATGACTGGAAGCAGGGTGCTTCTGTTAAGCTCTTTGTGATCCAAGATTCTGAATTGTGCCAGTGATCTCAATTAATATGGAAGGCTGCCTGCTTCAGAAGTCTTGCAGAACATGGCTACAGTTGGGTCAGAAGGAGGAGCTCAGCTTTGGGGGCTGGATTAACTGACCCTACCTCTTCATAATGTGTACTGTATTCCTGTTCACAGTCTTACGTTATGCATGAATGTTTACAAAGGCAGGCCCAGCTAGAAGATGTTACAGCAACTTAGCCTAGAAGTTCCCAAAGCATATAGCATTGTAATCAGATTATTATTTCCAGGAGCATCAACATACGTGGTGTTCACTCTTAGCAGGCAGAAAACACTTCTAAATCATCGCCACTACATTGAGATCCACAAGTAGGCCCTCGATATCTGCTAGGGTATCCAGGACCCCACCACGGATAACAAAATTTGTGGATGCTCAAGTCCCATTATGTACAATGGTGTAGTAAAATGGCATCCATTATATAAAATAGCAAAATCAGAGTTTGCTTTTCAAATTTTTTAAGAAATATTTTCAAGCCGTGGTTAGTTGAATCTGTGGATACAGAATCCGCAGATATAGAGGGTTGACCGTAGTCAGTGCTGGTCCTAGCCAAACAGCACAATACAGATTTACCGGTAGATCAGTGTTGAGAAAGTGTGTACAAGTGTCCCTTTTTGTTGACTTGGGTTTTTTGACATTCCGTTCTTTCAGTGGTTTTAAATTACAGTACAGATATGTTTTGTTATATTAGTGAGGCACCTGCTCTTTTGTCAGTTCATCTTGCCCATGGAGGCTTGCTTGGGATAGCTTGCATGCATGTGCATGCTACATACAAAGTGAGCTGAGAAGGGGAGAGTTGCCAAGCCAACTTGGTCAGGCCCATGCAAGCTTCTGTAATCCCCCTATGTTCCAAACACGAAGAAGACTGGTTTCCACTTTTCAACTAATTCCACTTTCTGACAGTGCTAACCTGTCAGATAAGTGGGGGATGCCTGTATTCAGATATGTATAAATGTGAACACAAAGAAGGGGGAAATGTTCCCCCAGTATTTCAGAGTTCCCACCCAGACTTCATTCCCACATTTGTTTAACATACTGTAACCAGGAAATTCATAATCTGTATTTAGTGTACAAATTACCAGGAAGTCTCATTGTGTGGTGTAGGTAGGTACAACGAAGAGTTGTGGTCAAGTGTATATTCAAGACTCAGAACTTTCTTGTATTCTGTCTTCCTTAAAATAGGGCTGGTGCCTCCTTACATTCTGGAATGGCTTCAAATTTTAGATACATCCAAGTTCCCTGAATCCTATAATTAGAGCAGAGGTTCATCTAAGCGATTCTATCTGGTCACACAAGATACTATCTACACATATGAAACAAATGTGAATGTGTAGAGGAAGGCTGAGTTTCTCTTACTTTGCTGTTTCATTTTGTTAAGCATGTTTCTCAAATATGGATTATGTGGAAATTTAATGAACATTTCCTTCATAATTTTTTTTCTCTGTAGTGAAGAGTAGGTTTTATTGTAGATGTAGCCACAGAGGAAGACTACAACCTGAGTCATCTGAGTTCCAATTTCACCTGCTTTTTCCAGCATTCATCAGCCTTGCTTTAGGCCCAGGGTGAAGAATGCTTGGCCTTGAAGAATTACTACTCCCATCAAGGCTCAACACTGGCCAGACTGGATAGGGCTATTGTGAACTACAGTGTAGGAACATGGGAGGGTCATTGGCTCCTCAGGCCTCTTCTAGGCCTAGCAAACTGTCTCTTTTACATGAGCCATTTCTAAGGAGCATAACCAAGGCTGTAGTCAAATGCGGCTCACACAGGGCAGGAAGGAGCAAGTGCCTGGGTAGCATCCTGTGATACAATACATCTGGTGGAGCTAGTAGTAATACTAGTGGAACTAGAAGTAGTGGACTAGAAAAAGATTTGTTAGCTGGAGATTTTCTAGATGTATAGTGCAAGTGGGGATATGGGTGTCACTTCCTTTCAAAAAATGTTATCAGGGGAGTGGGTTAAAGCCCAACATAATTTGCTCAGAGCTTGGACAGGTTGCTTAGAGTTCACAAAAGTCCTTAGCCAGCATGGTAATTGTGAGAATCTTGACCCCAAGAAATAATGTTTCTCTACTGAATTTGCTTTTCTAGGATAGGCCAGAGTACATTGATGCTCAGGATGGGTTTTGGTGTGCCTTAAATCTCACTTCAGGAGCACATTAGAATGATTAGTATAGACTACACCTCTAAACTCTCTCATTTTTTAAAATATAGCACAATTGCAGCCAGCTTTGTAGACCAACAAAGACAGAAGCAACTGGGCTGTTACTGGCAAATCCCATTGGGGCCCATTTCGAGGTGATTTCTCTTGAAGGAAGCTACTGATGCCAAAGTTAATGGGATTTTCCTTTCTTGGGAGGAAGTTAAAAGCAAAAATTGGCAACATTACTTTGGGGACTTTTGATCCCACAATCCACTCCCAAGGATTCTAAGAGCTATTGTCTGTGAAGTTACTTTTCTGAGTTCTGCTCAAAAACCTTTTTAATGCATAACTAGGTGTGAAGGTGTAAGAAATACCTGTGTGTTTTTTTCAGTGTGATTAAATCTCTCCCCCCCCCACACACACACACAAGGCCAGCCTGTGTTAAAGGCTTTAAAGGCTGTTTACATGATCAGGTACTGTATGTATTTTACCAGTTGTGGCTTCTACTCCCTGCTTCCTGATCTGTTCACTGAATACCTTTCTGAAATGTTTAATGGTTTGCCTAGCTACCAGAAGGGATCACCTGCTTGACAAAGAATTTAAAATGCAGTTATAAAATCTGGAAGTGAAATGCCCTTAGAGTAAAAGGCCAGTTTTAAAACGGCCCATTATGCAGGCTGGACAGAAAAGACGTGTCATTCTGTTACTGTTGTGGTTCCACCTAAAATATTTTCCAGTTGCTGACAAAATTGAAACTAGTCTAAACAAAATACCCAGCACAGTTTCATTTCTAATTTCTTCTCTACCTTGCTTTCAGTTTTTGTGTTGGTTCTCATTTTGACAAGATGTCTGACCCTAGAAGTTGCAGTTTCTGGATGTATTTGTTCAGGGTTTCTAGCTAGCTAGTTTGAACTTAAGGCAGATGAAAAATTGCTCAGAGAAGCTCAGAAACAACTTGTGGACTCCATTTGATGGAACAGCCACAGACATAAAATTAACTCCAAAATTTTGTATTTTTATTCCACTTGAATGTGTCCATATCTCCTAGGCTGTAGATTGTCTGTTCCGCCCGCCTCCATTTGTGCTCATTTTGACTACAAAAATGTGTGCTTTTGTTAATATATGGGAGGCAGAGGCAAAGTGGAAAACCTGGGCTGGGTTTGGTACCAATAGACGGTAGGATTTTTATTTAACCTCTGAAAGTCTTTGTATTTTTAAGTTACTCCAATTTGTAATTGGTACTTTTCCTAGTATTCTACACAGCAAACTAATCATCATGTTCTTTTAATGCATACATCAAGATTTGCATCACAAACTGTATCCACATAGATACACTTAAAAAGCTTGGTGAAGTCAAAACTATGTCAAGATAGGATTGGATAGCTTTCAATAGAGATTTATGGAAAAACACTGTTTATACTTGCTGTAAGGCATAGTAAAATAAAATTTGATGTTGTTGATTATTTTATTTTGATTTGTGAAGGAAAAATTTGGTAACGGATCCAGAGAAACGTTAATGCTTTGATAACCAGAGATTTCCTGTAGAGATTGGATTTTTAAAAAATTATTTAGTTCTTACAAAATTCTGGCTCTCTTTCAGACTTTTGAAGAGGTTTATAGTGAAAAAGCCTCCAGTGTTGGTCTAACTGAAGAAAAATTCCCACTGATTTCATTGATGATTTAATTGTAAGTCATCACATGAAATGCTGCTTCTAGAGCTTTCAGTGAATACCATGACATATTGCTGAAGCTGTGTTAAAAAAAATTAGTTTAATAGCAGTGATATGTTTACCCCAAGTTTCAAGTCAAGTCTCAAGTCTCTAACTTCTAATAAGTCAAGTCTCAAGTCTGGGAGCCAACTTCATACAACAATCTATATTCCAGAATTTCTGTATGAAGTTGAATATAAAGTCAATTTTAACAATTAATGTAGAGTCAGTTGTCCAGATTTGTGAGTTTGCCATCTGCAGCTTTGAAAGTAGGGAATAGGATCTTTCTTACTTCCCCTTCCTGAAGCTGGAGGCTTTTGTTTCAGTAGGCATAAAAGAGTCTGCAGCTTCAGGAGCAGAGAATAGGATCCTTCTTACTTCCCATTTCTAATGTTGGGGGCTTTTTCAGAAATGAGGAATGGGACTCTTCTTACTCCCTATTACTTAAGCTTCATAACTTTTAGAAGGAAGGATCCTTCCTCTTCCTGCCCATTGCCTAACAGATTTGCTGTTCCCCTCTGAGAAACATGCCCTACACTATGGGGGCGAGTCTTGCTTTCTATTCTTAGGAGTAGTTTTAGAAGGCTCCTCTGATATTCAGCTGGGACAGGCTGCCAAGCAGACCTCAATTTCGCCTCAAGTCTGTTGCCTAACTTGTTTGTTGTTCCCCTCTGAGAAATGCACCCATGCTTTGGGCTTGAGACAGATCATCATGTAACCAGTAGACAAAAGGAGATGGAAACATTGTTCAGAGTCATAAGGTTTCTGGATGTATGTGTTGTGTTACTGAACCAAGGGCAGCATTGGGCAGCATGTTGGTCATTAAAAATATACAACTCAGGAGTTGAGTCAAGTCAGTGCATCATTTATTGCCAAGTCAAGTCGCCCTGACATACCACTAGGGATATTTCTATAGGCCTTAAATCCTGTTTTCATAGGCCCTAGGCACTATGCCAAAAGGACAAGGCGGTTCTGGGCTGTACCATCTTATAGTGAATGTGGAAGATTACACATGGTTACACCTGTGCCTCAAAATCTTCCTCTCCTTTGAACATTTACACATCATAAGGGCTTATTGCCCAGCCATAGGAGACTTCTTAATGGAGACATGCACAAAAGGTTGTAAAAAAATAAAAGCCAAATGCCACCCCTTTGTTTTCACATCCATGTCAGTAACATTGTTATAGGGCATGCTAATATCTGCCTATTAACATAAACACCATCTGCTCACCCTTGAATGGGATATATGTCACCAATTGTCAACAATGCGCTTTTGCTATCTCCCTATGGCAATTGATTGTTCTCTAAGCAGGAGAATAAATAGACCCAAATGTGAAATAAGAATGGCAGTATTCAGAAATCAGAGGGGGAACATTTCCACTTTCCAAGTGCATTTTCTGCATTTGACAGCAAATCTGCAGCCTTGCAAGATAAGTTCCGGTGTAAAAATTCTTGAACTAGAATTGACTGGCAAATTTGATTCTGTTTCATTTTGGCTTGATCAAGATTCTAGGGTTCTTTCCCAGAACAAATGTTAAATTAGCACAACCAAAAACATGATGAGTGATGGAGGATATAAATGGTTCTCTTTCAGTTTTTCTCCCATTTGGACTCTGCATCATTTGGTCTCTACAGCTGGCTTAAATATGAAATATGAAAAAGATCTACAGGACTTAGTAGATCACAAACTAAATATGAGTGAACAATGTGATGGAATGACCAAGAAAAGCTAATGCAATTTTGAGCTTTATCAACAAGAGTATAGTGTCCTAATCAAGGGAAATAGTCATCCCACTCTGTTCTGCCTTAGTCAGACCTTACCTGGAATACTGTGTCCAGTTCTGGGCATCACAGTTCAAGAAGGAATTGTATAGTATGATTCTGGTACTTATGTAAATTTACCAAATACTGGAATTAAATTTTCGGAGGTACCAGATCTCTTCCTTCAATCTGTGAAGAGATGCGAGAACACATGCGGACATTGGTTTATGAAGATGAGAAGGAAGAAATATCTGAGGCTGAGAAACTGTGCGGTTCAGAAGTGCTGATTGAAGTCAGTACATACCCTAAATAATTATTTTAAAATCACACTTCCTTTCTTTCCTCCACCACTCCTGTGTGCATGGTTAAGTTCATCCTTCATTATTTCATGCATATGCTATTCTTTAGTACTCACCACGTATGGCTGTTGGTAAAGAGAGTTTGCACAGTGCTGCATCACTAGCTTTGTACGCTGTTGATCAGAAGAGGTAGACAAGTTTGGAAGTCTGTTTTTTTAATGTGTTTCTTTCTCTTTGTGTCTGAGGGGCATAATTAAGAAAAAAGATCGCACATGTTATATCATTACCTCAGGGCAAAATATATTACCTCTGGCTTAAGTTCTTACGTTTTATATGCCATCTTGATTATATTGTCCTGTGGTGCGAAAACTGAGCAATTCAGCACTTGAAGGGAAATCACCAAAACCTTGATGCATGCCCTGTCTTCTACCTCAGAACTAGGATTCAGGGTACCTTATAAGATTAAAACAAATACGGTATACATAAAATATATGATAAATAAAATTAAAATGTAATCAGATTTTCTTTGAATGTTCAAAACAATTTAAAATAGCCATTACGAAAATTTTAAAAGAACCTTAAAAGCTCCACAACACATTATTATTATTATTATTATTATGTTGTTGTTGTTGTTGTTATTATTATTATTCCCCACCATATATCAAAGATCTCGGGACAGCCTATAGATCACATTAAAACAAGTTAAACTGTTTAAACAATAAAATTATTAAATAAGCTAAAACATCCTAAGCAACATTAATAAGTTAAAAACAGATTTAAAAGTTTTTAAATCTATATACAACTGTATTTGGAATGAATTAAAGAGAACCAGCATGGTTTAGTGTTTTAAGCATTGGACTATGACTTTAGACAGAAGGGTTTGAATTTCCACTCATTGCAAAGCGGTGTTCTCTCAGTGGCAAGTGGCGTTTTCTCAGCTGTAGAGGAAGGCAAAGGCAAACCTCCTTTGAACAAATTTTGCCAAGAAGACTCTGTGATAAGTTCATCTTAGGGTTGCCATAAGTCAAAAATTATTTAAAGGGCACACAACAACATCAATGAGGCCCAAAGACTTTAACGAACAGCCAAGTTTTAGCATGGCAATTAAAATGCATGAATATTGGCACCAGTACAGCCTCCAGTGGGAGGGCATTCCACAGTTGAGGGGCCATGGCTGGGAAGGCCCTCTTCCATGTCTCAACACACTATACTGGTCTCACTGGTGGGACACAGAGGAGAATTTCCCACTTCCCAGCAGACCTTAATCCTCAGGCAGGTGTATATGGGGAGAGGCATTCTCTCAAGTATTGAGGGCTTTAGGGCTTTAAATGTCCTCACGAACCCTTTGAATTCAGACTGGAAATGTATTGGCAACCAGTACAATTCTTCAAGACTGACATAATATGCTGTCTATGCAGTATTCCAATCAGCAGTTGAACTGCTGCATTTTTCACTAGCTGTACCTTCTGAATTTAACTCAAGAGCGTTGTATAGTAGCCTGATTTGAAGGTTACTGGTGCATGGACTACTGTGGCTATGTTATCTCTGTTTAGGAAAGACCATAACCAGTGCACCAGTCAAAACTGGTGCCAAGCACTCTGAGCCATAGAGTCCACTGAGGTCTCCAGTGGCAGGGATAGATCTAAGTCTACACCCAAGCTACATGCCTGCTCCTTCATGGATGCAGGGAGTACAACCCCATCCAAGACAGGCTGTTCACTCATTTTCCAAACCCAAGAACCACCAAACCACAGAGCCTCAATCTTAATCAGGATTGGTCTTCAGTTTTTTGGCCTTCTTCCAGCCCATTGCAGCATCAAGACACTGATCCAGCACCTGCACAGCCCCAGCTAGCTCTAGTGAGAAGGAGAAAAAGAGCTACTTGTCATCAGATGGCACTCTGGGTCAATCCCCCTTATGACCTCCCCCAGTGAACAGTGTGGGAGATAGGATGGAGCCCAGTGGCATCCCTCAGTTTAATTAGAGAACTAGGATTCAAGGAGTCCCCCTATTAGAAGTCAGAACAGTCAGCTTCCAAGATCTTGTCAGAATAGAGACATAGCTGCTTACCAGAAATGCCTGTAAGGATGGCAGAACAAGATAAAGGTCTACCTTGGAGACTGAAGGCCTGGACAGCCTTGTGTGGGAGAGTGCAATCCTTGACTGTCTTATAAAGAAAGGGAAGTAAAGTCCTGTCTTATTTTTTTCCTTGTTTTTTTTTGAATGAGTGTCATTTTAAAGGTTTGTCATTCTATAGGTAGTTTAATTTTAACATTTTAACAATACCTTCTTGTATGATCTTATATATACACATGTTTTTACCTGTATATTTTACCTGTATTTGTTTAATTTCTCTAAGCCAATCTGAGTTCTGACTCAGAAGAAAATGAAGGAAATAAACATGAAAATAGCAGGGAAAGCCAAAGTTATCTGCTGCTCCTGATCTATTGCTTTTATATTCTATGCTTCCTCCAAACTTCAGCACAGCATATATAGGGGATTTTTCACTCCATTTCTTAGTGTGGTAGATGTCCTGCATGCAGAAATGCTGACCTGGCACCCTTTCAAGCTACACAGTTACACAACACCCTTTAACTTCCATGGCTGCATCCTATGGAAACCTGGAGTTTGTAGTTTGTTAAGGAACTAGAGTTCTCTGACTAAGAACTCTAAATGCTGCTTCCCAGACTCCAGATCCCAAGATGCCATAGGATGTTGGCATGGCAGTTAAAATGGAATCACAGTACTATAATTATGTAGTTTGAAAGGGCTCCTGGGGATTATGACACAGCATATTCTTGCTTACCAGGAGAACCCCTACCACTCAAATCTGTAGGCAGATTTATGGAATTGATCACTACAGATCTCCCCAAACTGGCAAGAACTGAGCTCTACAGATTTGCACTGTCCTTGTGCTGCCTCTGTGTTTTAGCAGCAGAGGGTTCGTGCAGGAAACATTTGTCAACTAACTGGAAGCAGGAGTTTGACTTTCTTTTAAGCTAGAGCCTAAATAAAAGAGAAACTGTGCAGTTCTCTTTTATGAATCATGGAGAACAAAAGTCGGCCATCTGGAAAGCATGCTGTGAGGTTTACATTCTCTGGTCCTAGTTCTCACCTACACCAACATAATCTCTTTTAATCTATGTAGGCAGGTTTAAGGTTTTGTGGCAGCCAGAAAAAAATAAGTTACCTACTCATACATTTTGCAAGCCCAGTGTTGCTGTCACCTCTCCCTCCAGGAGATTTTACTTAGACAGAGTTCTTTCCAGCATGAAAAGAGGGGATGTAGTGGGTGTCCTCAGAGATGATTTCATGGGCCTGGTGCCCCATTCCAAATAAGGAGAGTGTATGTCATTTCCTAAGTCAAGGGAAGTGGGAAGTCTTAATGTGGAAAAAGCCACGGGAGTGTGCTACAGCCTGGGAGCATTTTTAGATGAAGTGTTCCTCACATGAGCAACTGGGAGACACCACTGAGCTCTTCATCCCCACCACTGATCATTTGTTTAACAGGAAAAGAGAGAAGTGGTTGGAAAACAAGAGAGGCTTGCAAGTGGAGGAAGACAATGTATGAAACCCTAGTAAAATGTTTTGATTTTAGATTGATCTTAACTCTATACATGCTTAATATCTTGAACAGCATACAGAATTTCATGATTTGCTGCTAACGTTTTTTCAAAGCCTTAGGTTTGCAAAATGTGTAGAAAAATATAACATTCCACCTATAATAAGAGGATATCATAATAAAATCCCAATCCAAAACAACTAATTCTCTTTTAAAAATTATTTGTTGAATAATTTTAGTGCAAACACAAATAATCTAATTCACAAAAAAACTAAACTTAAAATAAAACACTGTTTTATTTTAACTCAGCAACCTTAGCAATCTGTTTTTTCTCCATTGGTGCTTCAATCCATTTCCACATTTGAACAAACAATATTCTTGCTGCTGTTATTATACACCTGTTTTGCTTTAATGTTCCAGCTTCACACACCCAGCTGTAATTGCTTCTGTGATGGTTTCTTTCGCTGTTTAAGATTCAGCAGCAAAAGAAGCCCATGGTTTCTCACCTTTGTCTTTGTGCAGCTGTGGTTTGTGGGGTTAGTTTAAGGTAGTTAAGATATTTCGAGCACAGCCATCCCCTCTTTCTGAACCAGCAGTGGTGTCTTTTGGCCACACTGCACCATCTGTGTGCTGAGATCTTCATGCACATTCAAATGCCTATGAAGATAATTCCTCCTTTCCCCCTTGAAGTAGGAATTTCTTTAAAACACGGAAAAGAGGTGGCTGCACTGTCATGCCTCAGCTGATAAAAGATGGGAGGGGAATGTTTTGGCTGCCACATGATTCTTCCACTCGCTGACATTTGCAGGAGTGGGGTGGGGGACAAGTGTCTCACAGCATTACTTTTTCTCCATTTCTCTTGGAAGCAACAGCAGCTGCAGTCCTGACACTGTTTAAAGTACCTATCTGGCTCTATGCCTCATAAAACCTTGACTTCAAGCACTTCTGTGAGCAACATTAGGCTGCCTCCCAAAGTAACCTACTGTCCAAAGTTGGCTTTTTCTCACCCTGCAGTCATTTTTCGTTCAGTTCCATTTAGGCTGCTTTTTCTTAATTCTGAAAGTGAATAAAGAGTTGCGGGGGAGAGGGGGGTTGGCTTGAGGAGGCTTTTGAAAGGATGTGTACGTTTTTGTTTTGTTTTGTTTAGTGTTTAAGGACAATACCATGCAAGAGAAAGGAAATGAGTGAGTGAAGGGGAAATGATTTGGGGTAATTTCTGAGAAGGTATCAATTTGAGGGAGGCCAAAATTAGGACATTGTCCTCTAGTAAGAATTCTGCCTCCCCATGATTTTTTTTTTTTAGCTTTGTAGAAAATCAGACATTGAAAATCATTCACAGGTATTCTCTTATTTATGTTTGTTGTGTTCTCATTGCCTTGGTACCTTTGTTATTGTGTGCTTTCAAGTAATTTCTGACTTAGCTGCCCCTAAGGCAAACTTATCACAAGATTTTTTGGGGCTACATTTGTGAGATGTGCTGAAGGTCACCTCTGGCTGAGCAGGGAATCAAACCCTGATTATCCATAGTCTAGTTCTCAAAGCATTACACCATGCTAGTCTTTGCCTGCCCTTTTCTTTGGATGCCTAAACTGTATTTCTAAATGCTCATATGAAGTTTTAAGTTAACTGCAATGGTAAAAATTTGGGGACTGAAGGAAAATTTCAGCTCAGGGGATAGAGTTCTTATTTAGAGAGGAAAATGCTCTTATTTTTAGCTGCCCATAGGTACACCTTGAGGGGACGGAAATTCTTTGAAGCCACAAAAAACGTAGGATGGTGAATGATTTGTGTGGGCAGTACATGAGAGAGAGTGAGAAATATGGCATACACTTGTATATGTGAATGGTTTGTATGAACAGTGTATATGGTAAATAGAAAGGTAGAAGAAAAGAAAGAAAAAGAAAGAAATTGAGTGCTCAATTTGGACTCTGGCTACACCCTCTGCTCACAAGCAGGCCATCACATCTTTTCTGAGAGCCGAATGGACCCCAGCCTGAAAAAAGATTCCCTTCCATCCCAGGTTACAGAATGCCATTTCTGTTGCAGGCCATATTTGGGATAACGATAGTAATTCCAAGTTCTGTATTTGTAATTCTGTTGCTTTTAAACTGCCTTCGAGGGCAGCATTGGAGAACAACAGTATGCAAATTGAAAATGAAATGAAACATGGGTATGGGAAGGAGATGGCTTTATGCAACCTCCAGAAGAGAGCTTTTGTATCCATGTTCGAGAAATAAGGAAAGCTTCATAAAGTAGGATGGTTGCTTATCTGGCCCATCAGTTTCATCCAGCAGGGCTCTTCCTATATTCATAGTTTAAGTGGTGCCATAAAGGTACGACAGGAGAGTCATATGCAGCAATCTAGATCAGTTCTAGTCAAGAGTGCTGGACCTCGGTGAGATTCTTAGAAAGAAAGAAACAGTTATAGCCAATGGGCAGAAAAATAGGATACTGGTTACTAGCATATTTGGAGGAGGTGGAATTGCCAGTCCAGATCAAGTAATATTTAGAATAATATATTTCAGGCTGTTTGACTGCAACTTCCTTGCCATTGGGTATGCTGACTGGAGCTTTATACTCTGTAACAAAATCTGGAAGGCTGTACTTCACCCATATCTGTAGCAGAAAATGCCTAGTCTGTTTTGCTGTAGTTTATATATAAATACTTTTTGTTCATTTGGTGGCAAGATATGGAAACAGAATCCCTGTGGAGTAAGGCATTGCATGACAGACTTTTTAATGTAGTGCTACTTTGCTTTCAGTGGACATAAAGAAGAAACACTGCCCTGACTGGCTGTAAATCATAGTGTGGGAGATAATGAAGAGTTCTTTTTCTTCCTTTACACAAATCACTTGTACCTGTTACTAGTATATTTGCATGCATGGGAACTGGTTACTGTTACTGGTTTGCTCTTCCTGAATTATATTTGCATGCATGATGTCTGCTTCTCCTGTTACAAGTATGTTCTTCCTGAGTTATATCCCACCGAGAAGGCACTTGCAAAGAGAATGGAAACTGTGGTACACAAGGCCTTTCTCAAACTGTAGAGCCTCTGAAGTCCACCACCACTTCAAAGTCTTGGCAGGGAGCAGTTGCTCTCCATGTGAGATGAGTCTCTCAGAGAAGCACAGACTGCTGCCAGAGGTTTCTTGACTGGGCTAGAAGGCACAAGTACTAACTAAGTAACCATTCTTGCTACCAATTAATGCTGGGTGGCTAATTATCTTTTGATAAGCCAGTCAGCAAGAGCGTGCCTGTTTTTCCCCTAGTGCAGGGTACTTCTTTCATGATATTAAAGCATGCCATAGACCTTTGTATCTCATGTCCTTTCTTTCCCTTTTCTTTGCTTACACATGAGCAACTGACAATGGCAAACACAGCCACTAATTCGCTTCTCCCCATCCCACAGGAGCTGCTCACCATTGTTCCCTACTAATGCTATCTCAGCTAATTGTGATGGCCTGGATACTGAGCTGAGCTGTCAGTCACTGTACTTAATTCATTATGGATCTACAGCTTGCACTCGACCACTTGCTTGTCTTTCTTTTCCCCTTAAAGTATCCTGATATAGAAGAATGTAGCACACTGCTATGGTGCTGCACTGTATGCAAGAGCTATGGCAGATGCTTCTTCTACTGTGGGAACAGTGTTGTCACTTGGCTGCTTCCACAGACACAGTTGTGCTTGATCCAAGCAAGCAGTAAATGGCAAGCCTGAATGAATTCTGTTTAGGGAGGCTGGCTGTGGGAGGATTTGAAAACTTTTAGTATGAAACCTTATCAGAGATAAAGGTGTAGTATAACTCATTGAACTTCTTTGGACATAATAGTAAATTATAATTTATTTAGCTGAGCAAATATATGAATCAGAATTGAATTTTGGGTGCTTCCCCAAGGCTGCAAGGAAAACATAGAAGCATCTGTCTCTACTTTTGAGCCAACAACTGTTTCCCATTATGTACAAACTGGGAGTTAGTGTAATAGCATCATTAATATTAAATAATATAGTAAGCCAAGCCTATAAAGCCCAGTTAGGTTCTGACTTCTTTGAACAAACTGTAGTCTAAACAACAACAAGAACAACAACAACATTTATAATGCCCTTTACACCAAAGGGTGGGACATCGACATACACAAGTAATTAAAGTCCTCCAGGATTCAGACATCATTGACCGCCCCAGTTAGTTTAAAATCAGAAGCTCATGCTTCTTATGACCTATTCATTGCCATGCCAGAACAGAGGGAGGCAGAGCAGACAAAAGGTGTAGTGTTGTTGCATGCAAACAGGTGATCGACTACCTTTTGTGTATGCTTATGCAAATTTGCAGTTAGTATAGTGGTCTTAATATGTGTAAGCCAACAGGAGAACTTAGGTTGCTTTCCTATTTTATGAGTTTCTTATTTTTTACTTAGCTGCACAGGCTCAGATATGCCACCCTGGTTGCTGGAATATAGGTTCCCTCTGATGAGATGAGGATGAAGAATCTGCAACAGAACACTGGAAGTCTGTTTTCAGTGATATTTTTGTGGTATGCCATGTGTGAACTAGAACTTCTTAAATCTTGTTGATATGCGTATCAACACCATTCATAAGCCTAGGTTCTACACATGTCTGATGGTGTCTGGCATGACTTTGCATACGTATTTCCAGTGTCATATCAATAAGCTCCATAATCACTCCAGATAGATATCAATGGTACCATGACCTCATATTCTTGCACTGACAACATTATTAACATGTTTGCTGCAATGGTCATGATAAACTGTTGTAACTGGGGCATATCCCACCTGTATTCCACATTAATTGAGAAGTTGCTCATATGATACAGAAGGGAAAGAAGAATCTTTAAAGGAATATCCAATGTATCTTCATTTGATTTCTTGGACACAGTAAATTGTTTTGTTGTTGCTGTAGCTTTCTGTTTTTCTTCTCTGGAAGCCAGGTTCCACAAATGCTGGTTTAGTTTAGTAGTCAAGACATTTTTGGGAATCACTAGCAGTATCCCACACACATATACACACAACTTGCACAACAAATTTTCTGGAATATATAAAAGGCTACGGGGAGAGGAAGATATTTTCTCTGATTTCTACTGTTGCTTGGGGGAAAAAAATTCCCAAGAGTTATGTTTGTTTCTTACGATATGCACATCTCCACTCAAGCAGGGCTAGATCCAACTCTCTTTGAGAAAACTAAAAGAAACAGCAAGTGAAATACATGGTACTTTCCAAGCTGGTGAGTGGAATTGTGGGTGCCAGGTTATAAAACAAGTGCATTGTCATTTGTATTATGGATTATATTTACTAGATTCAAGTCTCTGACCTGTGAAGACTATACTCTTCTTTACTGGGGACCTCATCTAAATATAATTTTTTGCTGGCAACTTCCAAAACTTAAGATTTTAGATTTAGATTTAGATTTAAATAATCAAATATTCATTCATTCATTCATTCATTCATTCATTTATGGTTTGTGGAGACTGGGATTCCAATCCGTGCTCAGACACTGGGTGACCTTGGGCAAATCACATTCTCCCTACCTGATAGGAAAGCAAAGGCAAACCCACTCTGAATGAGTCTTGCCAAAAAAATCTTTGTGATAGGTTCACCTTAAGGTTGCTGTAAGTCAGAAGTGACTTGAAGGCACACAACAACAAAGTGCTGCTGACAGAGGGAAATTCTTTCTAGCCATCATGTCTTTCCCCTTTGAAAACTGATTCATGGCAATCCTAACGTGAACCTGTCATGGGGTTGTTTTGTTTTGTTTTTTTGGGGGGATTTTTTGGGCAAGATTTGTTGCCTTTGTCTTTCTCTGAGGCTTAGAGAATGTGCCTGAGGTTACCCAGTGGGTTTCTATGGCTGAGTGGGGATTCAGACCCTGGTCTCTAGTGTCTTAGCTTGGGCTCACACACACACTTTTTTGTCAGGAATGCGGCAGGAAGAGGTGAGGGTGAGGAGAGACACATGGCAGCAGGCAAATGAGGGAGCAGTTTGGGCATGCACACATGCCTGCCACTGTGACCCTTAGTGCCCACACCACCTGGTGCTGCATTCCTGATGAAACAAATGATGGAACTGTTTCAGAAACCAGACCACCACCCCTGCCCCCCAGCCACATCCCCGTTGTTGCTGCTTTTAGTGTCCAGCAGCAGGGATTTATGGATTCCCAGGTGTCCCCTGTCCTCAGATTAAGAATCACTGCTCTATAACCTTGCCCCATGAAACAAAGCTTTTAACTTTCCTTGTAACTTCCCTCCTGTTAGACCAGTGGAATAATTAATTTGACTGTGGGCCCTTTTGCACTACGCAATTAAAGCAGTGTGATTCCCTGTTAACTGCCATGGCTGCGTTCTGTAGAATCCTGTGGGGTAGTGTTGTTGTTTGGTGAGGAATTAGAGCTCTCTGACTCAGAATACTAAATATCCTGTCTTTAAACTGCAAATCCCAGGATACCTTAGCATGTTTCCATGATAGTTAAAGTGGAATCATTGTGCTATAATATCCCTAACTCTGTAGTATTTCATACTCTAAATAACCATCCAGGGCCTGTTTCTCTTTTTCCCCCACTCCCTCTTGCCATCACAATTTTTAATGCTCTATATATATATTTCCACTTAAGCCCCAATATCCAGCAACAGCAAAAGGCAATAATCATTCCTACTGTTGCTGGTGAAATTGTATGAACACAGACTTGGAAATGCTTTATCTTTGTAAAGAATCTAGAAAGCTGCTTTAAAGTAAGTTAGACCATTGGTCTCGCTCGCCCAGTACCGTCAATACAGAGCAGCAGTGCCTCTCCAAGATTTTAGACTGGACTTTTTCCAATCCTACTTGGAGATACAGCTCCACAACGTGTCATTTACAGCTGAAGTACGGTTAATATGCTGTAAGAGTTCAAAAGGTAAATGGTAAATATATTTAGAGATGTGTAAACTGACACCGAGAGCACATGTTGCTGTGCTTTTGTACAAATGAAGTAACAAATGTCTTCCTGAAAATTAAGAAACTTTCCTAGGTTTTAAGCTAGTAATCCAATAATTTGAAATTCTTGCCCTAAACTATCTGACGGGGTTCAAATAATGTGTACCATGATTAGCCCTCAAAATCTGTTCATAGAGAACAACACTATGTTCATTCTTTCTTCTCTCTTCCTGTCTCCTCCTTTCTTGAGAACAAGTCTGTAATTACTGGTTTACTTTTCCCCATGGTGTTGACTGAACAAGGAAAGCACATCATATTTCACTCTCAGGAAGCATTTCTAGCTCTTGTAATCTTAATGACCTGAATCCTACTTGCATTTGTTGACTTGGCCTGAAGTCACTTCTATATTCAGCTCAGTGTAGCATGTCATTCTACTAGAAGCCCAATAACACCTATTTAGGGGGCTATGGTGTTCCTGATTCATGAAAACGTGTGGTGTCTAAAATTACATCAGCTTCATTTTACTGACATATTACACTGCAGGCGCATAATGAACTGCATGCCATTATTTGTTCATTGGTTGCTGTTGTAGTATATGATATCGTATGATTTCAGTCTTTCATGAAGTATAAAGCAAATAAAAATAGGTGTGTGTAATCCAGCTGAAGTGTAAAGTACACCACAACCTGATCTTTTCCGTGCTTACTGAGAAGGGACTCCCACTGAGTTCAGTGGGCCAACTCCAATTTAAAGTGCACATGGATACATGGTTACTCAGAATGTCCCTTGAGCTTAAAGTAACTAACCCAAATTATTGTGCACCTTCTGTAGCCAAAGGTCTCATCAACTTCTGTTAGGCAGGGACTGAACACATGTTTATCTCTCTCATTGATATTTGTGAGACTGATATCAGCTTTTAATTTTGACTTGGGAACTTTTCTTTAGTTGATGAGACAATGAAAACCATTGGCAATTTCAAGGAATTGCCAAGGCATGCTAGTAGAAGATTTTAGTAGCTGTAATCCAAAATTAAGTTTTTCTGATCTTGGGTCAGCTGGGGAGAAGGCTTATGTTGCTGCCATCATTGCTGAATCTATTCTGTGAATGAACAGGAGCTGGGCTAGCCCGTGGTCAGAATGGGGGAACACCTCACCCCAAAATTTTAGGGCAACTCTTGGTGTCCCTTCCCTGCTTGGACTGCGGTCCCCTGTGTCAGGACCCTCATTGCCAAAACTATCAGATATTAAGTAATGCCACTGACTTGGATCCAGACTTAATCATATATGGAATGTGTTATTGTGTGCCTTCAAGTTATTTTCTAACTTATGGCAACCCTGTCATGGGGTTTTCTGGAGCTGAGAGTGTGTGATCCACCCAGAGTCACCCAATGAGTTTCCATAGCCAAATTGAACCTTGTTCTCCAGGGTTGTAGTTCTGTGCTCAAACCACTACACCATGCTGGCTCTCATACATAGAGAGGACACATGGAAATAAATGGGGCTTAAGTAAGGCCATTTCCGCACTACACTCTTATAGCATGATTATTCCACTTTCAACATCAGTCAGTCGGCCCCTCCCAAAACTGCAAACCCCAGGATTCCAGAGGATGTTGAAAGTGGAATAATTGCGCTATAAGAATGTAGTGCGGAAATGGCCTAGGTCATGAGTCCCATCAGTTTTAACGAGTCTGCTCTAAATATTACCATGTTCAGGTCCAGCCCATAAAGGTTGCAGATAACTTGTTAGTTTTTATTTGTACGGGATTCATTTCACTTTTGTATAAGGAAACATATATGTGTTTGTAATTAAAAGGAAACATTACTAGGATTTCAGAATAATTTATCAGTGCTTTCTCTTCTTGCAAAGGAAACAATGCCGGTGGAAAGAATGCGAATGCGGCCATGGCTAGAGGAACAAATAAATTCAAACAAAATACCAGGTCTGAAATGGCTAAATGAGGTAAGGCCTGTATGTATTCTTAAACAGTGGTTTAAAAAAAAACAAGAAAAAAACAGTTCTTTTATCTGTACTGATCTGATGCTGTGGGGAATGAGCTCTTTTTATAATCCTGGTTTACAGGGTAAGTGCAAGTCAACTCTCTGGTTCAGATGTAACCATAAAGGAGACCTTCCTACCTGCTAGGAATGTGAACAGGGGAGGATGGAGTTGCCTAGTAAAATAAAAGACAGAATTCCTGTCTTTTTAATGGTTCTGTGGAACTTTCAGCAAATATTACCTCAGTGACAACAACCACCTGCTGAAATTCTCTCTTTTAAACAAACATTTAAAGTACAGGAGCCCTATATCTTATTTCACTCGGCAACCATAGGGAAGGATGCATGAAGAGTGAAGAGAAGGAGCCATGACAGCTTGGAAGATTTTAAGATTTGTAATTTAATAAACTCAAACACTTTTCTCAGCTTTCATAGGGCATTTGAAGTGAAACAACTTGTCACAGTTGGTTTTCTATATTCATGGCTTCATGAGATATTTTAAACTGCTTAGTCTAGTTGCTAACCTCATCCAACTTCTAGATGTCATGAGTTGTCAATTACTAAGACATGTATTTAATTTTACAGCCTGCCCTATTCTGAGGACAGCAACAGCCATTTGTCTTGTTTGTCTCCAAGGTGTTCAGTCAGGATGATTGAAGTAACTGAAATGTTTAGAAGAGACCAACGAAATTTAAAATGTTTGCTTGAATTCACAGTATTGCTCATACAATAGTAGCTCAGAATATTTTTAAATATTAAAACCTCTTTGCAATATTAAAAACAAATATTGGCAATCAATTATAGTTTTAATATGCACAAGGTCACTAAGTAATTTTAGTGTTTTTCTTTATTCTCAGTAACTGTTTTAATTGCTGCTATTTAGTCATTGACTTGGTATTTTAAGGGGAAAGTTTGAGCAAAAAAATGAGCATGTGGCAGGAAAAAATACACAGAATGTACAGCTGGAGTCTATTTTATAAAGTAATAAGATCTGAATACTATCTCTGTGTTAGTTGTTGTTTGCACTCATTTCCTGATCCCTTTTGTTTTTCAGGAAAAGAAGATTTTTCAGATTCCTTGGATGCATGCAGCACGCCATGGGTGGGATGTTGAAAAAGATGCTCCTTTGTTTAGGAACTGGGCCATTCACACAGGTAAAAGAAGCTGATTTGTGGGGTTTTCCTGGTTCCCCCCCCCGATAATGCCATTTTCTATTTTGTTTTATCATGTGGTCACCCTGACTATTGTCTGGTGCGAAGCTCAGTGAGCACATGGATTCTTACAGCTGCAAGCACTTCCCCTATTCAGTAAACCAGAGGAAGTAAATCCAGACCCACATAACTTTTGCCTTCACGGAGCTGTCTTCACTGTTCAGTTGAATAGGGAATTAAGTGTGAACTCTCCCTGGAAGCCAACATAACTAAATTGAAACTGTCATACTTTGGACGTATCATGAGAAGGCATGACTCGCTAGAAGGGACAATAATGTTTGGTAAGGTTAAGGAAGGATGACTGCATTAAAGATGGATAGACTCAGTTGAGGAAACTACAGCCCTGAGCTTGCAAGACCTGAACAGGGCTGTTGATGATAGGCTGACTCTCTTACGGAGAGTCACCGTAAGTTGAACTGAGTTGATGGCAGTTAACAACAAATTTAACAATATTTAAAATAAATAATAGGAAGGATTCGTTTTATGAAATGATAACATATGCCAGGGGTGAGCAGAGTGCAGCTCTTCAGAGACTTTTGAACAGCAGCTCCTTTTTGCCCCAGATAGCATAGCTAGTTGTGAGGAATCTGGGAGTTGCAATCCCACAGCTGTCATGCCCTGGATAACTCATAGTCAACAAACTCCACTCTGAAGTAGACAGCAGTGTTTATTTGTGACAAGCAAGGAACACAGGACACTTTTTCTGAAATTGCTAAGACTAGAGTATACATGGTGTTCACAGGTTTTATATCTTCACATACAAATTTAGGTGCTTAAAGCTGTAACTGGAGAGGATCATCAATTTAACACCACCCCATATCTTTATACATTTCCCAGGCCCTGAGTTGTTTACCCATCTTCCATCCTTGAGGCAAGAACATGTCTTCCCTCTCTTCCCTCTCAACATTTCCAGTTTTCACAATACCTTTTGGTGCTTTTGTTTTCCCCCTCTGTGATTTTCTTCCTGTCTCCCAGATACATTGTAACATTGGAGCAATAAAGCAATTAGACATTTAATACTTTCCAGTGTGTGTGTACACACACACGCGCGCGCATATACAAATAGATACGTTTTTGCAATCAACAGTCAGCATTCAATACTTTGTATCACTCTAAATAACTCTTGCATTTCCCTACACTGACTACCCTGTATATCAGTGCTTCCCAAACTTTTCATATTGGTGACACACTTTTTAGACATGCATCATTTAGCAACATAGTAATTCAGTAAGTAATTCAGTAAATGGAGGCAGCCCTTCCACCTGAGTCTGGCCTGCTACTGCCACCCTCAACAGGGTCTTCCTCAGCCCGGGGCAGTGGTGGAGGTAGAGGCAGCCCCTTCACCTGAGGTTGACCCACTGTGGTGGTGGGACAGGGAGCCCCTCCACCTGTTATGTTCATGCAACACACCTACACACTGCAGCTGACACACTAACATGTTGTGACACACAGTTTAGAAAGCTCTGCTATATATTCTAATACACATACAGCAAATATATATTATGACAGCAGCCATGCATCTGAATAGCCACATTTTGGCCATCCTGACACAGACACAACAGTTGGATTTGCATGGGAACAGTCTTGGCAAATAATGCCAATAGGGTTTTCCATGAGCTATTGTTAGAATGTTTTAATCATCCAGAGATGTCCTCTCTTCATAGTTCTTTTCTTTTCATAGCCCTTTTTTCCCAGTGCCTTTCCTTCCTCGCACTGAAATTAAGTCTCAACGTTAAACTGCTCTTACAGTAGAATTCTCTTTAACCCAGTGATAAAGAGCGATTTAACAAATACTTTCCCCCTTTTTCTTAGGAAAGTTCCAGCCAGGAGTTGATAAAGCAGATCCAAAGACATGGAAGGCAAATTTCCGATGTGCAATGAACTCCTTACCTGATATTGAAGAAGTCAAAGACAAAAGCATAAAGAAAGGAAACAATGCTTTTAGAGTATACCGAATGTTGCCGTTATCTGAGAGGCCTTCCAAAAAAGGTAGATAGAAAGAACATTGTGGGCTTAGCAAATGATTTCTGATGGAAGTTGCCATTCTGAAAATCAGAGAACCATACTTTGATCATGCACTGCTGATCATGTTGTATAAAAAGTGGGTTAGGTATAGATGAGTGGGCAGCTGTTTCCTTTTGTGACAGGCACAGATGGTCTGCAAAATTGTCCCTAATAGTATGGCACTGCATCATGTATTAATATATTATCTTGCATTGGGACAAGAGGCAGTTGCTCTCAATTGAGTGGTGATGGGCACTAACCTCATCTTCTTTTCCATCAAGAGCTCTATTTGACACCATGGTACTACTTTTTTTCCGCTCGTTCCCTTATGACTAAAGAGGAGAGGAACTGCTCAGAACAAATAAGGAGACATAGCCCAATGGTAGGACATATGCTGTTTGTATGGGTAGTCCCAGGTTATATTTCTGGCATCTCCAGTTTAAGAAAATTCAGTTAACAGGCAGTTTGGAAAAAAAAAGGCTGCCCAAAATCAAGCAACTATCAGTCAGCATAGACAACAGCAAGCAAGATGGACAAATGGTTTGCCATCTATATACTGGGGTTCTTTTGTAACAAGTGAAATAAGGCAAGGGCAATAAAATGTGTGGAGCCATGATAAAGCGTTGTGTTTTGCTAGATAGTCCCAGGAAGAGAGAAAAATAGAGCATTGGGTCAATGGCTCTTCTTACCTGTTTTAACCCTGTATACTTAATTCTTTCCAGTTCAATTCAATGAAGGGTTTTTGTTGTTGTTGTTTGTTTGTTTGTTTTGGTGCTAGCCACAGATCATAACACATACATATGCATGATTTACTGAGACATCTGCTCCATAGCTCCTCATTCGTGTTGGTGGGCTTAACAAAGTAAAGATCAACCATTGTTATTGTGGAGTTTTTCTTAACTTCAGTATGAGTTGAATGGTTAGATTCTTTCAAGTAATGCTGAAATGATAATGATAATCAATGACTTTCTGATATTTGGAGATGCTGGTTTTATGTGGCTTTTAGCAGAATTGGCCAATCTGTAAGGAAATAATTTCCTTCCATATTTACAGGAAAGAAGCCCAAGCCAGACAAAGAAGACAAGATGAAACAAATTAAGGTAATTCTCTTCATTTCATTGGGAATGACATTGCAGTTTCTGGCTAGAAGATAATGGGAACCTTTTCAAGTGCTAAGACCAGCTGATATGCCTCAAGAATTTCTCTATTAGAGCACACTAAAGGAGGACTTGATTCCATTATAATAGCAGCCCTACTCAGCTAAGAACCTTGTATCAAAGGGCTAAATTACATATTAAGGACTCAAATGAGTTGTTAGTCCCAACTAGAGTGGGTCCGTTGAATCAAGAGTAACTTTCTAAATGAGTAGATATGCAAGTTTTATTGATTAAATGGGTTTTTCTCTAACTGGGACTGACAATTGGAGATAGTTCTATGCATGGTGTGAAAGCCAGCGTGGTATAGTAGTCTTGAGTGTTGGACTACAACCCTGGAGTCCTGGGTTTGATTCCCTGCTCAGCCATGGAAATCCACTAGGTGACCTTGGGGAAAGTCACACACACTCTCAGGCCCCAGAAAACTCTGTGATAGGTTCACCTTAGAGTCACCATAAATTGGAAACGACTTGAAGGCACACAACAAGAGTGATGTGGAGTGGTGTAGCTATGTCTCTGTCTTACTGTAAATATTTATGGGCATGCTTTGTGTGAGAGAGAGAGGGGAAGAGAGGGATTTTCACTGGTAATGCAATATGTGAGCAGAGGTTTGTTTCTCCCTGGTGCAGTTGTAGTGTTCTCATTGTGCTACACTGGCTAAGGATGACACGCCCACAAACACCAGTGATTACTTAAAGCAGGGGTGTGTAACATGTGACCTGCCAG
The DNA here is from genome assembly GCA_948474755.1 of Ctenosaura bakeri. Lineage (NCBI taxonomy): Eukaryota > Metazoa > Chordata > Lepidosauria > Squamata > Iguanidae > Ctenosaura > Ctenosaura bakeri. The sequence continues at coordinate 853,543 of CAOLHI010000054.1, read as the reverse complement.
AGTAACATGTTACACACCCCTGCTTTTTGGACCCCGAGACTTTTTCCCTCTCAACTGTAGCACTGAAATTTGGCAGCAAGTTGATAAAAGCCATTAGATCATGCAATAAATGGGAAGTTCTCCTTTTTTTTTTTTTAAAAAAAATCAGATTTAGGAAAAAAAAGAATAAGAAAGAAAGAAGAAAGAAGCAAACTATACATAAACAATATACATGTATAACTAAAGCTAAAACGAAACAAAGCTAATGGTAAAACACTAATATATTATCATAAACACAACTTAACTACAGTTTTTAAAACTATGTACAACTTTATTTGTGTTTTATCTTCTCCACCCATGTTTCTTTTTATTATACTGGTGTTTTTATTAGTTGTTCTTGATAGAATAGTATTATGTTTTATGGTTAGTTTTAACTGTTAGCTACTGTGGGTATTATATAAGCACCAGAACAGAAGTATTTCACTTTTTGTATAAAACAGTTAAATAAGCAAATTGTTTCTTAAAAATGAAAAATAAATTTCTTTCGATGCTCAATTGTTTGCTTAGTAGCACTTTTTCTGGACTCGCACAGACTTGCAGTATGTTATTTACCAGAAATGAGAGTTGGCTCTCAGTTGGTGGGAATTGAAGTAAGCTTTTAGTCTTTTCCATCTCTGTCCGAATGTGGAACAGAAGAGCTGAGCAAGTCCAGCACTGAAGCAGAAAACAAATATTTCTACCTACAAACAGGGCCCCAAGGCCTCTTAACTGGTAGTTGGTTTGCATCTTGTTTTCTGGAATATATGTGCCATCAAAAAATACTCTGTGGGTATATGGTTCAGAGGTTTTTGCAATGAAGCCTATAGCCAAGAAGACAGAAGTAAGGCTTAATTTGTGAGGTGGGACTGTGATCTCACTGCAATCATGCATATGTGCTCATTTCACGTCAGTATATGTGGAAATGTGTGATAAATAAGTAATAAAAGAAAATTGTTGGAATTCTTCACCTTTCTGGCCCCTGATGTTAATATTTCATTATGATCCACACATTAATTTCTTGGAAGGCACTATATAAACCTCACACCTTGCTTTTATATATACAAGGGAGATGTATGAGAAAGGCTGGACTGGGTTGGCATCTCATTACTGGTCTTGGAGAGTCCAAAATGCCACATGCTGCATAGTCGTGGCAGAAAAGACTATAGCGGACAGTTAAGCAAGGGTCAGGGCTAAGAGGATTGTAGTCATGGTATGAAAAGAAACTGCTGGTCATCATCCCCCATTCTTTACAATCCTGACACTTTCCCCAATGTTTTCTTTCTAGCAAGAACCAGAGGAGTCATCTTATGAACTGAGTAATGGAACAAGTCAAGGGTTTTCTGGTTTTTGCCTATCTTCCACAGTAAAATCTGAAGTCGATAGTACGATAAACATTGTAGGTAAGCAGTTCCAGGACATTTGTTTTTGCAGTTGGCAACCGTCTTTAAAGCTCAGTATCTCTATATTGTCAGTAACATGATGAAATTATTACAACAGGCTTAGTTAGGACCTCTAATAAAAAACTCCATAACTGAAAGCTGCAGATTTAACTATTTGTCTACCTAGAATGTATCATGATAGTAACCAGACTTGTTCATGTTTAGGATAGGCTTATTAAAATCCTAGGACAACTAAGTTGTAGATAATTTTATGTCACAGTAGGACCACTCCTGATACATAAACCTGGATTTGGCTCCTTCTCATGAATGAAAATTATAGCAGCAGCTTTGACAACACTCAGAACAGGTTATCCTAATTATGTGAAAGAAGATGAGATGGAATAATTTTGTTTATGGGGAGTGGTTTCTGAGGCTACACAACAGTGTAGCATAACTCCAGCTTAGCTATGTTGGAGATATGCTACAGTGGGTGTATATGGTAGGGTACCACATAATAACCAGTTGCAAACTGGGCAGTCATGTTTTGCATGTGCTGCTTGTGCAGTCTCCTAGAAGTGCTGTTGGTAGTGTAATAGTGTAATGGCATTTGTGCCAATATAAGTCACAAACAAGATTCCAGCTATGCTTATAGTTGTACAAAATGCCATTTAAATTTGGATGATCCATTATCAAGGAAGGAATGTTTTAGATTTGGCATATTCCTCCCATCTTCTTTGAAGGTACCCAGTGTACATATCATGTTAGTCTCCTGCAAATCATAATTTTGGATATCAGGAGTCACTCTTGGGGACGTTTCTTTCTCTCCATCATTTTCCCATAGCGCTATAAAACTGCCAGCCGGAGTGAGCATAACCATCATTTCCCCATGGCACTATAAACATGCTAACCAGAGTCTATCTTTTCAAAATTTTCAGATTTTCAAAATTTGATTTCAGTTAAGACGCATTGCAGTCTAAACCTTCTGCATAATGCACTTGTATTGCTGGCCGTTTTAGGAAGGAAGTACTGGTCCTTCCCTAAAATGGGCGGCAATGTATATAGTATAGTTTTTGATTAATATGGCAATTATCATTATTCTTGTCTTTTTATGCAAAGTTGTAGGAGATGGACACTTTAGCCCTGAGGATCATATGATAGTTCCCAATCCTCCAGACGTTTGCCAAGTAGTGGAGGTGACAACAGAGTGTGATGAGCAGCCCAGCAGTGTGAGTCAACTATACCCACTACAAATCTCCCCAGTTTCATCCTACGCAGGTAAGCAACCAGGTGGTAGAGCTTGACACCTGGATTGAAGTAGAAGCCATATCTAAAATTTTGGGTGGTGCTTATCTATTTTAGAACCTCTAGCAGAGATGGGTACCCTAGAATGTATCTTTAGTAAAATTATAAAGCAGATAATTCCTAAATAGGATGAAAGCTAAGTGTAAAAATATTAATGATTGTTCTGTAAACACATACATATGTGTACACCCCACAACCTAACATATAAAATTATTTTTAAAAAACCTAAAGAAATATCCAGTTTTTAAAACAAGTAAATAAAGCAAGCTCCCCAGCTCACATAAAAACCTGCTTAAAAAAAAAGTTTTAGTCTGCCAGCAAAAGGAGAGCAGAGAGGGGGCCAGCCTAGCCTCCTGTGAAATTGCGTTCCACAAGGTAGGAGCAGCCACTGAGAAGGCTCTCTCCCATGTCCTCACCAGGTGAGCCTTGGACAGTGACAGGACCGAGAGGAAGCCTTCCCATGCAGATCTTAGGGCTCTAACAGGTTTGTACAGGGAGATACGGTCTTTCAGATAGCCCAGACCTGAGCTATATAGGGTTTTATATGTCATGACCAACACTTTGAATTGTGCCTGGAAATGGACAGGTAGCCAGTGGAGCCATTTTAACAAGGGAGTTATACGCTCCCTATAACTGGCCCCGGTCCACATTCTGGCTGCTGCATTTTGAACCTGCTGAAGTTTCCAAACCGTTTCCAAAGGCAAAGGCTATGTAGAGCATGTTACAGTAGGCCAAACAAGATGTAATCAAGGCATATGTCAGTGAAGCCAGATCTGATATCTCAAGGAATGGGGACAGCTGGTGCACAAGTTTTAATTTAGCAGATGCACTCCTGGCCACTTCTGAGACCTGGGCATCCAGGCTTAGAGTTGAATCCAGGAGAATACCAAGGCTGCAAGCCTAAAATTTCATGGGGAATGTAACCTTATTCAGCACAGGCAAAGTCCCTATCCCTATCAGGATCTGCCAGTCCCTATCAGGATCTGCCTTTCAATTGACCAGGAGCAGCTCTGTCTTGTCTGGATTAAGCTTCAATTTGTTTTCCCTCATCCAGTCTATTACTTACAACAGACATTGGTTCAGCACTGAGACAGCTTCCATGGAATCAGATGGAAAGGAGAAATAGAATTGAGTGTCATCAGCATATTGATGACACGAAACCCCAAATCTCTGATGACCTCTCCCAGCAGTTTTATGTAGATATTAAACAGCATGGGGGACAAAACAACCTTGAGGGACCCAATAGGCCAGCGGCCAGGGAGTTGAACAGGAATTCCCTAGCACCACCTTCTGAGTTGGTCCCTCCAGAGATGACCAGAATCACTGCATAACAGTGCCCCCATCCCAAAGAGTCAGCCCAGCCCAGAAGGATACCATGGTTGATGGTATTGAAAGCCGCTGAGAGGCCCATCAGAATCAACAGGGACACACTCCCCCTGTCTAGTTCCCTCCATAGGTCATCCACCAAGGCAACCATGTAATAGCCAGGCCTGAAGCCAGATAGAAATGGATTTAGACAATCTGTTTCATCCAGAAATTTTTGAAGCTGGGAAGCCACCACATGCTCCAGAACCTTGCCCAAAAATGGAATATTGGAGACTGGCCGATAATTATTCAGGATGGTGGGATCCAGGGAGGGCTCTTTTAGCAATGGCCTCACCACAGCCTCTTCTAGGCGTGCTGGAAACTTTTATTGCTACAGTGAGGCATTCACCACTCCTTTTAACCACTCAGCCAGTCCCCTCTAGCTGCTTTCAGAAGCCAGGAGGAGCAGTATATATGTGGTGGCTGTCACTTCTCCAAGGATCCTGTCCACATCCTCAAGCTGCACAAACTGAAATGAATCCAATAAAACAGGACAAGCAGGTGCCAAGATTATATTAGCTGGACCTGTCTCAACTACAGCATCCAAGTCAGAGCAAATCTGAGTGATTTTGTCTGCAAAGTGTCTCGCAAATTCATGACAGCAGGCGGTAGAATGGTCTTTATTTGCTTCTTTATTATGCAGTGTAATGGGGCAGGAAAATTGTGAAAATACTATCTATACTGTTTTACAACCAAAAACTTAGTTCTGGAAGAATACTGTACAGCAGGATGTTGATACACCATTGGTTAAAATAAGGCCTTGAGGCCTAGAAGTCTAGATAAGCATTATCAAGTGAAATAAGTTTTATTGCTTTCTCGGGTGTGGATATGATAATGTTGCTTGGAGGTAAGGCATAGAGCACTATTATGTGTTCAAGGCTGTAGCTGCTATTAGATTGAAAAGAGGCTGCTGACCTTGAAGCTGGCTAACAGTAATTGGAATTTCCCCCTTATGACCCTCAAACAGCAATGTTTTTTTACCTCTTTCTGTCTGTAGCAGCTTCTCATTTTGTGGTCTACCTGGTTTCACACTTGAGTAGACTGGTTCTGCACTAAATATCATAAGACTGACTTGGAATCTAGCCTTACTTATCTTTTAGCAGAACAAAACATTAACTATTTAGTTGGCAAGCAAGACTTTATGTCTGGGATTCACAAGCTATGCCCCTTGGCTGTTCCCTGTGTGGCCTCTGAATCTGGAAGAATCTCACACATTGGTCCCACAGCCCAGCTGATCAGCTCAGTTAATGAGGGGAACTTGTTCCCTGATGTCTTACATAGCTATTTTCAAACAATAATTTTAGGGGCAGAGATCACTAGAAAAGGAGAAAAGCTTTCTCTTCCAAAACCCAGTGATGGCTTGAGCTCAGTAGGCAGGCAGGAAGACTTAAGCTTCATTATTCTTACATGCTGAAACATGTGCATGTGAGAAGAGACTCCTGTATGCATGTCTATTTGCATGCAAGGAATCATGTCCAGTCTGTGCCCAGCCAACACTTGATGCAGCTGTCAGATCCAAAGAGGCTGTACATCCCTGTTTGGAATGTTTGAAGTATTCATTTTTCTGCCCTGCTTGTGTCTCACAGAAAGTGAAACAACAGATAGCATCCCAAGTGATGAAGAAAATGCACAGGTAAGCAAAGGAAGGAATACAAAAACTCTCACAGGTTTTGTGTTTTTGGTCTTCTTCAACATGCTTTAGTTTAGCAGTTTTATGTTCTTAGAAGTAGCAGTGCTGTTCTTCTTGTCTGTTTATTTTATTTTGTTTTAATTATTTAATTTACATCCTACCTTTCTTATGACAAGGTTGTTTATAACAAGGTTGGAAAGAGATACCACTAAAAATCTGATGATAACGAAAGCTTAAAAAAATTAAACGGACATATTAAAAGACCACAAATTTAAAATAGCATAATATCATAGATAAAACATAACAATTAAAGATAAAATACAGAATAGAACCCCGTTAAAAGACCCTTAATCACCTTGGTGACTGTTTGGTTAAAATGTCTGTTTAAATAAAAAGGTCATTATAACTGGCAGAAGGAGAGGCGGAGGGTAATCCCAGCCTCCTGTGGGAATGAGTCCCCTGGCCTGAAAGCAGCCAGAGAAGCCCATTTCACATGTCCTCATCCAGTGGCTGTGCAAGAGTGATGGGATCAAGAGAAAGCCCTGCCTTGAGGATCTTAGAGGCAGGTTCTGGCTGCAATCCAATAAATTTAAGAGTTAGGAATAAAATGAAGTATAACTTATAAGAAAATAAATTTATATCTAAAAAGTATTGTCTAAGATAAATTTTATCAGTCACTGTTCACCTGGTGAACTATGTATAAAGTCATCAATAATTAAATATTTAAAACCAAAATAGACATACAGAAATTACATAGAGAGAAACCTGACGATTTCTACAGGCAGGGCTGATACAATGAATCATAAAGTCATTACATAGCAACTTCCAATGGGAGTTAAAACAGTGTTGGCTACTCAGGGTTGGTAGTCCATAAGCATGATCAAATAGCCATAGTCCTGTGGATAATCCAATGCTTGTAAAACACTAGTGAAACATCTCCTGAAGGGAGGAAAAAAACTTAATGGTTCCTGTTGATTGATATGGCATCTGAATAGTCTGAACAGCCAGATGTGTTTCGACATAACAGTCTTCTTCAGTGGCCAAATTTTTCTTCAAATCTCTTATGCCTCCCTTTGTGCAAAACAAACACCATGTTTTATAGTTCTCAACACAAACCATCCTGAATAATAAGATAATAAGATAAACACTCACCACAAATAAATTATACAGTAGTTGCAAAAAGAAGGAATCTTCCTTAACTCCTCCAGTTTTATCCTATCTTTAACCCAGAGTTCAGTTTAAATGGCATCACTAGCTGGCCCATTTGTGGTTAATTAGAACTATTTAGCAAGGTCACCTCACTGCAACAACTTACATACTTGTAGTATGCAATCCAACATCCCATAACATAAACATCCATATATGGAGTTATGCTATGCAAGCACTCCAGAGCTCCCATGCAGAATAGCAACATTGTGCAACACATGTCAATGACTAAGGGTCATTGTGAAGTGCACAATACTTGATGTGCAATTGCAGCATTCAGTGCACAATATTCAATCGTAACATGCAGAGACAAGGCACAGAGGAGCATAGTATCTGTACAATTGCACTTCCATCACTATCAGCAGAATACAGCCATTATGTAGTTGTGACTTTTTTGGCCCTGCATGCACATGTCTGTAGCTGGATGCCACTCTCTGTCTGTTGAGAAACCCCCAAGCTAGTTCACAACACAATAAAAACTGTGTAATAATGAAATTAAAATCATGGCCAAAAAAGACAAATAATAACCAGGAATTCAAATAAACAAATAAAACAAAGCCCTGGTGCAGCATTAAAACAATCATGAAAACAAAGAGAAAAAAACAGCTATTATAATGATCCAAACACCCAGCGAAACTGAAAGGTCTTTTCTATTTACTTAAAGACTTGATAGAATTTAGGGAATTTCAGAGTCTTGCTACAGTTATTAAGAAGGACTTTTCCAATACCACAGATCATGAAGCCTTTGAAAGCAAAAGGGTACCAAGCAAGTCCTCAGAAGATGACCATAAAGGGTTGACAGGATAGTATATGGGGAATGGTCCCTCAAGTAGGCTTGAGAGCAGAAGAATGGGGTAGTGCTGCATTGGCAGTTATGGCTGTTATGGTGGCCACTTCTTTTTCTCAGGTCCCTGTGGAGGCTGTGCACTTCTGTCCACTTCTGGTTTAGGAAAAACAACAACACAACAACCAAAGCAGGGTGGTGGTGGTGTTTTTAATATTAAACATTGCAACCAATTTAAAAGTGAACAGAGTCTCCTGGAAACTTCTCGGAGAGGCCATTCACTTTTTGTGAGGGGAGCAGAAAAGAGGCATTTTGGGGATTTTGGAGGCAAAAAGAGTCCTGAGGGCTGTACTTTGCCAATCCCCTGCTGTAGTGCTAGATGACATTAAATAAGTAGCAAGGGCAACAGACCAGTTGAATTCAGTCCAAAATTAATCAGTTGATCACAGAATGTCTATGTCAGAGCAGGGGAACTAAAAAAAAAAAAATGATACTTGCTTTGGTGTATGAAAAGCCTGCTGAAGTGTGACTTCTGAAAATGCCTCAGTGTGGTCATGGGCACTTTCACAGCCTGCAACACATTCCCTCATGGCTAGCTAGATTGGGCAGCATATTTTCACATTGCTTTGAAACGTTGCAATTTTAGACGATAACTTTCAGAATTTTCCAGACCTCTGGGAATTGTAGCTGAAAAATATAAAGTTTCCAAGCTCTGTTTATTCATGCCAACAACAGCAGCTCCCTGGGAGGTGCAGTATGGGCAGGGCATTTAACAATGTGGCTTAACCATGCGGTCTTCCTGGCCTTTATGGAAAGTAAGTAAGTAAAAAAATTCCGTTTCAGATGACGGTTGCAACAATTTTGTTTCAGCTAAATGATGCAGAACCAATAAAGCAAAATACTGAAAATAGAGCTATCACATGGCATATTCAAGCTCCATTTCCAGTGCAGCAGGCAGTATTTATATACAAGAAAGTCTAGTGAGCTTCGTGATTTGAGTGTTGGACTAGGAATCTGGGACACCAGAGTTGAAATCCTGCTCAGCCATGGCAACCCACTGCATAACCTTGGGCAAGTCATAGTCTCTCACCCCCTGAGGAAGACAATGGTGGCAAACCTCCTCAATAATGCCAAGAAAACCCTATGAGGGGATTACCTTAGGGTCATCATAAATTGGTAACAACTTGAATGCAACAACGACAAACTTTCCCACTAGAGAAGTAAATCTAGAAGTTACCACAGCTCTTGTGCAGCTCCAGCCATACCACAGCCCTCTTCAGTCAACAAATGCACCACTCTGTCAACATTAAAACTGTTGCCAGATTGATACACATCTTCATATTCTAATTTAGCTGGGTCAGCCTAGCTGATTGGGCTAAGTTCCAGCAGCTGTTGCTGTCAGAATCACCAGTTGGGAGTAGTATAGAGGAACCAAGCTTACATCAACCAGGTTGATGGCACCATCTGCTGTCCTCCTCAAGTTCCCCTGTTTCTTTTATATTTAGTTGCAGTCTTCGTCATAGTTGGAGGGAGAAAATGAAATACATTGTTGTGAGCTATTGCTGTTATTTTACAGCATGTGCTAGGATGCCTTGGTCTTGACAGAGCAATTAAGACCAATTAGCTTTAGACAAGTTCTGCTTTCTGCTAGAGATGGAACCTGCAAAAATTGGTTGGTTAATACAGATCACTAGAGTGGCTTGAGTTTTTGAATTATTCTTGGTGGTGTGGCTATGATGAACATGTCCACTTCAAAATCTAGCTCCACACCGCTGTGTAACGGTCCTGATGTCAGCGCAAGGGAAGCATTTGTATCATTATCAGTATTGAGACTTGGGCCATTTCCGCACGGGACTGTTAAAGCGCTATGATTCCACTTTCAAATCCTATGGAATCCTGGGGTTTGCAGTTTCGGGAGGGGCCAGCTGGCCCCTCCCGAAACTGCAAACCCCAGGATTCTATAGGATGTTGAAAGTGGAATCATAGAGCTATAACAGTCCCGTGCGGAAATGGCCTTGGTTCTGGTACCTACTTTCAGTATTGCTGGACTGGGCCTCCTCTCTTAGCCCTTGCATTCTGCTGCCCAGGATTTTCTGTACAACTCAGACCAGAAGTCAAACCTATCTTCTGTTCTTGCCTTCTTATACAGAACTCAGCAGAGCTTTTCTGCGGGCCCAGAAAACAGCTTTTGAAAAACCACACAAGACATAGCTTTGCTGCAATGTATATTTTCTACCTCAGCATGCTTCTCCTCACACAGTATTACAACAATTTAAGATAATCTGTGGGATAATAGTATTTGAAATGTCATTGTCTCATGAAAATTGGTAGTAAAATCTTACTGGATAAATTATATCTTACAGTTGGGAATTTGAATGAGCAAGCAGCTTGGTACAATTTCTGTATATACCATAACAGCTATAGTGGAAGTCTGCATTAGTTACAGCTTGTTTGTTTGTTATATCTTGGTCACAAGCTGCCACTTTTGGATTTCCTGAGTTCATATGTGGTTAAACACAATGGCAGGAAGTTCTCCTAACCATGATAGAAAGCTGCTTACACATTTGTTACCTGTGAGATGAAAAATATTTCTGTCCAGCTTCACCCATGTCTTGCATGAAGGAAAAAGTCAGTGGGGATGAGTGATGGTGGAAGCATTTTCAGTGTTGTTTCTGTTGGTGATTTTTATTTATAACTCAGGACTAGTTTTGAGAATTGCAGTTTCTTCATTTTCTGCAAAGCTTACCCAAAGTTAAGCACTTTTGGGCTCAAATTTAACAGTATTGTTGCCAGAGTGTAAATCTCTGCCAGTATAATTGTGCTGGCCTTCCCCTGTTGTCAGCTGTTAATTCACCTTGACAATTCCAAGGTGTACCTTCATGGCCAATGAGTGGTTGCCAGGGTATCCTGGCCACTGTCCAGCTGCAGTTGCACAGCTGGGAAAATGGAACAGCCATTGCTTCACCCAGACTTCCATTGAACCTGCCCTCTCCCTTTTCCAAGCTGTACAACTGTCAGAATCAGAGAACTGTCTTGCTATGTCCCCATAGCTAAATGTGAAATGACTATAGCAGTAGTGAATCTGCCAGGGTCCTCCAGACGGCTTGGTGCTGATGTAATTATTTCACATCGGATTATGGAAACATAGCCAGAAGTTTCTCTGATCCTGCCATTTCCCACAAGGCAGAGCATGGCCATACTTGGAGGAGGGGTGCTTCTGAGGCTGTACATAAATTCTGGAGGGTACTTTGGTGCTGCAGAATGAGGACAGGGATACCAACCTCTGCAGCCCCCCCCCACACACACAAAAGAACATATGCAGTTGTAAGGGAAACTTAAACATGTATTTCCCAGCTATGGAGCAAGAACAAACAGAACAAAATATTTCTTGGCAGCTTAAAGTGAAAAAAGTAAAGTGCTAGCTTGGGAATTCTGGGAGTTGTAGTCTTAATGACTCTTATTTGGCATAAGCTTTTGTAGACTGAAGTGAAATGGTGCCCACTTAGAACTTATGCCAGACTCTTTGCTGACCTCCATGCCTTTGGGGTCAATGGAGCCCTGGTGGCGCAGTGGTTAAATGCTAGTACTGCAACCACAAGGTTGTGAGTTCGATCCTGCCGGGCTCCAAGGTTGACTCAGCCTTCCATCCTTCCGTAGGTCGGTAAAATGAGTACCCAGCTTGTTGGGGGCAATTAGCTAAAAAACATATTGTAAACCGCTTAGATAACACTCAGTTGATAAGCGGTATAGAAATAAGTGCTATTGCTATATATATTGCTATATGATAGGCTCCTCATGAAGCCAGCAATCCCAGTTTCCCAGGGTTCTGATGGCATAGGTGCTCCATTTAAACCTTCTGTCAAACACACAGAAGTTAGTAAGAGTAGCACAGGGGTGGAATGCAGGGGTGAAATGACACCATGCAGTCATTTTATTCATAGAGGGGTGGAAAATCTGCATATCACTATTGAAACAGTATATTGCAAATCAAACTTTACATATACATTAGGATACAATCTAGCCAAAGTTAAGGACTTTGCTAGCAACTGCATTTGACAATGGAAGACCCACTCTGTCTCTAAATTTTAATATGTTCCAGTTGCTTGTCAAGCAGGAAAGAGGAGTGATAGTAGTACCAGAGGCAGTGGGGGGGGGAAGCAGTTGGAGGGAGGAATAGACTGCAGAGCATTTTGCATGGTTTCTTTTGCTCCCACCACACCCTCATTGCATACAAAACAGCAACAGAAGTGACTGGTGGCTTTCATGTAAGAGCTGAGATAAATTTGCTCTGGGAGTTAATTATGAATTTTTCAGGAGTTGTTGATGGTGTGAATCCTGCTCCCCAAACAAGTTTATTAAACTTGGATAGTTCCTTTGAAGGATGCAATAAAACCCACAGCAGAGTCACTGCACCCCTGACATAGAATTTACTGGCCATCCTTGCATAATTCCATGTTTAAAGTCATAGGTTCCTTTACACGTAGTTTGGCTTAACCCTGCCCCACTGAGACCAGTGGGAATATGGGCCAGAACTGTAGATGACATATACTTACCCAGCCTCTCATTATCCCAATGAACATACATTTCCCTCACTGTGGAAGGAAGTATGCAGTATCACCTTGTCTAGCAATCATCCTACATGCAACCTCAGATTGATGGCATGGGACACAGACCTACAACCAATCAGTGGCTGCGGGGAATAGGGAAATCCTGGTTACCATCTGGCCAAGCATAGGATCTCATTTGGCGACGAGGGGGGACTCTTTTATTACAATCTAGCAAGGCTAAGAAATGGAATGTAGGAAGCACCATGCAAATTATATATATGTACGTGTGAGGTGTGTGTACATACACACAGACACGCACACACATATATACATATATATATATATAGAGAGAGAGAGAGAGAGAGTGTGTGTAGGTAAAGTCTTTTCTCTGTGGAGCAAAATGATGTTACTGACACCAGCCTTCTTGTTCAAAGTTTGATATGTACTATTGCTACTATTATACTACTACTACTACTACTATTTTTTATTATTATTATTATTATTATTATTATTATTATTATTATTATTATTATTATTATTATTTTTCTTCATCTGTTGTAAAGACATGTCATTATGCCTGTGGGTTAATGAATTGTTTTGATGCACTTACCTGTCTGTGTATGTATGCATGTGTCTTTTTCTTATTTTGCATGTTTGCCGGCCCATATCCTACATTATCTACTTAATTAATTGTGACTAAGTCGCAATACAGAACAGTTAAAAATGAGTAAATCTAGGTAACTGTTCCATATTCATGATCATTACCACAATCATAACTTCCCCCTGCAACCTACTTTACTGGGCATTATTTGCCTGGGGAGAAGGAAGTTCATTCTGCCAGCAATTAGAACAAGTGAATGATGTTTCCATTAGGTTTGTGGGGAGGAGTTTCAGGAGAGACTACTTAGTTAAGTATACTTCATAATATACTTAACTAAGTGGAATGATGTAACTGATGCATAATACTGGCCATAATTGTCTGTATATTCATAAAAGCATTTTAATAAGAATTGACCTGATTAGAGGCTCTACTATATGTGTTGTTAGCAAAACTGACAGTCCGCCTCTTCTCCACAGGGTCAAGTTCAATGGAAAAAGGAAAATATTGGCAGCAAACAATACTATAGCAACCTGGGGACAAGGAACTCCCCTTACCCACTTCCTGGTATGGCTACTTTTGTGACTTCTAACAAACCTGACCTCCAGGTCACCATCAAAGAAGAAAGCTGCCCTCTGCCTTACAACAGCTCATGGCCTTCTTTCCCAGAGTTCCCTCTCCCACAAATAGTGTGTTCGGCTTCCACCAGTTACAGCAGCAGGCCGCCAGATATGAGAACCGGGCAAGTGTCATCAAGAAAACATCAGATATTACTCAGTCAAGAGTCAAGAGCAGCTAAGCCATGAATTATTCGGTTCTTGGCAAAGTCTGTGTTGTGGCTTTGAGGAACTCGTCTAATGTACATTCAACAGATTGAAGGAAAATGCCTTCATCATGCAGAACATTACTGCATCCAGCCTCCAGCACTGGAGCATTTTAAACTCAGGACTCCAGAGTGCAGACATGAAGCAAGTCAGAGTTCCAAGGTTACAGCCCAGGGAAGGAAGGCCTGCAGTAGTATGTTCTGGAACTTCATTGAGAGGACCAACAGCCCCTGCAAATGAAGTCACACTGCAAATCTTGCAGTCAAGGTCATCAAGGAAATGAGAACCTCGGAATGGAAGAAGAAAATGTGAACAAGCTGGATTTTTTTTTTCCAGAATGTATTGTGAATATATGTACATAGTGCAGTACTAGCAATATTTGCAGTCTGCTTTGGCACCTTATTAAAATAAAAAGCACTTGCAAAAAAGGCCTTTCATTATCTTGCTCAAAATAATGGCACACTTAAAAGATCTTCTTCCTGCTCCTAACTTTGTTCTGTTCTAAGGCTCTTCTGGCTAATGTGGCCTTGGACTATAGAAAAATGAATTAAATAGGAAGGTGAGAATCTTCCCATGTACATTTCAGAGATTGTTTTTAAGAGTGCTTGTCTTATACGTGTCTAATCTGCTATGCTTGAAAGCTGTGTGGTACATAGAAGAATCTATTACAGATATATTATGCAAATTCCCAGGTTTTAAAGGAGAAAAAATTACTCTAATTCTAACCGGAGTAAGCTTTTTTATTTTTTTATACAGTGGAATATTTTATTCAAAGTAAAAAAAAAAAATCTAAAGTAAATATAATTGTTTCAGGTTTTTTATCTTTTCTACAGCAAATTTATAATTTTACAATTCAGTATCTTGGTTGTCAGCAATTATTACATCTTGTGGCACATTTTCTTTCTTTGCTCTCTCTCTTTCTCTCTCTCTCTTTTTTTTACAATTTGTAAAGGTGAAATAGCTTTTACTGAATTTTATGTAGCAATCAAACTATCCTGTGGATTGATAATAAATATTATATATAGTTAAATTTTTAAATAAATGCTTTGTCTGTATTTGTGGATTTTTTAAAAAAATAATTCTTATGGAAGACTTCCAAATGTGAAAAAGGGGTTTGCTCTTGGGGAGGGGAAAAAAAAGATGATTGCTTTCTCCCAAAATAGATGATACGTGTTGTGTGAACTGAGGAAGAAGGAAACAATGAAAACCTGGTCTAAAATTATAGATGTAATATCCCTGTTAATTTCAGTTGCACGTGCTCAGTGCTTTCCCACAGAAGCCCATGGACCATCGCAGTACTTAACATTTGGCAAGATTACACCCACTGTTTCTAAAAGGATTACCATATGGTACCTTCCACATTAAATGTGTTTTACAATGTTTTGCTCCTTTCTAAAACATTAGATGAATACCTAGAATTTGCACATGCAAAAGCTTCTCTATATCAGTTTTTCAGATCCCTTGAGCTTTGCTGGATACATTAGTTAGAACAATTTGATGCTAAAGAAGAAGCCAAAAAAGCCTATAATAACTCCTGTGTCTAATAGCCAACCTGGTATCCTTAATTTTACACTGCAGTGAAGGGGAGGAAGCATAAAGTTTTCAATGTTATTTAAGGCCAATGTGCAAACTTCATGTTTTAGTATCTGTTTCTGAAGATGGTTAGGAAACTCAGATTAACAGAGTATCAACTTAGTTTTAACAGCAGATAGTATCAGTAAAAATTCTCAAGCTTTGTGTCTATGGCCGTTTCCACACTACATCATTATAGTGCTATTCCACTTTCAACATCCTGTGGAGTTCTGGGGTTTGTAGTTTCTGAAGCCAAAAATGCCCCTCCCTAAACTGCAAACCCCAGGATTCCATCAGATGTTGAAAGTGGAATAAAAGCACTATAACAGTCTAGTGCGGAACTGACCTTATTGTATTGCCTCCTACAATCATGCTGCTGTAACCCAGCACTGAAAGTCTGTGTTTTTCCAATCCTCCTTCACCATATTCCCTATGCTGATGTTGCTAAAAAACAAACAAATTCTAGCTAACCAGATGAAAATGAAAAAAGGGGGACTGGGCGGGTATAAAGAGACTTAGTAAAAAGAAACTTCTTTGTCAGAGGAGTTACTGAGGAGTGCCTGTACCTTATTTCTCACTTTCATGTTCTGCCATCTACTATAGAATGCCTTACATGTAGAGATCCATTATGACATATCAATAGTTTTTTCCCCCCAGACCATATATTGAGATAATGTCTACTCAAATCTCTAGAGCAAATAATCTCTATATTTCATTTGACCCTGAATCCCATGTCAGGGCTAAACTCAATTTTAGCCTGAACTACAGCGTACCCTCACAGCTCCAGAAAACCCTGTATGCCTTAGGGTCACCATAAGTTGGAAATGTCTTTAAGGCAAACAACAACAACAACAACAAGTGGATTCACTGAAATGAATGGTACTTGTTAGTCAACACTTATATAAGTACCACTGAATTACATATGTTTGCTCTACACACGATTAAAATTAGAGACTTAACCATAGGTTATAGATTAAGGTCAGTTCTTGTGGTTTTAAATGCGGTCAAATGTGTGTTTTGAATCTGTTTTTATATAATCTATATCATTTACATTGCTTTAGAAACCATTGTGTGATCGACAACAATAAACAACTACTTTGAATAGATGGATGGATGACCATTTGCAGTAAAAACAATACCTTAAACAGAGACTGTCTAGGACCCTTATCCTTTATAGTGGGATTGTAGATTAAAAAAAATTTAACTCGTTTCAAATCCTCCAATGTTTACAGGAACACATATGGCCAAGTAACATCACAGTGTGGCCAAGATAGCAAAAACTGCTACTGAAAAATAAAGACAAAGAAGAAGACATCTGAGTCTACTGGAAAGACCAAGATTCTGTCCATTGTCTTCCTGAGGACAAAGGGGGAACGTGGGAGGAGGAGAGAGAAATGAGGGCAGCTCAAAAAGTGAGATGTCAAGAGTATTTATTGGGACTTTCTCTGCCAAACTGGGACAGTTGGAAGCTATGCTAATTAAAGTGCTTGAAAATTATTGTTCACCTAAGTTCTGTAATGGTGTTGCATAATCCTGGGTGTTCTTAATGACACTGACAAAACAGCAGAGACTGGGAAAACTGCCACCTAACTGAATGTGAGGCCATTTCTGCATTGGATTGTTATAGCACTATTATTCCACTTGCAACCTCCTATGGAATCCTGGAATTTGCAGTTTATGCAGGGGCTGGCTGGCCCCTCCCAAAACTGCAAACCCCAGGATTCCATAGGAGGTGCAAGTGCAATAACAGCACTATAACAGTCCAGTGCAGAAATGGCCTGAATCTGAATCATGGTTGAATCAAGCATTGGGTTACATGTACACAAAAGGGCTAGTGGAGCAAGAAGGGAGGGATGTGACGACCTCTTGTATCAGTCCTGTTTGCATATGTGTACCCTTGGATCAAGCACCATGGCCTAAATGCAATTGTTAGTCCCAACCAGAGCAGCCTTTTTGAATCAACAGGAACTTTGGAAATCAACATTTTATGTGAGTTTTGCTGATTCAGTGGGTTTACTTTAGCTGGGACAAACAAGGGCTTCAACCTCTGAGTTTCTATTCCACCCATCTGCCAGGGACAATATTACATTTTAAGAAAGCACTGAGGTATATTAGGCTAAGAGACATGAATGCTCTTGGTAGCTCCAACCAGATAGAGCAGAGCCATTGAATTAACTGGATTTACTTGCATGTTGACTTTCCTTTTCCCATGGCCTTTGTAGCTGGATGTTACTTTATTTTTTTACTAGATATCTTGTATAGAAATCTGAATTTAAATAGCAAAATGCATTCTCCTTGTTTACTGCACAGACAGTTCATTTTATAACCTACATGACATAGTTCAATACCTTCTCACCTATTTTTCTGACTTTTCCTACCTATCTACATTTTCTGTCTTTTGCTTCTGCAATTTATGCTTTTTATTTATAAAGTTAATAGGTATATATGTAGGTAACAAATTACTGTACTGTTTTGATAATGGTGTTGATGCAAAAAGTTTTAGCATTTGGAGAAAGAAAAAAAAGCTTCAAGTAGCATATGAACATTATCCTGTCATTTTGAGAAAGTATTTGTGGGTTGGTAATTTATCATACACTGTAGTGCCAGAGTACAACTAGGAAACTACAATTTAAGTAGGTATAGGCCTCACACTCCTGGCTGTTACTGATAATGGAATTTTCCATGTATGTGTTATTCCCCCCCCCGCACATTAGTGATAATAATATAACAGTACAGCATTTTAACCATTTCATATAACCTGGGGTAAGAGGCTCAAACACTTGCACTTTGGGGATGGATGGCTTACTGTGGTTGCTTAGGGCTTCTTCTTTGACCTAGTCTTCGTAGCTCTTGGTATTCAGGACACAACTACATATAAAAGTTTTTTCCTGAACACTCTAGAGCCAAAGTGTGGCCTCTAACCCAGAGCCTGGAAAACTAACTTTCTCAGCCATAATCCCCAGCATGGTTGCAGGATTCTGGAGTAGTAATCCAAAAAGTATATTTTGTAAGGTCTGTCTCTACCCCAGGTCTCATAATACATAACTATTTCCCTAGAATAGAAGGATTTATTTACCCCTACTTATACATCAGAGATTTATGTGAGTTGTCTGGCTATGATGGATGCTTTAAAAAACTGATCTAACAAAACCCTTAACTACATTCTGGCCAGGTTTACACAAGCATTGCCTCTGCAGCTGGATGGTGCACACAATTTTTTTTCCCTAAGCGTTCTTCAGACAGGTTAGCAAAAAGCACGTGGCCACATAGTTAGATGAAAAGGTAGGAATTTACTGGAGATTGGAGATGAACCAGAAGTTCAATTAGCCAGCAAATAATATGCAAACATTGACAATAAAACATAGTAATGTTATTTGCTTTTCTTTGAAATATACTCTGTGACTTGCACCTAACGAGGAGGAGGAGAAGGAACATATATGTTAAGAAACACCACCCAAATGTCAACAGGAAAAAAACCTATGCTGGTTAAGGAATTATTGAAATTTTAGCCCATTGGAGAGCATGGGGTTGGGAAAGACTGATACAGGATATGGACCTTTTACATTAACACTAATATCCTTGTGAGCACCTGGTACAACAGGAACAACTTCAACTATGGCCCTTTTCTCACGGGGTAATTAAATCTTCCCAGGTCGACCTCGAACGGGGGCCTTTTTCACCTTAGAGAGAACCGGGTCGCATTTAATTTTTTTTTTAATTAATAATTTTTATTGATTATACAACAAAGAAAAAAACAAAAACAAAAAAATAAAACACCATGTGATATACATAGTAGTGAA
Source organism: Ctenosaura bakeri (assembly GCA_948474755.1). NCBI lineage: Eukaryota > Metazoa > Chordata > Lepidosauria > Squamata > Iguanidae > Ctenosaura > Ctenosaura bakeri. The sequence continues at coordinate 834,518 of CAOLHI010000054.1, read as the reverse complement.
ACAAAAAAAAATTTCAACCGACGCAAACTTACATTATTATTTCTCTCTATTACTATTAGAATCATAAACTTATTCAGCTTATTCTATATCATACTACTTGTATATTTTTGTTACCTATCTTTAATTCTTATTCTCATTATACTCATTTTTATTATAATAGTTTCATTCTTAATTCTATATTTTCCCCTTAGATTTAAACTATTGCTATTACTAAATATAATCTTATTACTTAACATATCAAACTATCTCTAAAGGTAAACCCACTCCCCAAAGCCGATTATATTTTAACTTACTTTTTTGTTTTTGTTTTACAAAATTAAACAACACACATTTAATTTTTTTGATTCTCACCTCAATCCGCGCAGGGAAGCCACCATCCAGCATTCGCGCGCACTTTTAAAAAACCAAAAGAAATGTGGTTTTTTTTCCTCCAATCCGTGCTCGTCGTTTCGTGAAAAAGCGATGGTGCGTACTGATTCGTGCGGGGGATCAAGAGAGGGAGGGATTTAGGCATGGCCAGCAGAAGCGACAAGACCGCCCCCAGTCTTTCCAGTGCTGCTATCAAGGCTGAAAGGACCGTCATTAGCGGGGCTAGCACCCCAGCAATGTTCGTCAGCAGCTCGTGCTCAATACACAAAACAGCAGAAAGCAAGCAAAAAGACAGAGGGGGGAAACGTCTCCATGGCAGCTCCAAAGAGAGGCGCGGGACAGAGTGGGGGGGGTTCGTCGGAGGATGTAAGGGGACACGCGTGCGTACTGATGTCCGTGATGATGCTCAGAGTGTTTCTTTTAAAAATTGAGCACAGCCAATCACTGCCAGACAGGGCGGGGAAAGGACACCTACGGGAGTGGCCATGGTAATATTGTGTGAATGCACTGATGCTGCCTAAGCCTCTTCCCTATGGGGCTGTGAGAACGCTCCTAAAATTTCAGTCCGTGTTAGTGGGGATTAAAGGAAAACCCGCCTGGATCGTAGCGGCACAATTTCCGCACCCCGTGAGAAAAGGGCCTATGTCAACAAGACATCAGTTTCAGGCCTGCTAGTCTGAAATCAGCCTGTCAGAAATAAAAACAAATAGCTGTTGCAGCTCTACCAATTAGTTGTAGGTGTGGAGGAAACCTTGGAAGAACAATGAACAGGGATAAAGAAAGTCTTTATGACAGTTAAAAGCATCAACCAGAGTGTAGAATGGCCAGCAATTCTACCACAGCATTCTTCATTTCAAGATTATGTGTAAATGGAAGTGCTCAAATTGACTCAGAAGGCCACAAGTAAACAACATTTTAAAATAATCAGCAAAAATGCAGAGGATGGTGCTGTGAGACATTCAAATGGATACAATTAAAACACTTAAATAATTTATATGACAATTAATGCAAAAGCCTGCTGAAAATCAAGTCCTTGATGGAATATGAGGTAGGAGAGACTTAGCCTCCCAGGTTCTCTCATGTGTTCTTTCTCACTGAACCTCAGAAAGCAAAAGAACATTCAAAAATGTTTCAGTGATTGATCTCAGAGTGCGTAAACTGAAAGCGAGGGGATATTTGCCAGCTCTTTGATCTTGCAGGTGTAACCATGTATGAAGTTCACCAAATTGTAGCGTAGTGGTTCTGTGATTTTGCCAGTAATCTCAAGTCACAAAAAACCAAGCCGTCCAATTGTAGCAGGTTTTCATAAAAGACACGCTTGCTGCTATTTGCTCAAACACAAGGTGACTTTGGAGCTAACTGTGCCCTGTCCCAAAGGGTGCATGTTTGAATGAACTGTAGCACAAAAGTGTAAAACTGTAATGGTGCTAAGCATTCCCTGGAGCAAGATTTTTCCCCCATACAGGTCTTATGTGAACTGAGGCTCTGGAGGACTCCCTACAGAGGGAGAGCAGGGGAGAGAGGAATTGTGCTCTGAGGAACACAGGCTATTTCCACACTACACTCTTATAGCGCAATTATTCCACTTTCAACATCCTATGGAATCCTGGAGTTTGCAGTTTCGGGAGGGGCTGGCCAACCCCTCCCTAAACTGCAAACCCCAGGATTCCATAGGATGTTGAAAGTGAAATAACTGTACTATGAGAGTGTAGTGCAGAAATGGCCACAGAAACAGAGACATTACACTTTACTACTTTAGCACTTGGTCTGTACCAGAAATCTGAAAAGTAAAAACAAATTAAGGAGGCACTAGGGGAGAAAACCTTGTGAGGTTTGCAACTGTCTTGAAACACACCTGGAGAATCTGAGGGTTTGGATACACCTGCTTCTACTGTCACAACCCCCTTCAAGGGCAAGGTGCTGCCTTTCTATTTAAGCTTTTAACCCAGGAATGCATTTAGATGAGGGATCATCAAGAAGCAACTTTTAAGTCCTGAGACATAAGTTTGCACAGAGCACCACTTTGGATGACCCCATCATTGCTGCTGATAGTGTTCCATGTGACCTGCAGATAACATGAATCAGTCATTATGTGAAGACAGCAGACCTGCCCTCTTGAAATGAATTTTTTTCTGGGAAAGATTTGACTCTCAATCATGTTTCTGATTTGGACCAAAAGCAACACATATGCCACAAGAAGAGCCAAATTGGGCTGAAAATAACCCAGGCTGGACTCGGGATGGGCTTGATGTCGACTGGGAAAAAAATTGATTTTTAGCATAAGTCAGAATACACATTCACTCACAGGAAGTCAATACTGGTCGTCGCCATTTATAAAGATAGATAGATAGATAGATAGATAGATAGATAGATAGATAGATAGATAGACAGACAGACAGACAGACAGAATTACTGTGTAAATTAGAAGCAGCAGCATTACCCACATACATTTCATGAGAATACTTGTAACAATTGGAAACTGGTATCTTGAAAAATGTTCGGACTTCTTAATATGTTTGAAGCCAGCATCTCATTTAACCTTCTTATACCCTTCAACTGTCCCAATTTGTCAGGGAAAGTCTTAATTATTCCTCCATCTTCCCACTTTTTCAGCTACTTTTAAAATGCCCCAGTTTCTCCTTCTTCTTCCCACTTTCCCTTTTCCTCCAGAGCACACTTCCATGGATCAAACTGAGTTCAAAGTACAAATATAGTTTGCACTCAATTAACCCAGTTGAAGGGAGAGGAGAAATGAGGGTAGAATTTTGACTTCCTAGTAGGCCTACGCAAGAGCAAAATACTGCAGCCTCTCTTAGCTTGTGTGTTCTTCTCCATTAATAACTTATGCTATCTTGACCACACTCTGCTGGTGCTTAGCCACACGTGTCCCACTTTTCAGCCATGAAATATTGGAGAGTATGCCTTCTTGGCTGATAGGCAGGATCTATTTATTATTTTATTTACTTATTCAAGTATCTCACCTTCCTCTGAAACAGGAATACTGTTTTTTTAAAGCCTGAATACTGAGAACCATGAAGTCTAGAAACAATTCAGTTGCTGAGTTCATGTAAGGTAATACCTGCCAGTTATACATAGATTTCCTTTCTACCACTAACAAAAACAATTACATTCTTTCACAAAGAAAACTACTTCCGCTAGCAGTCAGGACGATATTTATGTCCCAGTGCAGCATTGAGATAACTTATTTTGTAACTGACTATACACATCTGGGGTTCTTGCACGCCAAGGACATTGCAGGGCTGGGAGCAGAGAGCATGTGAACACTAACTGATTTGCTTCTGCTTTAAGCTTATTTCTATGAAATAGGTTATGAAATGCATATAACTCCTTGAGACATCCCTTGTTGCTTTGGTACTATTAAACTCCTTCCAAGATGGATCTTGGAACATTCTTGCACAGGACAGTTCCAGTTCCATAATATATTCAAAGCTAGCAACTTATACATACTGTTATGCTGTTGTGGTTTTAACAACTCCTGCTTCTGCTCATTTGACAACTGTCCAATATTTTTAAACAGGGAAGTATTTTTCTGCCATGAAGATAAATGATGTCAAAAGTTTCACCTGCTAATTACTATGTGCTGCACTGCTGTTAAAGGTACAGAATATGGAATTAATTGAAAAGTTATCCCTACGATCTTGCCTCATGCAAAGCAAGGTTTAAAAGTTTTATATTAAAACAAAATACTGGCAATGAAGGAATGTAAATAGACCGCATTCTAAAATAGCATCAATTAACATTCAAAAGGTTTTAAATCCATCTGTACTGGGACCTGAAAAAATAAATTTGCTCTCTTACTCTCCACTGTTTCACAGATGAAAACAGGGACATGTGTAGCCATACAACATCAGAGTGTGGTCCAGATGGAAAAAGTTATTAATGAGGAAGAACAAACAAGCTAGGAGATGCTGCAGCATTTTGATTCTTCCTGAGTCTGCTGGGAAGGCCAAAATTCAGCCTCATCCTCTTCTCTTCTCTCCCTGCTGAGTTGAGTAGAAACAACTTTTGCACTTTGAACTCATTTTACAGCAAGTAAAGTAAGCTAAAGAAAAAAGGAAAGTAGAAGGAAAGAGAAATTGGGATTAAGGGGGACTGTCCCTGCCAAACGGGGACAGTTGAAGATAGTATCATCAGATACTCAAAGTAGCAGTAAGGGACAGTCAAAATTCGTGACATGCAGGATTGATAATCAGGAAGTAGCTATTAACAAGTTTGTGATCTACCTAAATACCAAATGAAAATATTGGTCTATGTTAATTTAACTTTTTGAATGTTAGTCAATGCTACTATATTTTAGAATGCAGTCTATTTACATTCCTTCATTGCTAATATTTTATTTTAATATAAAACTTTCAAACCTTGCTTTGTTTGAGGCAAGATCATGAGGATAACTTTTCAATTAATCCCATATTCTGTACCTTTGACAGCAGTCCAGCACATAGTAATTTAGCTATGTGTTAATTTAGCTATGTGTTTTTCTGTAAAATTTACATATGTCCACATTCACAAATTACATGATTTTGTACACATTTTTGTCTTTACAAAGGGTCCATATGCCCAAGTACAGGATTTTTTGGCATCTTGTTCAGTATATAAAACCCTTAAATAGGGCAAATTCCTGCCAGTCCTATAGCGGACAGACTTTCTAACCCTCACATAAGGGACAGCCCTTATAATAAGGGACACCTAGCAGCCTTAGTTGGAGATACATAGTTCTTTTCCTGACACATTCAATTTACATTTGCTCTGGGCCTGGAAATGTACATTAATGCTCCAGACTAGTAAGTGTTAATTGCTAAAGTGTGTACACAACAGTCTGCAGACTTTGAACTTAAATAACAAAATTCACTATCTAGTCATGAAAGCTCACATGAGGCATGTGATGACAAAACAAGCCAACTGTAATTTCTCTTGAACTTTAGAACCATTAGAGTGAAGTAACTGGGTATCTATAAAATCATATTACAACAGTTTTCACTTTATGACTCAGTGGGCGGGGGTCTAGCTTTATAGAAAACTGCCACATACACACAGAATGAACTCTCATGCCCTGAATCAAGCCACCTCACCTATTATTGGTTACTATTATGGGCAGCACTTCTGTAGGATGTTGGTAGACCTTTGCCCTATTACAAAAGGTTATTTTATTGGTGGTTATGAGTATTAAAGAAGGAAACTTTGCTACAAATAACAAATATATTTATTATACTAATATATTGTCTATATAAGATTGTTACCCTATTTACTGGGGGTCCCGGGAGGGACACCTAAATGCGCTCTCAATTAACTAAGTTTGGGGAAATTAGCTCGAGCACAAGTTAGCAATGCGAGAGGCAGGGCAATGCAGCAGAATCTTTTACCCAATGTCTACGGGGTCAGGCCGAGCCAAGGAGCACACCAAGTTATAAGAATAATTGAGATTTTTATTAAATACAGACAAACAGTGTATGCAGCACACTCACACAAGTAACTATAGGAAATAAAGGTTGGAGTGATATAGAGGGATTTTGAGAGGGATTGTTGAATTGGGTGATATGACACCTGTACTGAAGCCCGGAGAGGTCTGAAGATTGAGTTTGTTGGTATGGAGTCTCAGTACGTGGGACTGAGGGCACAGCTCACCAAACAAAGCAGCAGCAAGGATGGATGGAAGTCTGGAGCAATCCAAGGAAGGTCTCGGAATCAGGGACTTTTATAAGGAGAAATGTAATTTCAGGCTATTCCGTAATTGGGGAAAACAATGAGTTTTGGGTGCAAGACAAAGCTTTGGAAAGGTCAACATTTAGCATGATTAAGTCCGAATTGACAAAGAGGTAGACAGTATGCAAATGCTCAGTGCTTGACATTTGAGTATTCAGCTTGCCAAGTTGCCTGCTCGGGATAGGGAGTCCTTAGTAAACAGCATGCATACATAATGAGGGTGTTTGCAGAGAGGTCTCCTAAAGTGGCGATCTGGCTATTTCTGGCCTGCCTGTATTGTCTTGGGATATTGCAGCGTTTAGTGGCCAAGCCTAGTTCTGTGCTTGTCTGGGGGCCTCACAAACACGTGGAGAGGGATGGTGGAAGAGAGCCAAATTACTGATGTCGAAATGATATCTAGCAGCCCCAAATCCAGGCTAGCAAATGCAGTAACAAGAGGTAATAATATATTTATTATAATTATTTATTACACGCATTTATTATATTCAGTAAACCAAAAAGGGGCACTTTCTGTGAGAAAGAACCCTATTTGCTGAAGCAGGTTTTGCCCAATTTTGGGCAGCCCATTCCATTTATCAGGTTCCATAATCATTTGCCTGCCGTTTGAGAGGGGATTGGAAGGGTAGTTTTGTGGAGGCATGGGCCATTTCCGCACTACACTCTTATAGTGCGATTATTCCACTTTCAACATCCTATGGAATCCTGGGGTTTGCAGTTTCTGCTGCAAACCCCAGGATTCCATAGGAGGTTGAAAGTGGAATAATCACTCTATAAGAGTGTAGTGTGGAAATGGCCATGGTCTTGCAATTTCAATCAATCTTGCTGTAGGGCACCTATACCTGGATCCAACCCATTGTAATGGTGTACAACAGAGTTCAATTGTAAATGTGAACCTTGGGAAAATAGATAAAATGGGGATCACTATTCTTCTCGGTGGCAAATAAAGCTTTAAAGAGCACTGAGGCATTAAAAAAGAACCACTAGTTCAAGTATGACTAACTAAATACATGCAAACTTCGTATTTCATAACTCCTTCAAACAGAACTATGTTTTTATAGGTAATCAAAACTCTTAACACTTGAAGAACTGACGTCTTCTGTATATGTGTTTGTACTTTCAGTTTACACAACAGCTTGCTCAGCCAGTCCTGGCTCCAAGTTTCCATAGTAACAATTCACTTGGCTGCTTTCCCGTGGTAACTACGTGTTATTTGCCAGTACCTGAATGACCTTTGAGCTATAGCACAATTCTTAAAGAAACAAGATAGATGACTGTCTTGCACACAGAAGGAGAAAACATACTCATATATTCCAGTTTAGTGATTTTCTAGTAGCCATTCAGTCGGGGTCCTTCACCCACTACAATTGAGGTTGAGATGCCATGCTGTAGATACTGAGACCTATTTGAACAGAAGCATACTCACCACTCAAGGCCTCAGCTGCAGAGGAAGCCCAATGCATATAAGCGAGGTGCTCACATTCAGCTTGACTTCAGTGTGGTTAGCATGCCATCCATTTTATATTAGACTAGCGTATATACCTGGAGTTGCTCAGGATTTTCTTTTCTCATAGGTAATACTTCTTAGAAAGATTTGAGATCCTGTATCTCTAATTCCCCAAACTGTCTTGTCCAGTACCTGTAACTTTTCCCCATATTTCCCGATCCAATCTGTTTTCAGAGTTATTAACAGACACAGGTTGGGTTCCTGAGGGAATATACTGCCCTCCTCCTTTATGCTAGGCCTCATCTCCATAGCAACCAGTCTATTCAAGATAGGCCCAAGAGCTCTCCAGCTGAGAATTCTCTCTAAACTGCAAACCCCAGGATTCCACAGAATCTTTTCAGGCAGCCAATCATATGAGGTCTTCCCTGAAACAGCCAATCATATGGGGTCTTTTCACCTAACACAAAAAACAAATAAATAAACTTTGACTTTTATATATTAGTGGATTACATTTAGAGCAGGGATGGAATGTAATCCCCCTGATGCTGTTGGACTGCAACCCACATGACCTATGCTTAATAGAGCTGATTGGAGTAACAATCCAGCATTACCCGGAGGCTCACAACTCCCTCATCTTTGATTTTGTATCTTGAGTATTATATGTGACATGACCTTTTTCTTTTGGTTAGGGACAGGAAACATTGGATCTCTAGAAGCTGCCTTTCTCCAGGTTCCACCAGCCCTAGTAATCAAAGGTCTGCCAGAGATCTACAGAGATGCTGCCATACCACCAGGATCAGCAGAGAAGTCAACCTAAAAACAAGGGAGGAAAAGTGATTTTTTTGGACTACAAAGAGCAATCTTTCCATGTATCAAATCAACACACCACCTAGACTATTACTGGCAGGCCTTGGAATAATTTTTTGGGTGTGTGGGGTGTGTGGTGGAACTATGGTTACCAGAAGCCCTACCCAACATTATCAACAGTAAAGGACACTTTCAGCATATCATGAGATGATGTGACTCATTAGAAAAAATAGTGATGCTTAATAAGGTGGAAGGCAATAGGAGAAGAGGAAGATCATATTACAGGCGGCTAGACTCCATCAAGGAAGCCATGTCCTTGAGTTGCAAGACCTTAGCAGCACTGTAAATAATAGAGTATCTTAAAGGTCTCTCCTTCATATGGCTGCCATAAGTCAAAGATAACTTGATGGCCATTAATAACAAGGACAACGTTCTGGAAGCTGAAATCCAAACAACACTTGGAGGACAAAAGGTATCCCATCCCAGCATTTGAGAGAGCAGAAGGTGAGCTGTGTCTGAGAGGACATCCTTGACTGTGTGATTTTAAAGGCTTGTGTGGGTGTGTTTGTCTCTCGCTGTGTGCTCTCCCTGAGCACATGGACTAGGGGAGTGGGGTTTCTGCTGAGCTTGGGAGTGGACAATTATGTAGCTAGGGGCAGGGAGGGCGGTCCGGTCTGAGTGGCACTTTTTGGGAGATGCCACTGAAGCAGCCTCCTCTCTGCCACCTGAGGTAAGTGGGAGGGATGAGAGTCACCATGTTACAGCTTTCCTCCCTCCTTCTTCCTTTGCCTGCTGTCCCATCCAAAGCCATTCAGCTTCAGGAGATGGAAGAAGAGGAGAGGGGCCTTGATTGGTTCTTCCTAGCCGCCTCCTGCTCTTGTTGCCATTAACCTTGCCTCCGGGAAACTTGTGGAGTGACCCTTCCCCCAGCGAGACTTTTCCACGCCTCTTTGAGGATTTTTCGGAAGGGAGCCCTCAACCTACTGCTTCACAAAGCCTTGAAGCCAAATCCCTCTCCCCTCTACTTGTTACGAGGTTGTTGTTGTTGTTTTTTATTGACAACCAAAAAAGCAAGAGGAGTGGAAGCATTCTTGTGTGAGAAATGCTAGGCTATTATTCTTGGGAAAACAGGAAGAGTTGCAGCTTTAACCAACAGGGCATTTCAAGGAAAGTACAGGCTTGCTCATGTGCATGTTTACTCAGGAGTAAGTCCTGCTGGCTTCATTGGGATTCACTCATTCCCAAGTAAATTTGCAGGGTTGGAATGCAGGCTTAACACAGCAGCTCAGTCTTACACAGAAGGAAACCCACTAGCATTTACTAGGAGCAGATTCCTACCTAAGCACATATAAGAATTTCAGTTTGAGCCACCCTAGTGTTCTGACAGTCAGTACAGAGATAAAAACAGATGGATTAATTGCTTTCCTTTTTTTTTTTTTTTTGGTACTTGTTTATATAAGTGGACTAGGTATTATATCTGCAGCAGTGACGTATGAATTCAGAGGCAGGGTGTGGTGGCTATAGCTAGACCTCTCAAAATCTTTATAATGTGGTCTTGGGCTGTTATTTTACTGTGTAGACCCAAAAGTGAATGATTGGCTAGCTTCCCCCCCCTCTTTTCAAGGCAGGTTTAAACTTAAATTGCATGTGTGAATTGAAATACTTGTAAACTTAAGAGTTTCCCTGTTGAAGAATCTGAAGACTGTCTATGGAGATTAAAACTGTGGTCATGTGGGAAACCTAAAACACACTGAAGAGAGCCTGGGAAGAACCTCACCTGTTAAAGGATAGTTGGATGCTAGGATGAGAGGATGGCAATCTATAGCCAAGGAACCAGGGAACTGCTTCAGAGTCTTCAACAACAGTTGTGGGTTTTGGGTATAACTAGCAAACAGCCGTGAATGTCCCATGTTGTTGCACAGCCTATGAAATTGGCGTTATCTCCTATCCAGAGGAGGCAGGATTGTCGAGGGAATCTCTGCAGCTAGGGGACTGCTTCCTCCTTGGTAAATCCAATATATACTGTTGGTAGTCATATCCTAAAAAATTCTAGTATTTTTTTTTAATCGCACAGATGAAATGTGAGAAATAAAGTATATCTCCATAAACACATACCAAATACACTGCATAACTTGAGGAAAATATGCTGATAAAATAGTATTTTAACATTTGCCAACAGAAAAGCAAGAAAAATAACATTTTAGAATGTTGGACTTAAAGTTTTACTTCAAAAATAAACATAGTGTTTTAATTTATTTCCCTATACATCGTTTTGAAGTATTTTTTGTGTTTATTGAGAGAGGCGGCAAACTCAGGGACCACTCTGGGCAGCAAAAGCTCTAGCTACACCACTGGGAGTGAAGCTAGCAGCCACTAGCTCTATATAACTGCTGCCAGCAGCATGCACCTTACAGTACACTGTTATATTATAAGAGTTGAACAGGAGCTCTGTTAACAAAGGCCCTTTCCGCACGAGGAAGTTAAAATGGGCCAAGGCGTCCTGTCATGGAGGTCATCCGCACCTTGGATTGGACTAGGTTCAGACTATTTACCTTAGTTCACACCTTAGACCAATCCAAAACGCCCCCAAGTGATCCTCCAGCGCACTAAGTGAAGATCAGAAAAATCCAGTCTTTCAATCTTCTGGAACGCGCCATTTCATACCTGCTCACTTGTGCAGATGCGGTGAAAGCCTGCAATCAGCGGAGGGCGGGCTGTGGGCATGGTCAGTGTCAGCGATTGGTCCGGACCCATGAAGAACAGGAAGTCGCCATTTTCAGCCTCAGCAGTGCGGATCTACGGACCTCACACTGCTCCCTGCAACAAGAGAGGAGCTCTGCAGAAGTGCTTAAAGGAAAGTCTGCGTTGCTTCGAAGAGAGAAGAACCGGTAAGTAATGGCACAGAGTGATTCACTTGCCTCGTGTGGAAAGGGCCAATGAAAGCCAAACAGCATTGTGTTACCCTGTTTACTGGGGGTCCCATGAGGGACACCTAAATGTGCTCACAATTAAACAAGTTGGGGAAATTAGTCAAAGAGCACAAGCTAGCAATGCGAGAGGCAGGGCAACACAACAGAATCTTTTACCCAAAGTCTACGGGGTCAGGCCAAGCCAAAGAGCACACCAAGTTATAAGAATAATTGAGATCTTTATTAAATACAGACAAACAGTGTATGCAACATACGCACTCAGATAACTATAGAAAATAAAGGTTGGAGTGGGACAGAGGGATTTTTCAGAGGGATTGTTGAATTGGGTGATACAACACCTGTCCTGAAGCCCGGATAGATCACTGCGAAGGTCTGAAGTTGTGCAGTCTCAACCAATAGAACTGAGGGGAAGACTCGCCAAGCAGAGCGGCGGCAAGACGGGATGGAACTCAGGAACGATCCAAGGATGGTCTCGGAATCAGGGTTTTTTATAGGGAGAAATGTAACCGCAGGCTATTCCGTACTTGGGGAAAAGAATGAGTTTTGGGCACAAGACAAAGCTTTGGAAAGGTCAATTTAACATGATTGAGTCAAGTCCGAATTGTCAATGGAGTAGCCAGTATGCAGATGCATAGTGCTTAACATTTGAGTATCCAGCTTGTCAAGTTGCCTGCTCAGGGTAGGGAGTTCTTTGTAAGCATCGTGCATACATAATAGAGTGTTTGCAGAGAGGTTTCCTAAAGCAGCGATCTGGCTATTTCTGTCATGCCTGTATTGTGTTGGAATATTGCAGCGTTTAGTGGCCGAGCCTAGTTCTGTGCTTGTCCGGGGGCCTCATAAACACGTGGAAAGGGATGGTGGAAGAAAGTCAAATTACTGATATCAAAATGATATTTATGTCACCTTAAGTGCGGCACAGACATTGCAGTAACAATTGGCTGTGGGTAACTGGCAGAGGAGTTTTGAGGAAGAAGCCCAGATTTCTGTTTCAGTGCCTATTTAAGACTATTCAATATGGAATATGAGGGAGCTGCTGTGGTCACCTGCAATAGCTGTGGTTATGTTTGTGTTCTTGCTGGAGGAGGTGAGTGGCTATACCTGTGCAAGTGCAAGTTGGTGGCCTTCTTGGAGGAGAAGATCCAACAACTTGAGGTTTTCTTGGATAGAGCAGAGCAAATTGTCCTGAAAGAGCAACACACAGGTGATGTCTCTGAGCAGGAGGTTAGTTTCCAAAGACAGGACATGGACACTTGAAGGAATGCAGCACATAGAAGTAGAAGGACCAGGGATCATTCAGTGAGTTTGGAGCTACAGAATTGATTTGAATTTCTTTCTCTTATCAGATATGATAAGGAACAGCAAAAAGAGCAGCAGTCCTCAGAGAATGTGCAGGTGTCCTCAGAAAATTCAGCACATGGAATGGCCCCTGTCAACTGTCAGAAGAGACAGGTGGTGTTGATAGGGGACTCTGCTGAGAGGGACAGAAGCAATGGTTTGTAGGCCTGACAAAACGACTTGAGAGGTTTGCTGTCTCCCTGGAGCAAAAATCAATGATATCACAGAGAGGCTGACAAGACTTGTGTAAGATCTTTGACAAGGTCCCCCATGATATTCTTACAAACAAGGTAGCAAAATGTGGGTTAAACAATACTACTGTTTAGTGGATTTGTAATTTGCTAACCAGCCAAACACAAAGGGTGCTCACCAATGGTTCCTCTTCATCCTGGAAAGAAATGACTAGAGAGGTGCCACAGGGTTCTGTTCTGGACCCAGTGCTATTCAACATCTTTATCAATGACTTGGATGATGGAATAGAACACATGCTCATCAAATTTGCAGATGACACCAAATTAGGAGGGATAGGACAAGATGAGAATTCAAAATGATCTTGACAGATTAGAGAGCTGGGCCAAAAATAAAATGAATTTTAATGGGGAGAAATATAGGGTACTACATTTAGGATACTAACCTTAGGAAGAAAAAATGAAATGCACAAATGTAGGATGGGTGACACCTGGCTTGAAAACAGTACATGTAAAAAGGATCTAGCTTGTGGACCACAAGCTGAATATGAGTGTGGCAGCTTAAAAAGCTAATCCGATTCTAGGCTGCATCAATAGGAGTATAGTGTTGAGATTAAGGGAAGTAATAATACCACTCTTCTTTGATTAGTCTTCACTTGGAATACTGTATCTAGTTCTGGGTAGTACAATTCAAGAAGAATATTGACAAGCTGGAACATGTCCAGAGGAGGGCAACCAAAATGGTGAAGGGTCTGGAAACCGTGCCCTATGAGGAGCGGCTTAGGGAGCTAGGTATGTTTACCCTGACAAAAAGAGGGTTAAGAGGTGACTTGATAGCCATGTTTAAATACTTGAAAGGATTTCATATTGAAGATGGAGCAAGCTTGTTTTCTGCTGTTCCAGAGACTAAGACACAAAGCAGCGGATTCAAACTACAGGAAAAGAGATTTCACTTAAACATCAGGAAGAATTTCCTGACAGTAAAAGCTATTTGAAAGTGGAATATGCTGCTTCAGAGTGTGGTGGAGTCTCATTCTTTGGAGGTTTTTAAATAGAGGCTGGACGGTCATTTGCTGGGCGTGCTTTGAGTGTGTGTTCTTGCATGGCAGGAGGTTTGACTTTTTTTTTTAAGAAGCAGCCATTTTTAATTCGAAGAACAGTTTTGAGAAATACTGCTTTCTAATCAAAATTAAAAGCCCACCAGAGACAGCCTTAGAAATGTGAAAGAATCTCATTGCTCTTAAAATTTAACTTCAGTCTAGTCATTTTTTTTTAGTATGCAGTAGGTCCATAGGTATATGTTGCAGTACACTCCATAAGATAATATCAATCAACAATGTGAATCCAACACTATAGTATTGTTCAATACTCAACTACATCCCCACAAAAAAGACATAAATAAAATAGATAAATAATCAGATAATCCTGAGTTTGTCTATAAAACCTGGAAGAACAATAGTTATTTTACCCTAACAATTGTTATACCATGACCAAGACCTATTCTATGTATTCACTATTTCTTATCCTAGGATATTGTTATGAAAATCTAATATAAGAATCTAATTAAACTTACATTCAACAAAAAAGAAAAGCACAAAATATGAAAGAGATACAAATATAAATAATATAAGTAGTAAAAAAAAGAGAGAAGAAAAGGAAAAAAAGAAGAAAAAAGAAAGGGGAAACAAGAAAAAAGAAGGAAAAGAAAAAAAAGAAGAGAAAGAAAGAGATACTGTGAGTGAAGTAAGATTATGATTATGATTGTATGATTCTGTGCTGGTCTGGGATGTTAAACTAGCCACAGTTCAGATGTAGCATGAAATTATGGCTGGTATGAATCAATAAGTAACCACGCTGCTAATATAATGCTAAACAGAATTACATCGTACGTAACTGGGACATTAGGAAAAAAGTTTAGCTAAATAAACCATATAAAGTTTGACTCCAACTATAAGCTCCAGTTAATAAATTCAAAGCCACTACAGTCACATACACACCGCAGTACAGTACGTGATGAATTAGGCTTGCAAAAGTCTATTGTTGTTCTGGCAATCTTATATTGAATAGGATAAATTATTTGCCTTAAAGTGGGATAAATTATCTATCTAGACCAGCCTTCCCCAAATTTAACTTCCATCAGTGTTGGAATATGAACAACGCTGTTACCTCGGTTACGATACGCCTGGTGAGAGCACTAGATATCTCTTGATATCAAACTAATTTGGCCTCTATTTGACATTTCTCTGCCACCCTACTCCACGTGTTTGCAAGGGCCACCGGACAAGCACGTAATAGGCGCGGCCGTTAATGGTTGTACATTCCAACTCTCATTCAGGCAGGCAACTTAATGCCTCTTCGGTGCTTTAGGGACCACTCCTTCTTGCAAACCAGCCAGTGCGACTTTACACAAAGACGAACGGACAAGTGCCGAGCCATTCCTTTATGTTGGGCTATTTGCGTACCGGCCATACTATTGTCATCAAGCACTAAGCTCATCATGTAAAACCTGACCTTTTCCAACACCTTTGTCCAGCTCTAAATTTCCTTTGTTCTCACCGAGCATGGCCTGGCCTGTAGGTAAAATCCACCCTATAAAAGGTCCCCAATTCCGAGCCCTCCTTGGATCACCCTGGACTTCCATCCAGCCTTGCTGTCGCTCTGTCCAGCAAAGTTTTCCCCTCAGCGAACCACGCTGAGCTTCCCTCCCTGCAACCTCCACTTCTCTCCAGGACTACGAGAAAAGGTGTTGTATTACCCATTCCCCCAAAACTCTCCATTTCTATTTTTCAGTTAGTTAGTGCATGTCGTGTCTTTTATGTTGTTTGTTTCCAATAAAAATATTATTTGTTGCTTTAGAACTTGTCTAACCGCTCTCCGACCTGACACTGTAGACATAGGGTAAAAGATCCCAGCTAAAGTTACCCTGCCTCTTGTTAGCTTGAGAGAGTGCTCGAGTCTATTTTCCCCCATCTTGTGTTTTTATTTGGTAATTTGGGCGCCCCTCCCGGGACCCCCAATATACAGGGTAACAACACCATCACAATCATGACCATTTCCACACTAGACTGTTATAATACTATTATTCCACTAGCAATATCCTATGGAACTGTGGGGTTTGCAGTTTCGGGAGGGGCTGGATGGCTCCTCCCGAAACTGCAAACCCTACAGTTCCATAGGATGTTGCAAGTGGAATAATAGCACTGTAACAATCTAGTGCAGAAATGGCCCATGTTGCCGATGGCTAGAGATCAGGAAAATGCAGTCAAGTGCATCTGGAGGGCGACAGGTTGAAGGTAACTGGTTTAGACTGCTTCAGTCATCCTTTATTTGTGGCAAGCAACTGAAACTCTGAGGTTATGCACACACAGACACACAGACATACACACAAATGCAATTCTGGCCAAAAAGGTTGCAGTGTTCTGTCTACGGTCAAATCAATGAGTGTGGACTATAGCTTCCCAGCCTTTGCCTCTCTTTCCTTTTATAACTCTGGCCCTTTGTGCAGACAAATAGCAACTATGATGCAATCTCATCAAATATTGTGTTGTGGAACTTTGCCAGTTTAAAAATAAACCACTTGCACTAACCTACTTCAAAGGTTACATCAGATTATTATAAACACACCCAAGTATGCCTGAAAATCTTTGAGGGAAGTAGATCAGCCACTGAGCTAGTTAAAGTAGTTACTTAAACAGCGTATTTTCCACTTTGCCTCCAAAGTTTTCAAACTAATTAACAAAAATAATATTAAAATTTGACACTGTAAAATATCCTATATACTCTAAAACTGCAGCAGTGAATAGCATAATAGAGTGCCATTAAATATACTCAAAAATCAAACACAGTTGAAACTATCTCAGTTTAAAAAAAAACAAAAACACCAAACATTTAAAATCAAATGCTGGCCTGAAAAATAAGCACCAGTATTCCACATTGGCTGCTTCAGTCATTTCTGCATTATACTGTTAGAGTGCTATTATTCCACTTTCAAAATAGTGTGGAATTCTGAGGTTTGTAGTTTACTGAGGCCAAAGAGCTCCCTGGTGGAGAATTCTAAATGCCCCCCCCCACTGCAAATTCCAGGATGTTGAAAGTGGAATAGTAGCACTATAACAGTGTAATGTGGAAATGTTTCCAGTTATGTCTGCATAATGAAGTAACATCTCCTGACGCATCCCTCAGCCCACCTTAAAAGCCAGCAGCCAGATCAGGGGGAGGAGGTCCCTTCAGCCTCCACTCAGGGCACAAAGAAGATAATGTTTCTACCCTCCTCTGGCCAGGGAGAAAGGCTGTGACAATCAGAAGCAGGGCTCCTGTCATAAGTCCTTGTTGCAGTATTGCTTGCTGGTGGGAAATGGGTGAAAATATCCTTCTCCTTGTGGCCTAATCAGCGGGGAAGCTGATGTATCTGCTGGTTCTTAAGGTGGCCTGCAGTGGCATTTATGCAGGTTGATTTTTTTAATTTATTGAATAAAAACAAGCAATAACACTGCACAACTACAAAACAATACAAAAAAACTAAAAACACACAACAATACAGTACAATACAAATGAAAAAACAAACAATGCATCATAAAGCTACAAATATTTAACAAAACTACAATTAAAAAACCCTACAAATACCTAAAAATTGGGTCCCACTCTTGTTGCAAACAACACATGTTAATTAAGCAGTTACAATCCTGGGGCTTGCAGCTTAGGAAGGGGCATTTAGAATTCTCAGCCAGAGAGCTCTTTGGCCTCAGTAAACTACAAACCTCAGAATTCCACACTATGCTGAAAGTGGAATAATAGCACTCTAACAGTGTAGTGTTGAAATGGCCCTAGTAAGAACTTGGGGAAAAAATCACCTCACTTTTTACTACAATTTCCAAAATTTTACTATAGTTTTACTATAACTATAACTTCCAAAATTCCTCAGTCAACATGGCCGCTGGCCCTAATCATTGTGATACCCTACTGTTGCCTCTTTAAGGATAGTATCCAGATGGCAGCACAGAAAAATACTCTGTTTTCAACCTATCCCCCATCCCTTTCATTTTAAAGAAGTCCACACTGGCTGCAGTGAGCCTTTTCTATCAATGCACCATTTGAAAGGAAGGCAGAATACAAATATAACCGCTCAGAACAGGAATTATTATATCCTTCATCATGCTCATTAGCAGAAAGAAATGGGTTACTGAAATTTATGAAGATAAAAATGTCCAAAACATGGGCACACAAATGAAAAAAGAAAAGTGGAATGGATGCACATATCAATATTCACCTAAATGTATTTATCAGGAAGGAATGGAACAATTCCATGTTTGCTAGAAGTCTGGCTGAGAGACTGTGGGAAGCAGTATAAATGTCACTCCACCCGCAGACAAGGAAGTTTTCTGGTGGGACAAAGCCCGCATAGGTCAGTGTACATGTCCTACTGATAGTGGCAGGTAAAGTAGAACTCTGGGGGCCTATCATTGGCATGGTGAAACAATGTGGGTCCTCAGGACCACAGCTGTAGAGTTCTGTCTGCTTATCTTTATGGTTTGACTCAACTCTGATCTTGGAATTTTCGGTGGTTCTACCCACTCTTAGCAGCCACTACATTAATCCCACGTCATTGAGGAGACACCCAGCCTTCCCAAAAAGGCTGGGGGGCGGAGTATGGGCAGCAACAGCCTTCCCTATATATATTTTTAAACAATTATTTACATTCAAAAGGAAGTGCAGTTAGATACAACAATGTTCCAATACAATGAAAATCAGAAAATAAGAACACAAAAAGAGGAAAAAATAACCACATTAGTCATAATTTTCTATAAAAGCTGATCAAATGTCCAAACATAAGTCAATTTGTAAATTTCATCTTTATATCATTCTTTCAAATATTGCAACCATTGTTAGATCCATTAGATCATACATAGAGAAATATTATCTTTCCAGTAATGAAGTATCAATCTTTTAGCAGTCGAAAAGGAGCAAAAAATCCACTTCCATTGGTCATTTGTTAATTTCCAAGAAGCAGGTAAATGATTCAAAAGACACACATGTTCCGAAATATCAAGGAACTTTCCAATACCAAATTTACTTGTGTGATTATTTCTTCCAAAATGCAGGTACTATGGGACAACTTCAAAACATGTGTATTAAGGAAGCATTAGCAGTATTATATCCCCACCAATCTGCTGATCTAGAAAGCCCTTTCTTGAATAGACATTGTGGCAACCGATATACCTGAAAGGGAAATTTCTGCCGTGTAAGACATAGTTGGAGATCTATATCCATACTAGTTAAGAAGTGAAAATGGATGGCCATCAATTAGTCAGAACTGGATATTCCATTTCTCTATTCCATTCTTGCTCTAAAACTCACATGTCATACCGATTTATAGATAACAGAAATTTATAAATTGTCTGTTTGGAGATTTGGTTGATCTCAGTTAATGTTGCTAATATTAAGGGAACTTTGCATGCACTTAAAGCTGCAGGGCCAAATCTGGATTGTAACAAATATTTCAGTTGTAGATATTGCCATTTAGCTGTCAGAGATTGTTTAAACTGCTCTTGCAAAATTGAAAAAAGCAAAAATTCATGATCAACACCAAGTATCTGATTTAAGGTAACAGTCCCATTATTAGTCCAACCTTCCATAAAAATGCTTCAAATTGCAA
This sequence comes from Ctenosaura bakeri, assembly GCA_948474755.1. Taxonomy (NCBI): domain Eukaryota; kingdom Metazoa; phylum Chordata; class Lepidosauria; order Squamata; family Iguanidae; genus Ctenosaura; species Ctenosaura bakeri. The sequence continues at coordinate 815,072 of CAOLHI010000054.1, read as the reverse complement.
TTGACAAGACAATCTTTTCCACATAAATCTAACCACTTGTTCACAAAACACTGTCCTTGTTTAGCTGGGAGTGCTATGAGAGGGTTGAAAGTATAGATTGCTCATCCCCCTGCTCTCTGGCAATTCACAAATGGCCAAGCTAGAGGAGGATGAACAGCTTAAATGTTGTGGGAGGTGGACTTTTGATGATTTCATGGTACAATGACTATAAAAAAGTGAACTGTGATGTTATAAGTCAGATGTGTGTATGTGCTTCAATTTGCCTGTCAACTTACAACGACCCCATGAATTTCATAGGGGTTTCCTAGAGAAGAAATACATCATAATTTCTGAACAGGATCCCAGTAACAAGTTTATTCTTACTTTCACTTAGCACATTAAAAAAGAAGACAGTACCAAAATTAGAAAGATGAATCTGGGCACAAGTCCAAGACACTGAAAATGCCTCTGTGAAAGGCCAAGTCATTTCTAATGGTTTTAAAGCACACATTTCCTTCTGTACTATTAATAATATGTGTGCTTTAGTTGGAATTTATTCTGATTTAAAAGATACTTATTAGAACAATCTGCAGTTCAGTATTTAATTGTCCTTACTTCAAGCACTATATGTATTTGGGTAGATATTTAAAACCTTTACGTATGTGGACCTGTAAAACTGTAAAATGTACACATAAATGAATGTTTCCTCTGTTTGCATTATTTACATTTATACTGTGCAGACAGAAAAGGAGATGGGAGACACTTCAATTTTGGCTGTTTTATTTATTTGACTAAATTTTAATCAATTGAGCTATATGTGAAGGTTATAATTTTTAATTTTTTTAATGCCATTTGGTAACAGACGGTGAACAAGAAAATATTATGAGATAGCCGTGTTTTGTAATGATTCATAGAATTTTTGGCTTAAGTATAACTTTCCACACTTTCTTAAATGTTCTTTATAATGCATGTGTCAAGCTTTTTGCAATATGAAGACATTTAAAACAACAAATTTTTGGTTTAGAGAGAGAGTGCTGCTTTGGCAATAACTCTATCAGATAGGCCTTTTTTTCATTCTATTTCCTGTTTCCAAATAAAATTTGAAGGGATATATGACTACAAATATAAAACTATTTCAGTTGTGCAAAAATTATTACCACTTTTGAAAACTAGAAATATATGCTTATTTGTTTTAGGGTTGCCAAGTCTGGACTATCACATACCCTGAGATTTCAAGGCCCAAATGTGATGTTACAATGGGCAGCCTCTGGTGGTATCATTATGATACCTTAAGAAGCAATAATATAACGTGTAAACTATTGTAAACTAATGAAAAATATAATATATACCTATACTATACCTTCCAATTATCCCAGTTTAGCTGGGACAGTTCTAATTAATCTTCTGTCATCCTGCTTTTTCAGTTCTTTTTTTTTTTTTTAATAATAATTTTATTAAAGTTTCAACAAATAAAACAAACAATTATTTCTGCAATGTTTACATGCAATATTATTTCTTCTTCCTTTCCTTTCTGGATTACAATTATTAATATTTTCTCTATTTATTATACCACGTATCGCAATAAAATGTTAGTAATCAATAATTTGTTAGTTCCTGCTATATATCTCTACTTTACTTGTTACATGATATTTCATTGATTGTTACCCTGTATAGTAATTGATATCATGAAATATGTATTGCCTTCTGTCTACACCCAACCCAAATCTGTAACAATCTTCCACTCTTTATTAATGTCTTCATCTGATTTCCCTTTTAGTCTTTGTGTAAGTATGTCCGTATTTCTATTTTCCATAAAAGTTGTCCACCACTGTTCAACAGTAGGTATAGTTTCATTTTTCCAAACTCATGCGTACTCAGTGCGGGCCATCGTCACCATGTATAACATTATTCTCCAATATTTCTTGGCTGACATTCCATCTAATATATGTGTCTTTTTTCCCCAGTTCTTTTAAAGTGTCCCAGTTTCTCTCTTTTCCTCCCACTTGAAGCACTTGAAATAAGCTGTCCCCAGCTTCCTTCAATTGCTGTAAACTGAGTTGAAGGTGCAAAAGCAGTTTTCCCTCACTTGACTCATCAATGAGGAGAAGAGAAAAAGGTGGCATCTTGTCCCTCCCAGCAGCCTCAGACAACAGCAAACTGCTATAGCCTCTGCTGGACTGTGTATTCTTCCTCATTCAGAACTTTGGCTATCTCAACCATACTCTAATGTTGTGTGATCCCATTTTTTCATAAGATTTTGTGAAATTTTGGAGGATATGTGAAAATTTCTGCAAGGGGGTGGGGAAGTGGAGAGATGCAAGATTAATTCTTTCTCTCAAAGGACAGAGCTCTGTCTTTGAGCTTGAGGGAAGGAGGTCAGTATTTTCTGCAGCCTTGCAGTGGCATTCTAGGTGGCATAGTAGTGAAATGTTAATATATCCCAAAAACTCCAATGTGTATAGAGCTCTCAAGGCTGAAATAAGCCAGTGGTTGGATGTCCCTTTTCAGTATGACACTTGAGTATTTGCACATTTGCACGCAGAAAACTGCTGACTGAATAAGGAGACTTGTGAAACTTAAGAATGAACCTAGCTCACTGAAGGGTAAATATTGCCTTCAGGGCTGCTTTTGCTTCTCCTCAGCAGCCATGATAACAGTCATTCATGCTAAACAGTTACTAGGATGCCAGACAAGCACCCAGTTGGGGAAGCAGAAAAAATGGAATGCTGACATTATTTAACTGAAATGCAATGAAGTCCTATTTTTATAGTGTTCAACTATTTCACTAGCATCCCTTAAAAGGAAACCCCGCATATATTTTATTCATCCAGAATGAAATCACTGTGAATCTTACCGCGTGAAGTTGAACTAGCTGTGCAGCCTAACCTAATTCACAGATAGAGCTTAGAAAAGTTATTTTTCTGGATGACAGAAAAGACCAACAGTGGACCTTTTTTTCCCACTGTGGCAGGCTGCAGGATTTTTTGGAATTAGAGTCCCCAGCTTTGCCTATAGAGGATGGTCATGTCGACAGATACAGAATAGAATTCTGTGCGTCATCCAAGTTCTTTGGAGGAAGGCCTGTATAAAACCATAACTGGGCATAAATGAGCAATGGACTTTACTTTCAACCTTTTCCATGTTGAAATGCATTGTATTCTTAAACTATGATTTGCCTGTGTTTTTAACTGCTTTAAATTGTTGGCTGGCATACTATTAGTGAATTACAACAGGGCAAGTCAGATTTACTTATACCATTGCAACTCACCTTTTTGGTTGTGTGGAGGTTGGAATTCTCTACCAACTGTACAGTGACCAAGATCTTCCCCTAATTCACCCTGTCATAGACTCATAGAATCTTAGGCCATTTCCACACTATGCTGTTAAAGTGCTATTATTTCACTTTCAACTTCTTGTGGAATTCTGGGGTTTGTAGTTTACTGAGGCCAAAGAGCTCTCTGGCTGGGAATTCTAAATGGCCCTCCCTAAACTGCAAATCCCAGAATCCTACAGGATGTTGAAAATGGAATAATAACACTGTAACAGTGTAGTGCAGAAATGGTTATAGAGTTGGAAGGGGCCCTATGGGCGGGCCATCAGGCCCAAGCCCTTTCTTAGTGCAAGATCTCCAGCTAAAGCCTCCCAGCAGGTAGCTGTCCAGCTTCTTTTGGAAGACATCAAGAAAAAGAGATTGCACCACTTCTCTAGGCTGTTGGTTCTATTGCCAAACTGCTCTCACTGTCAGGACGTTCCTTCTATTGTTCAATTGAAATCTACCTTCCTCTAAATTAAAACCATTCAACCTAGTTCTTCCCTGTGAGTCAGGATAAAACAAGACAGCACTCTCCTCATTGTGGCAGCCTATGAGGTATTTAAAGAGTATGATAATGTCCCCTCTCAATCTTCTCTTCATCAAACTGAACATGCTCAGCTTTTGCAACCTCTTAGCTTCAGTCTCCCAACCCAGTCATTTCCCGGTCAGTGGAGAAGAAAGCAGTGGTATCCAGCTGTTTTCCTATAGCTGGATGAAGAGCAAAGACATCATGCACAGGGACCTCAGATGATCCATGGAAGTTCATGTGGATGCCTCTCTCTGTGTCTCCAGCTGTAGCAACATGCTTGTCTGTCATTCTCTCTGCTCTCCACCAGCCAAGAAATGGCTAGGTTCAGAGGGTGTGCACTTGATAAAAATGTGAGTTTGGGAGGGGTTGGACAGGAGCCTTCTTATAGACACATCACCAGATGCAGGATTATATCCAATGTTTTCCTTAGATTGTTTGTTCAATTTTTAAAACTTTTGAATTAAATATTAAGATACAATTTGTTTTATCTTATATTGTAAGCCACTTTGAAGGAAAAGTAGTGTCCTAAACAGATAAATGAACAAAATTTCCAAGAGAAATGTCACTTCATCTTGCATCCATTTTCAAAGGAGCACAAAAGCATAACAATAATATGATGGCCTCAATGCAACATCTCCTGGGCATAGTGTAAATATCTGTTTGCAGAGAGATGCCTTGCCAGCCCTACTCAGACTCCATGCAGAAAAGCAAAATTCTGCAACAGATGTTTGGGTCAGTCTGCGTGTGCAATGGTTCTGCAAACATAACTTAGCTCCCACTGCTATCAGCAGAATATATCCATTGCACGATGGCAAATAATTCACTCCCCTTGAGTAGCGAGACTTACTTACGTGTGTGTCACTAATAAAATGCCGACCAATACATTCCTTGTAGGACTAACAGATCCTTTGTATGCTTAACAGATATTAGGTCTCACAATTATCAGTGTCCTTCCTATTAAGTGTGTTTAGGATAACAACATGAGAGACGCTGAAAGTTAAAATGCCTCCCACATTTGGGTAGCCTGCTTTAAATTCTGATGCCTTTTGTACTCTTTCTGTACAGTCACACATAGGCCCACATCCTGAAACAGAGATACACAGAGATTATATTGTGCTATCTTTTTTCTTTAAGACAATGCCCAATGGTCATATCCAGTTAACAGAAATGCAAGTGGAGTTGCACATTTAGGAGAGTTAAGCATGTGACAGCACATTAAAATACACAGAGGAGCATGTGAATAGCTTTTGTGCATTTCAGTTTACAGTGGGTTTGGCATCGGTGTCCACTACTGATCCACTTATGTTGTGTTATGGTCGTATTTAATATAGGTGTTGCATAACATAACTCTGCCAGCAGATATTTATGCAATGCTGAAGAAACCCCCCCCCTCTCTGTGTCTGTGCAGGTTTCTGACTCATCTGTCAGTTAAGATGCACTAAATGTAAGTCAGACAGACTACCTTTCAGTTCTTCAGATTGAAAAGAGGGGGAATGAAGGGGGGAAATGGCTTTTGCAAAATTTTCATTTCATTTCTATTATTTATGTATCCTGGTGCTAGGGAAGTTTTTCCAAAAGAACAAGCTGGCACTGTGAAGGTTACATACCATATTTGTTTCCTGCAGTGCCAATAGGTTGGACAGTGGGTTGTGTAGCAAAGACCAGGGAATAGTTGCTTATCTTATAAGTGGCTACGTGGCCAATGGATGTTTAAAAGTTTTGAATTCTATCAAATTCATTAGCTCCATGAAATCTTCCTAGCATGTACACTTTACTGCAGTAACTTAGTAACCTTGGCAAGCAATATTAAAATATAAGAACTTATGGCTCAGGGCTCCTGTTCTTCTCAGATTCTGCTCTGTCAGGGTGTGAGAAAGAAATGCATTTCTTTCTCTAACTAAAGTTGAATCCTTGATTCACTTGACCTGCTCTTCTGATTTCTCCTAGAGTTATTGGGGAAAGGAAAGTCTCTTTCATTAACATAACAAACAAAGAGAGATTGTGGACAGACCATCAAACTGGTTTCAGGTGAATGTGGTCTTTCTCAACTTTGCCCTGTATAAGTAAATTATGCAATTTAAAGAAATATATACTATACTGCTTAACTTTCCAATTTGTTCCATCTGCTAAATCTGGCTTTTCTTGATGCAAGTTTTGGGACTTCAGACTGCAAGCATACCTTTGACAGTTATCTGAGAGTAAAGCCCACTGAATTCAATCACACCTGCTCTCACAATTAAACATGCACAAGATTCCATTGTTAAAGTACAGAATGCTACCTACAGAATTCAGAAAATAAACAAAGTTCTGAAATTTTACCTGACAATATGATGTCACCTGTTATTGCTCCAAAAGATCAAGATTAATCTGTGATTGAGAAGCAGACTTAATTACTGCCGTTTAAAATATATCATCTGTTTTAATCTATTTAAAACATTGTATTTCTTTGCTTTCTGAAGGAACCACACTTGTAGTGCATGACATTCAATCAAACGTGCTCTCTCCCAATTTGGTGGCACATCGTTTATAAAAAAAGGCATGGGGTGAGTCTAAAAAGGTTGCTTGGATTACAGGAGGTTGCAGGCTTAGTTCCATAGCATTTAAAAATGTGTAGAAACTCACTTCTCTTTAAGGCTTGAGATAAGCAAAATTACCTATCAATTTCATCAATTTATTTTTAAGAATTTCTCTGTGTTTTTTATTGAGAAAACCTGAAAGTACATGTAAAGTACATTTAAACAATGCTGACACCTAGTGGTTGCACACTAATCAAAATACTTTAAGAACTGCCTCACTGGATTCTAAACAGTATTCTTCCAAAAAAGATGAGTTATAAATACACAAAACAAACACAAGAGACATCACTGTGTTCGGTAGATGCTAACCAAAGTAACTCATATTGTTCTTTTTATTGAAGAAATAAATAAATGTAGTAAATTTATTTCCTTGGATTAAAAAATAATTCCTGCCTTCTATATAATATTATGCTAAACATATATACACAGACACAGACAGAAATAGTCAGTCTATTAGCATTATAGAATGCTAACAGACTGACTTCACTAAAGCTCTTTTTTAGTTGTTATGCAACACTGCGAAAAATGAAGCTCTGATATATAAGAAAGGCTGGCCTTTTTTAGCCCCTATGCCTCAATCTGTCAATGGAAGAAGCTTTTCCAAACAGTTTCTTTCATCCTCTTGAACCAAATGTCCAGCCAACTGCTTAGCTCATTTCTTTGATTCAAGGATTCCCAACTGGATTTTTTCCAATTATTCCCCAATTAAAATCAAGTGTGTCTTATGCAATTAATTAATAAATGAATAGGTGGTGGTGGATAAATTTCTGCCATTTGTGGGCTTTATTAGACAATGATCTGAGAGATATTTCATATTCAAGCCAAGTGATCTAAGTTTCTTTATTCCCTGAACACACAATGGGCCCATAAGACACCTCTTACAACTACAACATTCCCTTTCAAGGACATTTGTCTAGAAAGGCCAGCAGGCAGAAGAGATGGACAGCGAGTCATTACAGCTGCCTCAAGAGCTTCTGGAATATGTTTGGAATTGTGCTCAGACTTTAAAAAAAAATTAACCAGGTTGCACCCCACAGAGGCTTTGTTTTAAGCAGGACTTCTGATAATTATCAGTCCCCAAACCATTTAATACTCCTGTTCTCCCAAAAACTTTCTGTGTGACATAAGTCTCCCCTAGAATGGGATGATAGGGATGGGGTGCATAGACTGCTCCCAGAAGCAGAGACACTGGCAAAGGCCGAAGGTCCAGCAAAGGTCAGATGTCTACATCTGCACAAACAGAAGTGCATCTTGCTGTGATTCCAGCTGGAGCTACAGTGGGAGCATAATCCACTTTTCATGCTGTTCCCCTGCAATAGGCAACACCACTACACTATCTACCAAAACCTGGCTGAAAAAACAGTTCTGAAAGTGTGTTTCCAAGTTTCACTTTTGGGTTTTTAAAGCTGATTTTAGCCAATGTTCAGAGTTTTGGACTGAAGTTTGGGGAATAGAGAGTGTTCATAGGGAAATAGCTGCTCCAGGTGAAATGATCATCTTTGCCTTTGAAAATTGAACTTTCGGAGTCCAGATGGTTTGGGGACACATATTGATTTAGGATACATGCAACCTACAGGCTGCAATTTTGCCCTCATTGTGCTGAGGCAAAGTTGCTGCTGCTTTCAAGTTGCTGTGTGTGTACTTTCATTGAAAGAATAGGGACAATCTCTACTCTCCAACCTCAAATCATTTCCTGTAGCAGCATGATTGAGAAAGCAAGATGAGCCATACTGGATCAGACCAGCCTTCTGTTCTCACAGTAGCCAGTCAGACGGTTATGAAAAGCCTCCTTTGGAAAATGTGGGCGACTGCCCCATACCATCTCATACTCCCCAGTCAATAATACATAAAGGCATACTGCTGCTGATAATGGGGCCATCCTAATTGGCTGTTAAAGTTCACCATTCCGCTGTTAAAGTTCTTCAAACTGACATTAGTGAATTCAACAGACCAGCTGTGCTGTGTAAAGTAGTACACTTGGCCCTCCACATTTGTGGGTTTGACTTTCACAAGTTTGATTATTTGTGAGCTTCTTTAACCCCTGTCCTCCCCCCCTCAAGTGCTTCCTTTCCAGGGGAACTTTTCCTCTTGGTGACTACAATCAGGTCATGCAGCCCTTATTATATTTAAATCTGATTTTAGAGATCTTTCTATCTTTATGAGAAATAACTGATTTAGATATGTATGTATATTCCTTGTCTATTTTTATGTTTTATGTTTTAATTAAAAAAAAACCTACCTTTGATCCTCCCTTCTTCTCCTCCATCAGTTGCTACCTGGTCAGCTAAGAACAGGTTGCAGCTCAGTTTCTCAGCCCCACAAACCCTCTCCTCATGCCCTCTACACCAAGGAAGGAGATAGGTGTGAGAGGAGAAGTATAGGGCCACCATACTAATCCACATCCCCTTCTCTCTCCTTTCTTTGACCTGGTTTGGACCCTCCCCACCATGTCTCAGTCTCCTTCCCACAGACACACACACACACATTTTGATATTTGTGATTTTTCCACTTTTTGAGGGTCCTGCATCCTAGCCCTAGTGAATGTGGAGGGCCAACTTTATCTCTTTTTATCTCTCTCGATTCTCCCTCAGCAGATGATCCTGAGTGTTAGCACTATGTTACTACTATGTAACCCCCTGTTAGTAATCTACACTATTTCCCCAATCTACAATATTTCTCTTTGGATGTGGTGACTAGAATTGTATATTGTATTCCCGACACATTTGCACCATGGATTTGTAGAAGATCAACAGGATATCAGCCATTTTAGTCTGTTTCTTTTCTAATTATGACCAATACGGAATCTTTCTTTACTTTTTACAGTAGCCACACAGTGGGTGATATTTTAATATAGCTATTTATCACAATCCCAAGATGACTTTCTTGGTTGGTCACTAGAACTCCGTTAGTACATAGATGAAACAGAGTTTTAAAAAAACAATACAAAACTCTGGTATGCAAATAGATCCAATACTCCTAACAGTCTGGTTTGGTCTATAGGAACAGCACCCAGATATTGTAAAGAAGAGAATGCTACCATAACTCCACATAGTGAAAACTAAAAAAATAAAAGCCTGGCTGTGTAATTCAGTAAATCTGCTTTAGTCACTGAAGTTGGGTGGCAGCACAAACTCACACCTTCTTATAAAACTGGAGAAAGCAGAAATCTAGCCATGAAGTATGTGAGGTTTCCTGCAAGGCAGCAGCAGTTCTGTTCTTAGCTCCTAGCCTTGGCTTTCCTCTTGCTCTTCACTGCAAGTTGTTCTGACTCTTTTTTGACACAGCTCTGATTCACATTACTCAGATGTTGTTCTACTTTTGACACTTCGATTGCTAAATACTTGTTTCTGACAAATCCTAATTCTTGGCTGGAAGGCTCTTTGTTTTGGCACTTGTCTGGATTCTTGAACTTTGCATAGGCTTATCGCCAACTAGATTAAGTAGGATCCAGGGTGGTCTTGACAAAGAACAGTTCCATTAGAGTACAAAGTGCTAAAACTGTTTAGTAAAGAATTACTCTTTACTTGCATTTTTTATCTTTACTTTTTTGTTTGTTTGTTTGTTTTTCAGAAAGAACATTCCAAAAAATCAAAAGAAAGGCTGGGTGCCACTGCAGGAAGAAAGGGAATGATCTGATGAGATGAGAATCTGCAAAATGATGATAACCTCCTTCTGCTAAGGAAGCAGAAAATACGTTTGGTGAGTTGGGCTTTGGGATGGATAATGGTAAGCCAGTGTTGACAGAAGAAGCACTAACCTCTTGCGGAAAGAGATATTGCATTCTAGCTTGTGGGAAAAGAAGCTTTTGTGAACATAATCCTGGGTGAAGAAATATGTCTCTCATGTGTTTCAAGATTCTGAGAAACAGAACTGAGCAAGTGACAGTCAGTATTCACAAAAAAAAATAGTAGAGTGGATGAATGTTGTCATACATAACGAGAATTTTATATTGGACAGTACCCAAGGAGGGGTGTGTGTAAACAGCTCACTGGATCACCCAACCACTTTTAAGTGGGAATTTGCTGGATTGCCTTACCACATCTTGGTAAAGGCACTAGCTGATGGGCACATCCACTTCCAAATTCACTGCAAGGTCATATACATTATCACTGATAATGGCTCAAATTTTGTCAAAGCCTTTCAGGTCTTCAAGCCCCAAGGACCAGCAGTAGATGCTGTATACTTCAGTGACAGTAAAGATAAAGAGGACAGAGTAAATTTTGTATCTGTCTCTGAGATACTAAACAAATGGATCATGGAAGGGAAAAAAGAAGTAGAAACTGTGGCATATCTCAGTTAACAAAGCCTCTGCTAGTGAAACTTCTTTAATTATGAAAGCTTTGGGATACATAGGGCTAGAAGCAGGCTCTTTCCCACCCAGTGGAAGAGAAATGTTTTCCGGTGGCTTTAGGCCACTAACCAGGCTTGAAGCTGTAGTCATGAATCAGCTCCCTGTGTATTGCAACAGACTGGGCAGGAGACTAAACTCTTTAGGTTGCCAACAAAGGTTTACTGGAACTAAAACATACTTACCACAAAGAGCTGATTACCTCTGTCCCTGGAGACCCATACACACAGAGAGAGGAAGTGGCCGTAGAAGATTCCCAAAGTGTCCTACCAATTCAGTAATATATCAGTTAATCCCTTGTGATTCCCAGTGACTCAACTGCATACTTCAACAGAAGTCTTGGAGAACTGAGCTCAAAACTTGTTTTGTTTGTTTGTTGTATTTCTGTATCACCTCTCAGGCCACCAAGAGCTCCTGAGGGGATGAACAAATAAAAACCAGTTAAAACAATACATACAAAGATAAAAACATTTTAAAAACATATTAAAATACTCTTTAGAAACTCCTAAAAGCTGTACAAAAACAATCTGGATTCCAGTTTTAAAACATTCAAACCAGTCAAAAACTGAATGCCATACAGACACTGTTCTGGCTGCCTGGCAGAAACTTCAAATTGATGAGGCCAACCTAACTTCCACAGGTAGGGTGTTCCACAGTCAAGGCACTGCTTACAGAGAAAGCCCTGCTATGTGTACCCACCAACCTAACTTCACAAGATGTTGGGATACACAACAAAGCCTCCTCTGAAGACCTCAAATCTGTGGCAAGCACATATGGGAGCAGGCAGTCTTTCTGATATCTTAGCCCCAATCATTTATGAATTTGTAGGTCAACATCAGCATCTTGAACTGACCTCAGAAGCAAACTGGAAGCCAGTGGTAGTTCTTGCAGAAGCTGTGTTATATGGTCTCTAAAATGCATATCTGACACCAGTCTGGTTGCTGCATTTTTCACTAGCTGCATTGTTCAAACACTTTTCAATGACAGTGCCATGTACAGCACATTACAGTAGTCAAATCAAGAGGTAACTGACCACCTTGGTCAGGTCTGCCTTCCTGAAAAAAAGGCACAGCTGGTGCAATGGCTGAAGGTGGGCAAAGATGCTTCTGGCTGCTGCTGCAACCTGACTTTCCAGGAGAGCACTGGATCCAAGATCATCTCCAAGCTATGAACGTGATCTTTGAGAGGGAGAACAAACCTATCCAGAACAGGTTGTGATCCCAGTCCCAGGCTGACTTTCCTACTGACCAGCACCACTTCTATCAGGGATGAATTCATCCACATCCAGTTTTATACTGCATCCAGATAATGATTCAGCACTGCCACAGCTTCCTTGGCATCGACTGTAAGTAAAAGATAGAGCTAGCTATTATTAGCATAGTAATGACACCCAGCCCCAAAGTTCTGGATGACCTCTCCCAGCAGCTTCATGTAGGTGTTGAAAAACATAGGGGACAGTATTTACACCTGTGGAAACTCACAGGCTAATGGCCAAAAAGATGAACAGTGGTTTCAGAGTACCACATAGCATTTTTCTAAGGGTTCCTCTTCAGCAGTCTGCAATCTAGGGTGTATTAGTCCTTTGACTATCCAGAACAGCTGTACTGAACAAGATTGAGCTGCTGTAATGAAAGCAGCAAAGAACTGTATCTTTGCTACGCTCACTGTTGTAAAGTAGGTTATAAAATGGGTCTTAGCTCATGCTTCATCAAATTCACCCTGAGTCTTTCTCCCCCACCCAAGTGGTTCATTTCCTTGAGCTCCTCAGAAAACCAAGGAGTCTGTGGTGTGCTCCCAACTAAAGAACACTGGGAAACAAATTTGTCAATTGTCTGGGCCATCTCCCTATTTCACAGAGGGTATCAACAGAATCACCAGTCCCCCAGAGCATTCAGGAATCCTTTTGGATCTATTAATCTCATAGGAGTACCTATGGCATCCTTTGGTGTAGGATAAATGCTGTCCTTGAGGTGGGCCTGGGACTTGCCCCTACCAGGCATGAGCCGGGGGGGGGGTTGCGGTTTGTGGGCTCGCCTTCCAGAAAAGGGCTGGCCAAAGTCTTAATTCAGCCTCATGGGTCGGCTTTGAGGTCCGGTACCTCGCTGTAGGAGGGCTATGGAAGAGGTCGGGAGCTGACCCTTGCCTTAGCCCTACCCATGCTGTTGATCCTCCCTTCTCAGATCATAAATTCAAGTTCCAGTTCATGGTCAAGTTAAATTCAAGCCCAAGTTCAAGGTCAAGTTCACTTCCAGCTTTGTGTTAATTAGGCATACATTAATAAATTGCCCTAGTTCAACCCAAGCCCTGTGTGTGGTCTCTTCATTTCGGGGGTTGGGCGGCAATATGTGATAAAAGGAAAAGGCAGAGTAGACATTGCTGAAGAAGCCTTTGAGCAGTGTGTAGAAAAGTTGCAATGTTTTACTTTACTTCTTCAGAGCTTACCTAAATATTATTATATTTATCATCACCATCATCATCTCTATATCTATAGCTATATCATCACCATCATCACCATCATCTCTATATCTATAGCTAGATCATCACCATCATCATCATTTTTGTACTTTACTTTTTTCCCAGGTTTGGACTCAAAGTGGCTTACAAAATTAAAAAGACATAATTAAACCCATAGAGTACAAAAGTTAAAACATAATTAAACAATCAAAAAGAGTTAAAACAATGTTAAAATACATAATTAAAAACTCAAACTCTCATCAGTAATACCCAACATATTGTATCAGACAGGCCACATACATGAAACACTTGTCTGAATAAAAATATCTTTACCTGATTGCAGAAGGATAGTAGGGAAAGTACCGGTCTGACTTCTCTGGTAAGGGAGTTGCAGACCCTAAGAGCAGCCACCAAGAAGGCCCTCCCCCATGTTCCCTCCAGATGCACCTGTAAAAGTGGTGGGACAGAAAGTAGAGCCTGTCCAGCAGATCTCAATGCTCGGCCTGGTTCATAGGGGAGGATACAGTCCATCAAATAACCTGGACCTGAGCCGCGTAGGGCTTTAAAGTTCATCACCAGCACTTTGAGCTGTGCTTGGAAATGGACCAGCAGCCCGTGGAGCTTGTGCAACAGGAGAGATGTGTGATGCCTGTAACCAGCCCTAGTTAACAATTTGACTGTGGCTCTTTGGCAGCCTCATGTAGAGTGTGTTACAATAATCTAACCGGGATGTAACCAAGGCATGTGTCACATGACTAGATCTGATATCTCAAGGAACAGGCGCAGTTGGTGCACAAGCTTTAACTGTGCAAATACATTCTTGGCTACTGCTGAAACCTGGGCTTCCAGGCTCAGAGTTGAATCCAGCAGCAGCCCCAGACTATGACCTTCATCAAGAAGTATAACCCCATCCAACATAGGCTGAATCCCTATTCCTTGATCTGCCAGATCATTTCACAGATGCATACTGTTAGTTCTTGATAAAAAGCTTCCTGAAATACATTGAGTTGCTCTTCCTTTTTTTGGTGCAGGAATCTATTCTAATTATTTCCATGCTATTTCTGCCTGTAGTACCCAATTTCCTGTTAAAGAAGCAACGTCCAGGAACACATCTATTTCAATTGAGATAAACTTGCATTCTTTGCATTCCAGTGAGAGTTGTTTGTTTGATTTTTAATTGCAGAAGTGTAATGTAAATTTAAATACCAAAGTATAATTAATGAAGGTGTGATAAATGCCAGCAAGAGCCAGCAAGGGGTAGTGGTTTCATAGTTTGACTAGGACTCTGGGAGGTCAGGACTCAAATCCTTGCTCAGCCATGGAAAGTCACTGAGTGACTTTAGGCAAGTCACACTCTCTCAGCCTTAAAGGAAGGTAATAGCAACCCTCCCCCCAAACAACTCTTGCCAAGAAAACATGATAAGTTTGCCTTAGGGTTGCTATAAATTAGAAATGAAGGCACATGAAAATAACAAATGTATCCCGTTTCAATGTGAATGTAATTAATGTATGTTTTTAAGGTTTTCAGTGCAAGTGTAAAGTAGTGGCTTTTTTTTTTTTTTTTTGCTGTAACATTTCTGTCTCTTGTCTACCACAAAGAAAACTAAATACCCAGGCAAATTAGTTCATTCTTATTATCTGATATCAGCAAACTGTCTGCATGCCTTAAAGTTTGGTATACAGTTACCAGATCTTTGAAATATTTATGAGTACTTTGTTCTTGATCTGGGCAGCTAATCATTTAGGTTGTAGATAGTTGACACCCAGTAGCTGATCCACAGTTTTTGGGATGCTGATGAGCCTTCTAAGGATCTTTCAATTAATCGTACTGTTTTACACTGATTCACCTATACAGAAGAAATTTGAAAGTGTTGAAAATATGCTTGGACAATTGCCTGTTAGCTTTAGGTAGGAACTGGATAACCATATCATCTTGGTGTAGTTTGTGTCCTTAATAATTGCAAACCCTTGATTGAGTCAATAAGATATTGGGTGACAAGAATCAAAATACAGGCTACCTGTGGTAATGTGACAAAATGAATCCTGGTACATGTCAGTGCACTGGCCCACAATGGAATTTGTTCCCTTTCTTCTGGGAGCTAATTAACACTTTAAGTTGCCCAGTATTTTGAAAAAAAAAAGTTTGTTAAAAGCAAATGAAAGTATAATGAGACAACAAAACCAATAAGGAAATATTTGAAATGTTATAAAATTATAAAGTGACACTGATATAATTAATGCAAAATAGAACAAAGCTCAAATACACTACACCATATTTTCCTTTCATGTTTACAAGGCTGGAACTCTTTTTCGAAAAATTGTTGGCAGCTGATTCTTTTTAAAAGATATTATTGGAAAGTTCTCAGGGCTGCACACAATAATATCAGTTTAAACAGTTTTAAACAATTTAAAATCAACAGTCTAAAAACATATTAAACTATATAACAAATCAAAACAAGTTAAAATTATATACATGTACAAACCAGATAAAACTGATTGATCCCAAAAGCTTTAATTAAAAAAAAAAAGAAGCAGCTACATTTTTAACTGGGCACTGCCAATGATGCCAATGTCAGGGCCAATTAGACTTCGGAGGAGAGGGCATTGTATAAACTTGAATGCCACAGAAAAGAAACACGTTTCTTATGTTGTCACACATAATATGTCCCCACTGGTGTGTTCTCAGTCTTAAATGAACTGCATTGATTGCTTAAAGTCTTCTGGTCCAAACTCAAGATGCTAATGTTAATAGTTAAAGCCCTAAATGAATTGGACCTCAGTCCTTGAAAGAACTCCATGTCATGTATGCTTTTCTGGGGATTAAAGGTCTCCTATATGAACCCTCCTTTGTGTTCCACCATTGGGAACATAACTGTTGAGACTGTGTAATATGATTTCTGAGAGCCAGCATGGTTTGAGTGTTGGACTACAACCCTGCAGACCATAGTTTGATTGTAAGTTGCATTGAATCCCATCTCAGGAGAAAGGTTCAATCAATCAGTGGGCCTCTTATAGCCATTGAACTCTAATTTTTGAACCTCTCAAGGACCCCTGCCACCAACACCCACTTTTTTCAGTTTCTAAACAACACAGGAATCTTATGGGGGAAACACTACTAACAACCATTTGATGATGCATTTCAAGTCCCAGGTGCCTCAGCCACCTATACTTTTAATATAAGAAAGAATAATCTCAGACCTGGATTGTTGCCTTCTTATACCTCAAACAAAGGAGGAGAAACAATGATAAAAAAAACCTGCCTGTTTAAGAACAGATTGAATCAAAGAAATGTAGAGTTGGAAGAGACCACATGGGCCATCCAGTCCAACCCCCTGCCAGTCCTGTTTCATTAGTTCTGTCTCATTAGCTCTTCAAAGTCAGGAAAATGGAAGCTACAGTTGGGGTCTTACAAACATGCCCTGTGATCAGAACTAATGTGCAACATCACAAATCAGGCTTGCTTATAATTTATCCACCCTTTTCTTTGGTCTTTGATGGGAAGGATAGGCTGACTTGGATCAGGAAAGATGGTTCCTGCTGTTCAGGCCCTGTGATGACTTACAAAATATTTGAATCTTAAGAGTACTGCTATGGGAACTCTTTTGTGAGTCATCCCATGCCTATTTGTTGATTAGATCAATGGAACCAATAGAAGGTGGTGTCCCTCTTTAAACCTTTGTTCAGAACTAGCATCTGTAGTCCTGCAGGTTAGGGACCATGATGACTGGAGGATTTAGGGCAGGAAGCTATGGTCCTAAAAAGAGATATTTCCAAATTCAGTGGAAAACAGGTTATTATCTAGAAGAGAGTGGTTGGGACTGAGGGAGGAATCTTAAACCTTCTCATCTCACACAGAGATGGGGGGGTGCAGATCCAGATCAGTGACCCATCTATCCTTGTGAGTAATTGAAAAGAACAGAGGTAGCAATTTGCTACTGATCCTCTGAGAACTAAGGGACATGTAGAAGTTGGATCAGGGCCTCCCACTGTCTTTTTGAAACGAGAAACATAGAATAAGCAACCAGTTTCCTTCTGTTCCTTAATTGATGAAGGGAAAGAGATGTACAGGAATATGAGTCTTGTGCTGATGTTCTACTTTCAGAAAGGGCATGCCAGTCTAAGAGGGGGTGAGGAAAAGTAACTTCCCCCAGTCACCCAGTGAGTTTCATACTGATTGAGGATTTGAACCCTGTTCTTATCATTCTAGGTTGAACTCTACCCACTACACCATACTGTCACTCTCCCTGGAGACTGATCATGTTTTCGGTAATATATTTTCTTTAAGAGTTTACTTATTCTTTAAAGCTGTGCTTGTAATTTACATATTTACCTAATGGGAAATGATGACAACATGGAGGCATTATAATGTTATTCCTAGTAAAGATAATTGAACTGGAGGTATCTGAAGACTTTCATCATTTCAAAATAATCAGTCTTTGACTGGTTTATTATACTTTTAATTGTCCCCTGAAGAAGTCCTTAAAATATTAACAAGGTGAAATGTATCAGGGTTTTAAATAATACAACACAATCCCATAGCATCTTGAAACATGTGTTTTCTTATTTGTGAGCGCCCAGAAAAGATCTCCCATTTTTTTGAACAATGCCTCCCTTCATAAAAATAACTTCAATGGGATTTGTGCTCCCCTTATATCCATTTTCTCCTGTATGGATGTTAGCTTCGTTCACAGTGGCCTTTTTACCATATTATAGTAATGATATCATGATGAACCTATCATGACATGGTTTCTTCTTCCATCACATTATATAGTTTTGCAATCTTCCTTATTCAAAAATCCTTTTGTAATCACACAATACCAAGGCATTATACAAAACTTAGGAGAAATATGTATTGTTGTTGTATACCAAACTTCCATCTTGGCTGTCTCCTGTGGAGACAATCTCTATAAAGAATTAAGAAAGTATGGTGTGGGATTATTTATATTTATTAAAACAACGTGGCAAATCATACCAAATAGAAGAAAAACAACAGTTATTGGAAGAAGAGTTTAATATACAGTGATTCCTCTATCTACAGATCAAGAGAGAGGTTTAAAACTTATATGAAGGCCAGTAGCGTGGATTTAAGAGCTGAATTTGAAGATTATTTATTCAAAGGGGATAAATATCTCTTTACCAAATCTATACAGAACGTTACTAAAGATCACTCTAGAAGATGAAACAGTTAAAGAAGGCATTATGAAATGGGCAAAATATTTGGATCATAATATACCCATGGAAGATTGGGAAGACTGGGAAGGGATATGGAAACACAATAGTGCATTTACAAGATCTTGGCCATTTCCGCACTACAGTGTTAAACTGCTGCTATTCCACTTTCAATGCCCTGTGGAATTCTGGGGTTTGTAGTTTACTGAGACCAAAGAGCTCTTTGGCTGAGAATTTGAAGTGCCCTTCCCTAAACTACAAACCCCAGAATTCCATAGGAGGTTGATAGTGGAATAGCAGCACTTTAACACTGTAGTGCGGAAATGGCCCTTATGTTTTACAGGAAAATTTCATGAAAATGCTATATAGATGGTATCTCCTACCTGATAGAATTGCTAGAATAGACAAAAATACAAAGAATTAGTGTTGGAAATGTGGTAAAGAAATTGGAATCTTATTACATATGTAGTGGGGATGTAACAAAGCTAAAAGATTTTTGTTTATGATCAGAGCCAAAATGCAAAAAATTCTAAAGATGAAATTTGACTTAAATCCAGAATTTTTTTTATTAGGTCTTTTTAAATTTGACAAAAGGAAAGAAAATGAGATTGGGAGACTGGCATAACACATGGTAACAGCTTCCAGAATAGTCTTTGCAAGACATTAGAGTTTAACTAGCATCCGAAAAAACAGTCAATACAGCTGAAATGGATAGACTTACCTATATTCTAGATGATAAACAATTGGATATGATACTGTGGTGTTTAAATTGATATTGTTCTAATTATAATGAGAGGAGGATATTTATCTATGATTTATAATATATGATTGTGCTCTTGTAAATTAGCTTTTCACATAAATATAGCACCTTATATAGCACCATTATAAACCTTTTCTGATGTTTATATTTTTAGGAGAGGGGGACAACCCTCTTCTCTTTCTAATTATTATTCACTTTGCAATTGAGAACAATATTGATAAAAGGAAATGGAACAGGATGTTTTAAAAAGTCATATTATTTCTTTTCTTCTTTTTTCAATTGCTGAAGTTATTACTATTGTTTATTAGTTTAAGGCTGAAACACATCATGTGGGGAATTCTAATTCTTTTTCAAACTATTGTATATTTATGTTAAATGTTATCTGTTAGATGTTATCTCTTCCTTTTCTAAATGTATACACTTCTTTCTTTTTTGATATATATCTTTCTATTACTAAGTTTTCTTGTTTCCTTTGTTTTTTCTTCTTTGTATATATCCTTTTGTATATTATCTTAATTTGATAAAAATATAAATAATTAAAAATGATTGAAGATTTCTAACTTGGCTTCTGTCTTACTCTTGTTTTGTTTCTCCTGGGTGCTTTTCAGATTCTTATCTCAACCATCTCCTGATGCAGATTCAGAAAACCTTTGGAGCATTTATTTTTAATGATTCAAATTTTTAAGAGAAGTCATCCGTTACAGTACAGTGGTCCCTTGATTTCCTCTAGAGTTTGGTTCCAGGACACCTCTCCATGTGGATACAAAAATTCATGGATGTTCAAAGTCCCATAATGTACAATGGTATAGTAAAATGGCCTCCCTTATATCAAATGGCAAAATCAAAGCTTATTTTTTGGATTTTTTTGGGGGGAGTGGTATTTTCCAGCTGTGGTTGGTTGAATCCAGGGATGCAGAATCTGCAGATATGGAGGGCTGACTGTATTTTAGAGAATATTTTTCTTCAGAGCCTTTGAGATTTATTCATTACATTCATATCACACCTTGTTTACCAAAGCAATCTCTCAAATAGCATAACAATACAATTTTTTTAAAAAAACACAAAGCATTAAAATTTAATTAAAACAGTTCAACACATTATAAAAACAATGAAACTGACAAACCCTTCAATTAAATTTTAGCCTTTGCTTCATCTGTGTAGGTTTTCACACTAAAATGTAACTAGCCTGAAGTATATCATGAAGGAGGTTCCTACATAGCACAACGCCAGTAATCTTAAGAATAATTTACACTTTCATTGAGCATAGAGTCTATTACTATCATCCATTACAGAGATAAGACATTTGGTCTTCCAGATATTGTTTGATGTCAATCTACATCATGCCTAGACAGCAGAGCCAATGGTGAGAGATGATGCATTCCAAAAAGATCTTACTTTCCATGCTTGGTCCATCACTCTGTCAACAGTTGTGATAGGATGGTTTTTTGACTCACTCCCAACCCTCTTGTTATGTGACATTCTTTTTATGAAATGGTGGTGGAAAATAGTGTTCATCTTGCTGTTATAAATCAGCAAGAACTGACTCCAGCAAGTTATCTGGCTGCTGAACAGCAGAAACAACAACAAAAAGATGTTGCATTATATCACCACTAGAGCTTCCAACTTCTGATCAAATAATAGTACTAATGGTGATTTGGAAGGGAGAAATAGTCTGCTTCATCACAATATGTAAGGTTCAAGAAAAATTGCATCTGGTGAATGCCTTTTTGTCTTGCAGGTATTATACATCCTATGACAATGTGCAGAACTAGCACAGGAATCCTTATAGTATTCAAATACATCATGCCAGAAGCAAAAGAAGCAAATGTACTTTCAGGAAATAGTAAAAGGTAAGGATATCCATGGGATAATTTAGATCTCTTTCATATCGGGATTCAAAAGTGTCCCTACCTCACTGCAGAGCAGAGCAGAACAGCACACAGCACATTGCTACAAAGAGAATCTCAGGAACAAGCTGTACATTTAAAGGGAATTATATACCAACCAATTAATACATTTTCTTCTAAAAGACATGAATGTCTCTCAGAGAGGTACCCATACAAAATACATAGATGAGGGAAATCAAATGCTATGACAAGTAAATATCTTTTACCACTAGAGGAAGCACTTCTTGTAAATATGTGCTAAAGATGCAAGTGGAAGACAAACAATTTTATGTGTAGACCAAGTAAACTAATAAGTGTATAAAAACCATGAAGAAGCGAAAGAAGGAAGTAAAAACCTGTTTATTCAGTTTTTCCAGCTTTTTCCTGATAGTCCCCTATAAGTTAATAATTTGATGACACCTACAAGAATGACACCTACAAGTTTAATTGTACACCTAAGAAAACATTCTTCTGTTGCTTTTAACAAAGAATGTTGAGGGATAAGCACTCCACTGTATATTTCTAAAAGTTACTGTTTCTAATTGTTATTTAATTGTAGTTATTGTTATTTTAAGTGTTTATTGTTTAGCAGCTCAAGTAACATCTTTTTAGGTGTTTAATAACATAAACAAATGCATTTTTAAAAGTGAGAAAGTTCCAAAAACATACCTTTCTTGGGATAGGGGAACTGTTCACTCATCAGCAATTATTGTTAACAAATGAACAATAATTGGTGATGAGTGAGCAGTTCCCCTGTTCCAAGAAAAGCAAGTTTTAGAATTTTCTCATTTTAAAAAAAGGCTCTATGCATACTATTGAACAACTAATAAAATACCTTTCTCAGAGTGCTAGGAAATATAAGGTTAAAATAACAGAATTATTGTTTTGTTACAGGCACTCTTGGCTTAAAATATACATGAAGGATGTTGGAAGATTCTCAATTGCCTTCTCGTTAGTATGATTAACAAGAATATTGATTAACTGCTTCTATTGACCAACTATATGAATAACCTCTGTTTTGTTAACTGCTTTATGAAACTATTATTGCTGAAATTGGGAGTACATTTGTTACGTCAGTGATAGACTTGTTTGTGAACATTATGATAGTTACACACTGCTCTGTTCTTCCAGACAGCTGATGGAAAAGTTAGATAAGAAACAACAAGTAGTTAGTCTTAAGTGAACTAATAATCTTGCTGATATATGTTTTATTATGCTTTTCTAATCAAGAAAATAGTATAAAAACATGAAGCTTGAAGAATAAAGTTATTTTTCTGGATCACTACTGCTAGTAGGTTGGACTGAATGCAGTTCTGATTATCATCAGAATCCTTTGGCCAAAGAAACTCTTTGCATTCTGTGTTGCTTGCTCACTTCCTACGCAGTTTCAGAGCTCATCCCAGCTCCATGTCCAACCCGTTCAGATCCAGTGGGGTATGAGATTTCGTCTCACTCACAACACTATCTGATGATACTATTGTACAGTTGTGCTACAATCACATTGGTGGTGGCCGTGGAAGAGTGGATATGATTTATGGTTTAGATGCTAATAGAATTTCTTTTCCCAGTGACAGAAACTCAGCTTGAAAGAAAATGTTTGCATTTCCAACAAACAGTTACAGGGATGTTTTATTTTCAATAGCAGTAAAAGGTGGCATCTGTACATAGGTCCAGTTACAAGAACATTACTATCCAAACCAAAGAAGGCTACAAAACTAGCGTCCCATCCAGTCAAGCAGTACTTTTCTGTTTCCTTAAAACTGCTGCCTGCATTGCTCTACATATTGCTTTTAAAATTTATTTTTGACTTGTATCATTGAGGCATATATGCATGACAGCACAGCAGGAAAAGAATAGTAAAATTAAAGCAGTATTTGACATCTAATATAGGAAACCACTTTAAATACAGGGGTATGTGTATGCTATACTAGTTAACAAATATCTTTGTAAATTTGCAAAATACCTGCTACCAAATGTAATAAAAGCCAACATGCCAGTCAGAAGGGGAAATAAAAGTGCCCCCCTCATCTTTAAAACTATACTGACTTTGAAGGAAAAACTTCACCCCCTAAGAAACATCCCCTTTTGCTTACAAATTTTTCCACATTCTCCAAGCACTCTGAAAATCTCTCATGCAAGAATTTAAGAGGCTGTGTTGTTTCCTGTGTTGACCCTTTCCATGCTGGGAAGCAACATTATATGTAACAGGAGGAACTGTGTTTCCTTGTCCAGCTCCTTTAGTGCTATGTTGGTTAAACAATTAAAACTCACAACCGAGTAGATTCCTTGCCTACCTCTTACAGTGTCCTAGAATGTAATGCATGCATGATAGTAGTTAGTCAGTAACTTGTAGAGCCTGCTGACTTCACTTGCTGCTGCTGCTGTACCTTTAAACCCTGGAATCAACCCAGTAAAGTGAGAACAAGTTGTGTGAGGTCCAGCCCTCGAAAGCAGCTTCACATCCAGTTACTCCGTAGGGAGAGGCAGCGGTCGCGCAGTGCTCGCTGCCCTGGCGACTCTCCATCCAGCAATATGGCAAAACGCGTAGCCCCCTCTCTCCTCTTGCTCGCCCTCACCCTGGTAAGGTTATCCTTCGCGCGTCAAAAGCTCCTACTGTTCTTGATTGACGGTTTTCGCCACGATTATATCAGTGATGAAGCCCTGGAATCCTTGCCTGGCTTCAAAGAAATTGTGAACAGGGGAGTGAAAGTGGATTACCTGACTCCAGATTTTCCCAGCCTCTCCTATCCAAACTATTACACACTGATGACCGGTGAGTACGCTCTCTGACTTTCTCACTAATGCTCTTAACGTCCTGTAGCCTTCATTGCTGCAGATCACGAAGGGTCACTTGGTTAACACTGTAGGGTTGAATACAGACAAAAGCTATTCTGATGAACATTCAGCCTCAGTGAAAGCTGACAGCCAGGTCTGGAATGTACTGTAATGAGAACAAATCCTTCATATGTCTTCTCCATTTTATTCCCAAGGAAGAAACTTTTTTGCACCTAAAGAATCTTGTCAACTAGTTAGAAATTTTCCCTTGTTTCAAAACCTCCCAGTATAAACATGCAACAAGATTTGAGTTTTAAACAAATCTTTATTCCTTCCTAACAGCACTTGTAATGGCTCTAACATGAAATGACCAAATACTAACTTGGATTTTCCTCCCAGGGGAGAATACCTGACATTGGTAGAAGCAATTAAATGATTCAGGGATACAGAATAATTTTCTTGACTCATGCTTACCCCACCCCTAGAATATTACATGATGATGTGCATTCTCCCCACTTCTCATAATAACTGATTAAAATGTATTCAGTTAATTGCTGAAAATGGACATTTGTGTTCAGGGGACAGTTTCTTTCCTTTGTGAGATCAGCCATTTTTTAATCGCAAAAAGCAAAATCTGCTTCTATTCTAAACAAAAAATGAAAAGAAACTCTTGTCATTCTCACTATCTTTCTTTCTTTTTTGTTTCTCACATTCAAGAATGCAAAGGCTTCCATGACTGACGTACACAGTAAACAATGCCTGTGTTGTAAACCTGGAGGGCACTTAAGTACACAGTGTAATGTATCTTTAACATACATTTGGTTTTATTTCTAAAACTTAACAGGCATGATGATTCCAACACATGCCACAAACAATCATTTGTCATCCTTAGGAATATGCCATTGGTACACCTGTTGAGAATACCTTTAACGTTTCAATCCCAGTTTTCTGTTTTTGGGCCAACATGCATGAATGTAAGAGTTGCATCATCATCATCATCTATGTAAAACTGACATAAAATCATGTTTTACAACTTCATGCTTTTACAACGGGTACATTGTACATTACAATAGCATAACAACCTTCATTATTGGCAGACTATTTCTTTGGGTGGCCACTCAAATTATCTGTTTCAAAGAAGCCCTATTTACTCAACTGAACTCCTCAGAATCAGTAGTTTATTGACAGGAACTTCTGTAAAGTTTCCAAAGTTCAATTGTATTATTTAACCTGGTAACTCAACCGGAATACATAAGGAAGAACAGAAATCTGTATAAACAAGGGGGGAGGTGTCCAGAAACTGCTCACAGACAAAGAAATTAAAAATCAAAAGGCACATTTTGCATAAAATAAGGAACACAACTTAAGCATATGCAACAGTTCAAGTACATTCCTAATTGCTAATCACTATTCCCAAAGGTAACAATGTTTCTTAGGAAAAGTTGACAGAGGCTGTGAATCACCCCTGTCCAATTGAGGAGGTAGGCAAGGGCCACAGTGTATAAGGACAATGCTACTAGGAAGGCCAACTGACTTTAAAATGTCAAATGGATCCTCTTGTTCTGGCAAGCTTGTACAAAGCAGGAATCGACAGCAAAGCCAAGCCCTGCCTTTTTCTTCTGTAACACTCATGTGCTATGTTGCTCATCTGCAGTACAAGTGTAGAGGAATATGGGGTGGAAAGTGATTAATGGAAAAGCTAATAGATGCCTCCTGCAGGAGAAATGTTTTTGCACACAACGTATCAGTATGTTGCTTCATTAGTTTAACATTATATGAGAGCTAGTGTGGTTGTTACTGAATTAACTGTTAGATCAGGAGTGGGCAATTATAGAAGTCTAGGGGCCCCATTAGCCCCCTTGGAGACTTTGGAGGGGCTACACCTGCTCCTGTCCCCTCCATTAAAAAAAATATAAAAACACAAAAAATATAAATAAAAATGCCCCCGAATGACTCTAGGGGGCATGGGGACCTTTCTCACCATGATTAAGATTTCAAAAAAGGCCCCTCCAAAGCCTAAATTAGCCCAGGGGCCCCACAAAATACAATAGAAATGCAACTCATACACTCTAGTGGACACTTTTAGGGCAAAATGTTTTTCAAAAAAAAAATTGTGAAAACTATTTTTGAACTTTGGTGAGCCTAGTGGGGCCCAAGTGTGATGGAAATGCTTTCCATACCCCCTAGAATGTATCGGGGATGTTTCCAGAGAAAAAAGAAAAAGAAAAAAATGGCCCTTGGGCCCCCCACTTTGCCTACTTCCGTGTTATACTGTTACCCCATCTCACTTCTGAGAACACTGAAAAATTCTAGAGGTACAGCCTTAATGCAGGATAGTTTCCTTTGAAAGGTTGTCACTGATTGCTTATGATACCTTGTAGTATTTGAGTTTATTTACAAATATAGAAGTTGAGCATAGTAGAATGACAACTCAATCAGAATGCCAAATATGTGGTTTCACATGAGATTTCCAGAGGAAGAGAGTCCCCAAATTACTAACAGAACTCAAAAAGGCTCATCTTTGTAATTTTTCTTCAGTTATCCTTAGTCTTTTTAGAGGTGCTTATGGAAGTTGTTACTGTAGTTTCTAGCCCGGACTTGTGGGATATTAGATATCATTTTGATATCAATAATTTGGCCTACTATGCCCCTCTGTTCTCCACGTGCTTGCGGGGGCCCCAGACAAGATCGCAGACAGGCACGGCCACTAATTGCTGTAATATTCCACACAAATACAGGCAGACCAGAAATAGCCGACCAGCCACTTCAGGAGACCTCAAGGCAAGTACCACATTATGTATGCACACTACTTACAAAGAACTCCCTGCCTTGAAGAGGTAGCTTGACTAGCCGAATATTCATATGTCAAGCACTCCGCGTTTGCATACTGGCTACTCTATTGACAATTCGGTCTTAACTCAATCATCTAAAATTCTGACCTTTCGGAGGCTTTGTCTCCAGCCTGAAACTCATTGTTATCCCCGAGAACGGACTAGCCTATGGCCACATTTTCCCCTATAAGAACCACTGACTTTGAGTGCTTCCTTGGCTCGCTCCTCGCTTCCATCCTGCCTTGCTGTCACTTCGTTTGGCAAGCCTTCCCCTCAGCTCCACATGCTGAGAAACTCCATTTCCATGAACTTCTTCTTCAGACTACCCAGGCTTCAGGACAGGTGTAGTATTTCCCATACCAAAACCTCCTCTCAAAATCCCTCTATCCAGCCCCAACCTTTATTTCTATAGATCTCTGTGTGAGTGTGTTGCATACACTTGTTTGGCTGTATATTAATAAAACCAACAATTATTATTTACTTCTGTTTGCTCCTTGACTCGGCCTGACCCCGTAGACATTGGGTAAAAGATCTTGCTCCGTTGCCCTGCCTCTTGTATTGCTAGCTTGTGCTCTTTCGACTAATTCCCAACTTTGTAAATTGGAGCGCACTTAGGTGTCATGCACGGGACCCCCAGAAATCAGGGTAACAAAGTTCTAGACATTGTTGTCTTCAACTTTAAGCATTCATAAGCATTCCTGCCTTTTTGTCCATCTTTTGGCCTGCCAAGGATTTTTTTTTTTAAACTAAAACACTTCACAATGTCTTTTAGTTGTTGGCGTCTGTCTGGAAGCATCATTCTGTCTCTGGGTACTTCCAGGTTGGCATTTCCTGTAGAGCTACCTGGATAATTCAATTACATTTGTCGTGTTGGTACAAACAACATCTGCATTGATTAGTAATGCCCATATGTTTTCCCAGCACTGTTTCTTGCCTTTTTGAAAGGAATTGAAGAGTAACACAAACTGTATCGTTAGAGGCACCTAACAATATTATTTCATACGATTTAAGGTCTATTGGAAATTAATAGTCACACACAAGAAGACAAGTGGTCTCACAAGCCATACAAGGTTATTGAAGGGAAAGGTGAGAAAGGTTGGATACAGAGAGATTTTGGGTGGAAGAGGTGATATCTACTAGTCCTCAAGCAGAAGATCAAAGTGGAATGGCTCCAACAGGAGTTTGACGGCAACACGGAGGAACAGGAGTCTGGAGTGCAGAGTGATGCCCAATGTGCTAGCGTGTTAGTGTGTTGTATGTTACAAATTACCTGGGTTGGAGCTGGGTTTTTTATACTCTATTTCCTATACTGAAAGGGTGTGTGCTGACTGCTTTCTTGCAGAGCAAACAAAGGGGCCCAGAGTGGGCTGGTTGTCTTAACTTTGACAAAACATTGATGGGAGTCCTGACAGTTTCTTACCATCTTGGTTAGGTAAATTGAATAGGGAAGATTTCTGTAGGAAATGCACACAGCAGGGGTGTTTGGCTGCTGTACCTGGGCAGTTTTGCCTACTATTGTATTTGGAGGCTGGGTCATTGAGAGGATTGTCCCCGACCTGTTAACATTAGGGGTTTCTGTTAAATCCTCTTGAACTTCTGACCTGGCCATGTTGAAGTCATCTGACCTAGCACACACTTACAGTCAGTTTCCAGCCATAAGTGTCCAGTTTTATAAGGAAATTATATTTCTTGCCAGTTTTGCTATCCAGCAGGACAGGGGGATCTAAAGAGTGGTGACAGGGGTTCTAAATTGCATAGAAAACCTTCACAGATAGAGGTGCTTCCTCCTTGTAGATAGGCATACTCTATATGTGAAATATTGTGCATTTTGGAATATTCTAATATGGTGAGAATACAATGGTGGAGTATTTGTCCTCTTTTCAAGTGGGGAGAAAACTACTGTAATTACGCATTCCTGCATGTGAGAATGCAATATTGAAAGATTTGCATCCCTATTGGAGAGTTAAACATGACATGAAAACTTGTGACTCTTTCTTTCTAGCATGGCTGCACTGTATCTTACTAGTCTGACATAAAACATGAGATACATCCTATTCTGCAACTGCTCATGAGGCAAACAAAAATGGACAGGCTGTTGTGAATATGTATACATATCACCCATAAAGGGAAAAGGAAGGCATAAGGACTTACTCTTACATGAGAGTACCATGGAAGGAAACAAAACCCATCCCCTTTTCACATCATATTGTGTGGTTATTCTTTGTACCCTCCATTACTTACCCTGTGTAGTTTTAAAGCAAAAACTCAAAGTGAGCTAGTCAGGGAGAAAATTCTTAAAAATACAGAGGAGGAGGAGGCAAAAATAGTGCTGCTATCCCCTGCCTCCCTTCTCTTTTTGCAAAATAGACATCAACCCAGGTTTGCCTATGATTATATGATTGGTGTAGTCACATGGACAAATACACTTGGCTTTCAATATACATCAAGCTTGTGTGGCTTGATATTCTAGGCAGTAATCCTCATGGTTGTAGATGGTAAACTAATAATGCCAGTCCCTGAGCCATTAGCTGCCAGTCCACTATACATTTCCAGCAATATGCAAATACCATAACAACATGGCACAAATAGGATACTGGTCCCTGGAACATGGAGGGGTGGATTGCCCATCTTTCATAGCAGATATCTTGAGAAGCAGTGTTCTAGGATGCTCTGATGCATTAATCATAAAAAGAAGTGTGGTTGCTAAATGGGAGTGATCAGAGTAGAAGCACCCTATTCAAAATAGCCCTAAGACATCGTTATGTTGCAAAAATTACATTGCCTCATATCATGCTTGATAAAAAAGACTATGATTCCTATATTATGATATTTAGACACTGAAGGCATAAAAGTGATTGACTGAACAAGAAAACCAAATAGTGTGGCTTTGGTTGAGAGCCAGCATGGTGTAGTGGTTTGAGCCCTGGACTACCACCCTGAGACCAGAGTTCAAATCCCTGCTCAGCTATGGAAGTCCACTGGGTGACCTTGGGCAAGTCATACTCTCTCAGCCTCAGAGGGAGGCAAGGGCAAAGCCTCTCTGAACAAATCTTGTCAAGAAAACCACATGATAGGTTTGCCTCAGAGTTGCCGTAAGTCGGAAATGACTTGAAGGCAGATAACAACAAAGGTTGTATTGCTTCAAAGGCATCACACATAGCATTTGCCAAGGAGCTACTTGCCAAATTTTCTGCTGCACCATAAAATATCCTAGCAATATGGCTCAGTACACATTCTTTTTTATTTCTGGATTTTCCTGTGTTGAATCTTTTGTACATTATGGTTCACATTTGTGATTGATGGCTGGTGCTACAATTTTATCACTAGCAAAGAACTTGAATCTCTGCCTGGCTTCAAAGAGATTGTTGTAAGTCTGACAGTAAAAGTAGATTATCTGGTTTTCCAAGTCTTGCCTATTAAAATTACTCTGTGTGACTGCTGTAGTGCTCTCAAAAAGTATTTCTTTTAAATGTGAAAGGTTTGATGAGGTCACTGGATTTTACTTATGCTACTAGGTGAAAACACTGCAGGTGTAATTTTTAGGAAAGCTTTTAAAGGTATATCTGTAACAAAGATATAAAAAAAACCTGGAAATTATGGGGCAGCCATATAAAGTGATGAGAAGTTAATGTAAAAGGAACTGTGCAGAGGAAGCAAACAAAGCACAAGTGAGGCCCACCTGCTTGTGCTCTATTGCCATGGTTCTTAATCTGTGGTCCCCAGGGTCCCACAATATCGTCACAGGGGGTGAACAAAGACTTGAAGAAATGCTATGAAGATCCTTGCTCAGCAAAAAATAAATATTTGATGCACTTCAGGGTTATAGATCTGAGTTAAGTCTTGGTAGTCCACAGCAACAAAAGATAGTTGGGAGTGGAGTAAAGAAAAGGTGAAGAACCAGTTCTGTAATGCATTAACAGAAGTCTCCTAGCCTGGTTCACTTCCATTTTCAGAGGTAGGATCAAGGAAAAACTGTAAAGCTGAGCTAGGAGTTGTCTGGCTTGTGAGTTATTGCTGAACTGCAATTTCCCACATTTCTCACCATTGACTATGCTGTAAAGGGTTGATGGAAGTTGCAGTCCATCAGTATCTGGAGGACTGCACAATTCCTAACCCTAGTTTAAAGCAAGAGTACAAGAACTCCTCTCCTCACCACACACCTTTTCAGGTAAAACAGTCTGGGCAACTGGTGGCCCTCCAGATATTCCCAGACTATAAATCCCACCAGTCTTAGCAAACATATACTGTGGTGAGAGATGATGCAAGGAGCCACCTTGCTATAAAGAACAGACAACCTCTATCCTATTATATTTGCAAACATGGCAGATAAGAGGATAAAATATCTGTTAACTGCCCCATTATGTCCTATGAGATTTATTCAACTGCTATTTGTTCTCTTAAGAAAACTCTGGGAAATTTGTTTTTCCTGAATAGTGAGGGGTGCAGTAGGGATCTCCTACAGAGCAGTCATCCTTCCCTCACTAAGCTACAGTTTGTGGGATTCCTCAGAAGAAAACCAAGACATTTAACATGAGATAAAGTTGATGTAACTCTGTAGAGATTTTAGGCCCTTGAACTGATGAACACAGCAAGAAAGATGAACTAGGCATGCATGTACTATCCCAACTCATTAATGACTATTCAGCTTCACGAGCTCACAAAAATCTGTAATAATATTTTGCAAAGATAGCAGCATTGTTCCACTCCTCTGTTATGTCTTTATAGTCCATTTTCCTCCTCACTGCCACAGAAGATGATCATCTCAGGTGAACAAAGAACAAAATAACTTTTAAAAATAAATTCTTTGGGGCAAATATCCAGAGACCTGAAGCATTAAACAGAAAGTAATATGAAAGTACTTTTCCCTGTTTTCTATAAGGGGTCAACAGCTCTTTAACCTACACTGCATTACATCTAGGTTGTCTGATGCTTGAAGAGAGGAACTCCCAGGCACATGATGCTTGTCAAAGGCACTGAAGTGTAATCAGGAAAGTTACAGCAGTGGGGAGACGTGTGAAAAAGTACTTTTCTAAAAGAAGTCTATTGATGCTGAAGTTGGACAGGATATGTGGTTATGGAATGCTCCAGTGGGATTACGTGTGTCTCTGTATTCAGATGATTTAGTTTCTAAAGAAAGTTGTTAGTTTGGGTGACTTGCAGAAAAGACTTGACAACTTGGGAGAGAAAGTCAGGTCAACTGTAGCAACCTGGTCATCATATATTTGAGGTCTTCTTTCCACAAAGGAATGCAGTATTTTTTACTTATGGGAATATGAAGTCTTATGTTGTGTGGAACCCTATTAGAAAAACAACATGCTTATGTCAAGTTAACACATAGCTTTTGTTAATGACTTCAGTGGCTAATTGATCTTCCCCAACAAGGTGTATGTACTTTAAACTTTATTGACTTCTTAAACTGTTTAGCTTGTTTGATGTGCTTTTAGTCTGTTTAAATTATTTTTGTTACTTTAAATTCTAAATGGTTTTAATTGTTTAATTGATTTTATTTGTTAAATTGATTTTTATTTGAAAATGGCCCCAAGATCCCATGATGAGTTATAAAATGAGTTACAAAATGAGGATGAGTTACAAAAGTTTCAATAAATAAAGACATCAACAAGGCAGGCAGATGGTTGCAGAAAAGGGAATAGATATGAACAAGCAGATACGTTGATCTCAGTAAGAATTGGCTAAAACATTAAATTTACAGATTCCAAAAGGTAAGTGATTCTTCATATCCAAGTTTATAAGACTATCAAAAGAGTTATGCCAATCAAACTTTGTAACAGAAATTATTTCAACATAGTTAGAATGGTGTTAAGTTGATTGAAATAAGCACCACTATTTTGTCTTAAAATAATGGTGATATTTTTGCCATTGTTGTTGTTACTGATTTAATTTCCATCTCACCCTTCCTGATAAGAGCCAATACATTCATATTTTTAAAATATATAACAAAATGTCCTGTTTGCATGACAAAAAGGGCCTTGAGAATTTACTCACCAGTCAAAATGAATCCTTAAGAAATGTCTGTGCCTCCTCCTAGAAATCTAGTTGTCAAACTGCCTTTTATTCCACTCCATGATGTAAAGATTCATGGCCTTCTCCATATGCTTCAAATATATTTGTTCAGTTTTAGTGAAGATCAGAATCAGCAGCACAGAGCCCAAAAGGTTTACCATTATTTCTCATCTGTAAGAAATCACAGTAAAACAAATTTTGCTATGTCATTGAACACCCTTTCTTTTATTTGTTGTTGTTATTTGCCATCCAGTCAGATTCTACTTATGACAACTCCATCAGTGGTAGACTTCCAGAATCCTGGTCATCAACAGTTCTGCCTATGTCTTGCAAATTTAGGGAGGTGACTTCCCGTATTGAGTCAATCCATCTGCAATATGGTCTTCTTTTTGTCCTACTGCCTTCTACTTCATCAAGTATTATCTTTTTCACCAAGCCATGTCATCTCATGATGTGTCCAAAGTATGATAGCCTCCATTCAGTCATTTTTGCTTCTAGTGAGAGTTTAGGCATGATTTGCTTATGGACTCTTTCATTGTCTTTTTGACTGTCCATAGTATCTATAGAACTCTCCTGCAGCATCACATTTGAAATGAATTTATTTTCTTCCTGTCAGGTCTCTTCAGTGCCCAGCTTTCACAATTATACATAGATATGAGGAATGTTATGGCATGGATGGTTCTGATTTTGGTATTCGATGATGAGGCTTTACATTTCAGGATCTTATCTAATTCCTTCATAGCTGTCCTTCTGAGTCTTAGCCTTCTTCTGATGAATATAATCTCCATTTTGATTGATGACAGAGCCAAAATATAGAAGATCTTCAACTACTTTGATGTTTTCATTATCCATTTTAAAGTTATATAAACACTTGTGGTTGTTACTTGTGTTTTCTTAAAATCCAGCTTTTTTTCTCATTTAAACGTTTTTTCTCATTACTGTCTAATTACGATGATTCAACCTTTTCACTGAACTAAATCTAAAGTTTGTCCTATCTAGTATATATCAGTTGAAATGAAGGGAACTTGTTAGTCACAATTAAGTCCCATTGATTTCAATTTGTCTGCTCAAGGTAAGACTAAGTTTGGATTTAGTCCATTATTTCTGTTATTTCGTACCCTTCTTAGCATTAAAAAATGATAACAACATAGGTTTTCTGAAGAAACAGTTCTTGTTTGTCATTTGATTGTGAATCCATATTTTCTATTTAAATATACTTATGATGCATTGGCTTTTGTAAAGTACTGGAAAGTGCATAAAGGATCTAATATAGGATCTAATATCCCGATAACTGTATGACAGGCATAATAGTGTTTCCGGGTAAAGCAGTGTGAATTCCAGGTAAATTAGCCTGTTTCTGCAGATTTATTCAAAAGAAACTTATTTACTGCATTTGAAAAAGAGTTAGAATGCTGATAGGCAATTCAGGGTGTTTCATGCATTTCTCACGAATCATAATGCTAATGGGTGATTCACCATGCTTCATATATCTGTCATGACTCAGCTTAATGGTTAATTACTTTCTGTACCTCAGACTTGACGTTTGACAAACTACACGTTTACGTCAGTATATCTGTAAGTGTGTGCCTAGGCATTACATCTTTAACAGAAAATTTGGTACCAGAAGTAGAAATGTTTTGGAAAGAATAAGGATAGGTTCCTGCATGACAAAAAAGAAGAGCAATACAATATATTTTAGCAAACTTTTTTTTATCCAAAACTAACAACATACAAATGTGAAATGAAACAACCAGCCTTGCAAAAGTAAACAAAACCATAAGAACCTTCTGGAAACCACTTGGAAGCTTGTTCCAAAATGTATCTAGAGAGGACTTCTTCTTTCACTAGATTCTACTTCTATAATGATTTCCATTTTAGTGGCCAAATTTGCAGGTCTATGCTTTTTAACATGTTGGGGGCAACTGATAATGCAGGCTTATCTGCTCTCCCTTTTTCCTTCTGTTTTACTGTTCACACACACTAAGAGATTCTGGAGGGAACTGCTGTTTACCTTGCCTGTTGTAAATGGGTAAAGTAGGCGTAAAATCTCATTCTTTCCCAGCTAAGGATTTATGACATTGTTTACTGCAGATGTGCTATTGCAACCCAATGTTGAAGTCTGTATTTCTGTAGGCCACACTCCTCTCACTGCAATTGCTGGGGCTAAAGTGCTAAAACTTGTAGGTAGACAGAGGATAGGATAGAAAATGTAGTTGGGCAGCCATAAAAAGACTATGTAAAAAGAAGTTTTGTTGTCCGATGCTTTGTTACCTGAGAGGTGCCTTTATAATTAAAAACATTCATCATAACACAAGTTAATTTGTTAATTATATTTTTCTTTAACTGTCTCCATCATCCCCATGACCAATGCCTTCCATATCCCAAAGCAACAGATTTCCATACAGCTGGGCAGATGAGTGTTGTAACCCAATAATAATAATGGAATCATCTGTGGAACATTAATTCTGCACTCAACAATAAGGGTGGTTTTAGCTCTGGTTTGAGTTATGATAGGTGAAAATTCTAAAAACATATGCCATACAGAATTTATTCCAGCTCATCACCCAAAGCATGGAGACTGGAAACATAAAATTTGATATTCACACAAGTTGAGCAGCTGGTACTTGAAGAAATCATGAGGAATGGATTAACAATTAAGGCAACACACTCTTTGTGAAGCAGAGTGACTAGGGACACAAACAATGTTCCTTTAGGCCTACTGACTTCCACATTTTCCTCATAGTTGTGCTGCCTTTTAAATTCTAAACAGCTGTTTAAGACTGAAAGATTAACGCTCTCTCTGCCTTGCACAGCCCTGAATGAATGAAGCTGATCGTAATGTGAATGGATTCTTCTCAAATTTTCTTTAGCACTCTTGTGGTAAAAGCCTCCAAAGAAAGCATGCAATGTGAATTCCTTACCCCAGCTGCTGAGACAATCTTGTGCCCCATATAGGAAAACCTAAGTAGGCCAAAATCTTTCACTTAAAGGGCAATATCTCAAAATATTACCTGACAACAGAGAAGTATTTCTGTATACTATATGACGAAACACAAAATATACCCCTATAGCCTCCAATGTTTCACAAACGAAAACCAGGACACTTGTGGGCAAACAAGTGTGGCAAATGTGGTAAATATGACAAAAATTATTAGTGAGGAAGAATGCACAAGCTAAGAGAGGCTGAAGCAGTTTGCTTTCGCCTGATACTACTGGGAAGGGCAAGACTCTTCCCCACCTTTCCTTTCCTGGTTCATGAATTCATTGCTTTTGCACTTTTAACTCAGTTTCCATCAGTGGAAGTAAGCAGAGGACAAAGAAAGTTGAAGGAGAGGAGAGAAACTGAGACATTTTAAAAGCAGCTGAAATAATCGGATGCCATAGTATTTACTGGGACTGTCCCTGCCAAGTTGAGATAGCTGAAGGGTATGTAATGTACATGTGGATTCCACATGTATACAGGGGCCTAGGGAAACACAGTGGTTACGAGAGTATTCTGAAAACCAGAAAGTTACATGTTCAGAGCTTACCTTTCCTACCTTAGCAACTTAATTTTTTACAAAGACATATCTTAACTGCGTTTCCATAGATCAAAGAATAGAGTTGTACAAATAACTGAGATCTTATATAATAAATGCTCTGAAATCAAACAAATGGTATTAGACAGTTATTACATGTTGTTTATTCCTTTACAATGCTTTCTGTATGTACCTACTTAAATGCTGAGCTAAAACAACAATACAGTATCACAAAGGCGTTATGAATAGCCAGTATTTACTGCAACATTAAGTTCTGCTTAATAATTTGCTCATGCAATTTCTAATTTCATCCTCTGAATAGATTTTCATTGATTCCCACAATGCCAAAAAAAAAATGTTACCAATAAGGAAACCATTTCTGCCAGAATGAAAATGGACAGCAGTAACAGTTTACTGGCTGATATTAGTCTGAGAGCAAACAGATTTGCTGGCAAAGTTTTAGAAGTTTATTTGAACTATCATATCCTCAGGCTGTACATCCATTGTGTTTTTGCTATTATAAAAGTAAGGCATACTTTCCAATTGTCCTGATTTGGCAGGGACAGTCTCAATTAATCCTCCATTGTCCTACTTTTTCAACTGCTCTTAAAATGTTCCAGGTTCTCTCTTTCTCTCTCGTTTTCCCTGTGTCCTCAGCTTACTTCAGTTGCTGCAAACTGAGTTGAATATGCAATAATAGTTTGCACTGAATCAGCTCAGCAGTGGGGACTGGAGGGGAAAGGATGCAACTTTGCTCTTCCCTGTAGAGCAGTGGTTCTCAACCTGGGGGTCGGGACCCCTTTGGGGTCGAACAACCATTTCACAGGGGTCGCCGCTCCTCAATCCTGCCCCCCTTTTAAAAGAAGGTGGCCTCACAGCCAATGGGAGCAGTGCTTCTGAGACCCCTGCACTGGAGTTCAAACTGCAAACCCCAGGATTCCATAGGGTGGTGAAAGTGAAATAATAGTGCTATAACAGTCTAGTGCAGAAATAGCCAGGATGACTTTCTCCTCTTGCTTTTGTTGTGCGTGGACCCTTGGCGCTTGCCACATGCACATGTTGTGTTCTTCGCCCTGACTGTCTTGCATTCCTCACTTTTTGTATGTTCAGCGTCCGCAGTCCCTTTAAGGCAGGGAGGAAGGGAGGGGGTGAAACAAAACGTGTCTGCTTATGCTGCCGCCATCTTTCCTCTCTCCCTATCCTTTCCTCCCTGCACCTCATGTAAAATGTGGGCTGTTTTGGCATTGCCTTTGGAAGTGACTGGCTTTTTGAACTGTGGAAACCCAACATTCAGAACTAGAACTACTGCCTTAATTCTGGCATTGATGGACGCTTTCTGTGCTTAAAAAAGGGGGGAGGGTTACCAGTTTTTAGGCATTAGAAGTCTATCCAGAGCAGTGATTTAGGGCAGTGTTTCCAATCTATTTGATGTTGGAAATAACTAACTAACTAACTAAATAAATAAATAAATAAATAAATAAATATAACGAAAATGATTTTATGGTTGGGGGTCACCACAACATGAGGAACTGTATTAAGGGGTTGTGGCATTAGGAAGGTTGAGAACCACTGCTGTAGAGTGTAGAGTCAAGCAAAAGCAAACTGCTGCAGCTTGCATGTTATTCTGCATTAATGACTTTTGCCATCTTGACCACACTATGATGTTTCTTGGCCACATGTGTCCTGGTTTTTATCTATGAAATGTAGGAGTGTATCAGAAAATCCCTTTGCAGTGACATTAATCTTTGAAAATCCCCGACATCTACACAAGCCAGAGTGAACATAGTGCAGAAATATAGTTCTCAGCACTCCTCAGTTTATGTGCTGGCTGGGATTTAAGGTCATAGAATCATAGAATCACAGAATTGGAAGAGACCACAGGGGCCATCCAGTCCAACCTCCTGCCATACAGGAAGTCACATCAAAGCACTCCCAACAGATGGCCATGCAGCCTCTGCTTAAAAACCTCCAAAGAAGGAGACTCCACCACACTCCAAGGCAGCATATTCCACTGCTGAACAGCTCTGACTGTCAGGACATTCTTCCTGAGGTTTAAGTGGAATCTCTTTTCCTGCAGTTTGAATCCATTGCTCCTTGCCCTAGTCTCTGGAACAGTGGAAAGCAAGCCCGCTCCCTCCTCAATATATCCCTTCAAATATTTAAACATGGCTATCATGTCCCCTCTTAACCTTCTCTTCTGCAGACTAAACATACCCAGCTCCCTAAGCAGCTCATCGTAGGGCATGACCTCCAGACACTTCACCTTCCTCTGGACACACTCCAGCTTGTCAATATCCTTCTTGAAACGAGGTGCCCAAAACTGGACACAGTATTCCAGATGAGGTCTAACCAAAGCAGAATAGAGTGGTACCATTACCTCCCTTGATCTAGACACTGTACTAGATCATACTGAATCTAGATCATACTAGGTCACCATACTAGATCTGGAGGGCCACTCCTGGCCTAAATGTTAAAGCTATTTAGAAATAGTCCTGTTAATATTTAATTGTTGGGGAAACTTGGATAGTAATGACACAGAAAGGAATATGATGGCTTGGTACCTAAGAACCAACAAAGATGCTGAAAACGTTAGCTCTTGTGTGCTCTATAAACCACAAAGAGAATGTTGTAATACAATCTTCCCTCCACATTCCCAGGTATGACCTTTGTGAATTCGGTTGTTTGTGAACATGCGTGCATGCCTTCCCCCCCCGCCCCCCACATTCTCCTCCTCCCATTCTCATGCAATTTGCCTGGGGTGGAGAACTCACCCTGAGGCAAAATGGAAGGGAAGGGAATGGGAGAAGCCTCATGCAAACCTTCCTTTCCCCTCTGGAGCTCCCCCTTCCTGTTCCCATGCAAAAGAGAAGAGAAGGAGGTGGGAGAAGCCTTAGAAGCCTTATGCGACCCTTCCTTTTCCCCTATCATTTCTGCATATTTTGACCCAGCACAGAGTACTTTGCAGGGCTTACTCCACCCCCTTACCTTCTGTTTTGCAAGCCTTCCTTTCCCTCTCTGGAGCTCCCCTTCCCATTCCTATGCATTTTGCCCTGGCATGAGATTACCCTGATTTCTGGGGGTCCTCGGGTCCTGGTCACTGAGTCAGTTATTTCGAGTTCAGAGGGGTCCCTGTCACTGTGCTCCAAATGTAATACGGGGAATGGAAAGTTAGTTTGAGCACAGGTTGACAAAACGACAGGCAGGGTAACTCAGGAGGATCTTAAAACCCAATGTATACCAGGTCAGGTCAGACCAAAATCCAAACAAAAGGTCTAATAAATGATATTTATTTTATTTTTTATAAAAAGTCCCTCACTGCGCACTTACCCACATTTGCACTCACGCATACAGAGCCTAAAAGAAAATAAAAAGGGAGGAAAATTGATAGGGGATTTTAAAAACGGTTTCAGGGTAATACTCTACCTGATACAGATGTCCAGGAAGATCAGATTAGGTCAGAGAGTGAAGAGTGGTGAAACTCAGCATGTGAGAGGGGGCTGAGGGGGAACGATCGGCAAACAGTGACAGCAAGCCGGGAGGCAAGCAAGAGCGATCCCACGAACTGCTTAAAACAGGGAGTTTTTATAGGAAAAAATATATCTAGAGGACTAGTTCCTTCCCGGGGAAAACAATAGAGAATGGGGCTAGATCAAAGCCTTCAACGATGGACATCTCCGACTTGATGGTTCACAATGGTTTGTGAATGCTTCTGCCAAAGTAGAACAAAGGTATTGGCAGAGTGGAAATTGCTCTCACTTGGGAAACTGATTGTGATTCTATGAGCTACCATTTCAGGGCAGAGAACCCCTTTGTAAGCTTGATGGTTGGACTGTCTGGAGGGCTCCTTGGGGTTACGTGACAGATTAAGTCACTGGCCAGACAGGAATTTTCCTGACATCGGCCACTCGGCCGTTCCTGCCTACATGCTTGTACAGTGACCCTGTCAGACATGTGGAATGATTTTTAGTATTAGCCATGAGGAGATATCAATTTGACCTTGTGAATTAATAAACTGTAGACCCTGGGAGAGAGCTATTAATCATAGTAACAATGAGGTTTCCCTCAACCCCTCTCCCTTATGTTTTGCATGGGAATGGGAGGGGGAGCTCCAGAGGGGAATGGGAAGGGGATTGTGGAGGGAGTTATTTGTGTTTTCTCCACTTTTTTGAGAGTTCTGCACCCTGAACCCTTGGAAAGAGGAGGGGCCACTGTATATGCTTTTTCAGCAGTGGGTAGAAGTAAACTCTGTAACAACAAGACCTAATAGCAACCAGTCACCTCTGTCATATTCACTCCTGGGGATCCCACTTGTAGCTTGGTTTCCTGATGAGGTCTCCACTCTTCATCTTCTGAGTTCCCAAGTGCCCTTTGTACTCAGAATGACTCAGCATCTGTACTTTTACTCATAGACAATGACTAGTAAGAAAACACCCATTTGTTTTCTACCCTAAACATCCTTTTGTACTTGAATGTTACAGCACAGTAAACAGTAAAGCCTATGCTGCAGCAGTTGGCACCTTCACAATGAACTGTCTGTCTGTCTGTCTGTCTGTCTGTCTGTCTATCTATCTCCATCTGTCTGTCTCCAGGGGCAGCTGTGCTGATCAAATAGCAACATATAATAAGATCCAAAATACACGTTACAGTGATATGTTTATTAGGCCAATCAAAAGATGCAAAATATATCATGCCAGCTTTTGAAGCTCACTGGCATTTCATCGGGCATAGATGTTCAAAATCACTTTTCAGGAGAAAATATGGCAATGGAGAGTCACAAAGTTGCACCTTTCTTGAGATGTTAAAATTGTGGTTTAAGATGTTCTTGAATGGAGGGTCGACATAGTAGAGGCCCTTGATGGCTATGTGGCAACAGGGGACATGAACATCCCAAGCAAAGCAATAAAATTTATTTTTCCACTGGTAACAATATATCTTAGATTTTATTTTAATAAGCTATACTAACACACTCTGACTGGCATCCTGTTAGTGGCCTCCACATGTGTAAGTTTATCCTACACCTAGCTATTTCTAATTGTAGTTGCTGCAGAGGTTGGAATTCCCTTTCTCCCTCCAAAGCCCCCACCAGGACCAATCACAGAACTGTTGACCCCCCCTCCCCACAATTCTCTGCCTGGAGGAATGTTACCGCAAAACGTAGGTGCCACAAGGGCCACCCTGTGATGCCTGTGCCTCTTTGCAAAAATGGGGAATGTATTAGCTCAAAGAGGAGGCTTGCAAGAGGTGGGCAACTTAGCGAGATCTTTCCTACCAGCATTACGGGCACACACAGGAAAAGAACCCGCCAAAGATTAAAAAGTAAGCTAAAAATCTGTTTTTATTGGGGGGGAATTCGCTCATGCATGCACACAAGATACACACAATCACACATTCACACAAGAGCTAACTGAAAGAGAAAGGGAGGAAAAATTATAAAGAGACTGAGGGGGTTGGGGGGATTTATAATTACCAGTCCAGAAGAGTAGTCAAGAGCAGAAATGTATTTTGACTTAGGTAGGACCTAAGGACAGTTCTCATTCAGGAGCCAGACAGACAGAGTGACAGGTAGACCTTCAAGAGATTGCACTGGGCATCCTGAAATCAGGGGTATTTCTACCCTGAAAATAGCCTGTGGCAGTGAAGTTTCCAGATGCAAGACAAAGGGACATTGGGTCTTAAATGGACTGATTTGTTTCAATGTCTAGGTTGAGAGGGGGTTTCTGGGCTATCTGCAGTAGGATATGCACACAGTAGGAGTCCTGGGCACCTTATTGTTTTCTGATGTTGGCAGTTGATAGGATTAGCTCAGGGCATGCTTTCTTGGCTAATTTCAGAGAACTTTTGACCTGGCCATGCTGGGGTCATCTCTGACTTACTCCCAGCCAGTGTCCCTTTCCACATGACCTTGCCAGCCATAATTTATACTTTATGCCAACACATCTGCCAATTAATATATGTTGCCAGTTAGACCATATCAAAATGTGGGGGTGTACGGCCTGGTAACAGGAGGTAGACAGAGTCACAGAAGCCTGTCCATAGCCAGATGCGAATGATAATGTCACCGTCTGAAGGATCCTGGCAGGCCTGAGTGGCTGTTGAAATTGCTTCACATGTGACTCTGGGAACATAGCCAGCACTTCTGTGATCCCTTAACTTTTTCTCCAGGCATAAATGGCTGTGCACAAGGGCTTCAGCAGCTCCATGGTAGATCCAGGAGTGGTAAACAGAGCAGCATAGTGTAGTTCTGCATGTGGGACTACTACATTACATTGAGCCACAAAGGATTGCAACCCCTGACATATTTTCTCTTTCTATGCAGTTACAAAATGACTGCCATTCATTTTTCTCCTCTTTGTCACACCAAGTGTTTAGGGGCCTTGAGAGCCATGTAATTATAGCTGTGGTGGGAGAGGGGTGGGTGGGTGGAAAGTGGCAAGGAGGTAATGATGAGAGGGATAGGGTAGAGTAGGAGGAAGGGGGCTAGAACTGGGATAGAAATGGCCCTTCTTCCACCTCAGGTGACAAAATTGTTCAGGTTACAACTGCATTTTATTGTCATTTAGGTATGGTTAAAAAAAGAGTTTATGAGTGTTTTTCCTAGTGAGATGGTCCAAAAGTAAAACACAATACCTTTCAACAAAGGAAATACTGTTATATGATTATATGTGCAAGGAATACTTCTTGGAAAAGTTAATTCTTTTACAACATATTTCAGTTAGCACAATGCTTTCTTAAGAAATATTGTGTGAAGCACTCAAGAGCTTCCATGAGAAGGTCTTATCCTGCAGTCTATAATTATCCTTTTTAAAAAAAGTGAAGGTGATGTTAGAATCAAAAACTCATGTCCTGGGGCGTTGTTGAATTTGCAGTACAGGGAGGTTGAATTAATAACATCCTGAGCATCCTCAATTGATCTTTGCTCTCTATCTCACAAACAATTTAATCGCAGCAAAGGCCTTAATGACACTCGTATTAGGCACATTAGTCACACAGTAAAACTACAGCTGTAAAGTGATTTGTGGTCTTAAATGTCTAAGAAAGGTTCATGCATGGGAAGAAAAGCATTGGCATTAGATGCTTTTACTGTGGATTATGGAGGAAGACAGATGTTACATTTGTAGATCAGTGGGGTTAGCCTTCAACCTCACCTACTTTTTTTCAAGTTCAGGGTTGAGTTCTGTGAAAGGAAGGAAGGAATAGGTTCTGAAGGTCCTGTTCTTAAGAAGTTTTTGAACTCTTAAAATGTTGCCATAAAAAAGAAAGGATTAATAAGTTAACAGTGAATGCACATGTAGCCGTTCAAAAATTAGAAAGTGGGCAGTCCCTCTTTGACATTGGCAGAAAGATCAGATTGGGACTCAATTCTGTTCAATTCACTGGAATGTGCTATATATATATATAAGTCTACCCCTAATGGGTTAGAAAAGATCATCTTCAACCATTCTAATCATCTCACTTCAGAACTCTACAAATTTCTTTCGGATCGTAATCTCGAGGACGAGATAATCCAGGACACCATGATAACGTGGGCCAGTAATATAGGTCATGAAATACAATTGAATCAGTTGATAACATCATGGACGATGACCAATAACTTTACTTTAGCCCAAGATCTCAAAGAAAACTACATAAAAATGTTCTATAAATGGTACATGACGCCTGTAAAATTAGATAAAATATACAAAACACATCAAAACAAATGTTGGCAATGCCACGAGAATATAGGAACATTTTACCATATGTGGTAGAGCTGTCAAAATGTAAAAAAATTCTGGGAGCAGATACATAAAACGCTAACAGAGATTTTCAAAATACAGATCCCATTCACACCAGAAATATTCTTACTGAATATAATCCAAGATCTAGAACCTTCTTTCACAAGGAAATATTGGAGAAGTCTCACTGTGGCTAGGCTACTTTTAGCTAGGCTATGGAAGGATAAAGATATACCTACGGTTGGGCAATGGTTGATAAAAACCATGGAGATGAAAGAAAAAGATCTCTTAACCTGAGAAATTAGATAAAATAACAAATCAATGGTTGCCAATTATGGAATTCTTTAAAAAGAAATGAGGTAAATTAATTGTTGATTAAAT
Organism: Ctenosaura bakeri; assembly: GCA_948474755.1. Lineage (NCBI taxonomy): Eukaryota > Metazoa > Chordata > Lepidosauria > Squamata > Iguanidae > Ctenosaura > Ctenosaura bakeri. The sequence continues at coordinate 770,820 of CAOLHI010000054.1, read as the reverse complement.
TACCATTAAGCTTAGTTAAAGTAGTTATAATTGCTCCTTGGGTTTCCATATTCAAACATATCAAGTTACACTGATGTTTTGTTACATGCGAAGGGGTAGGGTAAAAAGGAGGAATAGTATTGAGTGCAGAACAAACTGAGTAGAGGTTTTACACAATAGGGAAGTGTAAGAATAAATAGCAAATGCTTGCTCTTCCATTGATGGGTAAGAAGGAATTTAATCTAACTATATTGTATGTAATATTTTATATATACTTAGGAAAATCAATTAGTGGTATTAAGATGGACAGCAAGAAGAGGAAATACAGAATATAGAATATAGGATGGAAAATACATCGAATTTAGATTATGTTCAAATATTTTTCTGCTTTATCTATATTTTTTGTTTAGAATACTAACATTAGAATAACATTATAATTGGTACTATGAATTAATTTCTGGATTTTTGCTTATAAAAATAAAGTTTAAAAAATATATACATAAATCTAGAAATTTTAATTTAAAAATTGACCCAAAAAACCTGGGTCAACTTATCCACGGGGCAATGTAAGTACAGTGGCCCCTCCACATTTGTGAGGGTTCAAGACACAGAACCCTTGTGAAAGCAGAAAAAATGCAAATAAATCCCCCATGATCCCTTTCCCATTCCCCTTGCATTCTCCTCTGAAGCTCCCTCCTATTGTATTCCCTTGCTTCTGACCCTAACATTCCTGAGGGGGAAGAAAAAAGACACAGTAAAGGGCTTACTGGCACTTTCCTCTCACACAGAGAAAAGGAGGGTGCTGAGTTCTGGTGTTCTAGATACGTCTGGTCACCATCTTGAGAAAGGCAATTCCTCCAAGAGAAGAGGGGTAGGAGCAAAGAGAGCACTTGACCAATCAGTGGCCATTACACAGCAGAATGTGCAGCAACCTGGCAGAGAGGAGACACCTCCAGCAGTGGGTGGGAGGCTTTGCTCACCCAAAAGGAAAAACTACATCGATTTTAAACACAAGTCTCACAAGTCTGGGGTGCAGGATGCAAGGGAATGGGAGGAGGAGAATGCAAGGGGAGGGGGCACAGAAGCAAGCATGTGCCTCATGGTAATCAAATTTGTGAAAGTCAAACCCACAAATGTGGAGGGGGGACTGTACTGTACCTTAACTATTATCAAAAAGAACCATCCCTTTCTCTGAGTAGAGAGGCGAAATGCCTTTTTGAATGCCTGGGTGAGAAAATGGCAGCAGTGATATCAGGGATGACTGGCCCTTTGAGGTGGGACTGGCACATTGCTCTCTCTGAGAAATGACACTGTTCCATGGGTCATATCAAAGTCCATAATTTTGGCCTCAAAACCTGCCCTTGAGATTAACTGATACACAATTATAGATGGTACTAAGCAAACTGTGAAGCTGAGGATAAACCAGGGTGTGAGTGAAGAACTAATTGCATCTATCTTTGTGTGATGTGTTCTTCATGTAAGTCTGGGATGCACAGCTTCCAGAAGTTGGGGGGCACACCAGCTGCCTGCAAGTGCTTGCATTCCTTAGCTCTGATTTTTTTACATTAAACATTTAAAAACTCATAATCCCCCAATACTTCCATTAGAGGGTACATGTGGAACACTGCTATCTCTTGTTGTTGTTGTTGTTGTTGTTGTTGTTGTGTGCCTTCAAGTTGTTTCCAACTTATGGCAACCCTAAGGTGAACCTATCATGGGGTTTTCTGGGGCTGAGAGTGTGATACACCATGGGTTTCCATGGCTGAGCGGGAAATTGAACCCTAGTCTTCAAGGTTGTAGTCCAATACTCAAACCGCTGTACTGGCTACCTCACCTCCCTATGTTGTAGGCACCAAAAGCCCCTTTTTTAAACCTGGAAGTAACTGGAGGTCAACTTCTGGTTTACTTCCTGGTTTAAAAAAGACCTTCAACAGCCAAGAAGGAGAAACATGATGATATTTCTCCCTGCTCTCTTGTGGACAGGTAGTTAATGCACTCTCACGACATTTTCTCTCTTGGGGGCTGCATTTGGCCAACAGGCTGCTCTTTCTCCACAACTGGTGTAAGTCAATATAACCTCCACATTTTCTTCTCTTAGCTGGCATAGTGGTGCCACCAGCCTTAAGTGAGTGATGAGTTTTGTTTCATTCATCCAATTTGGAGAGATTATGATAGGGCTTTTCAGTTTTGGGGAAGAAAAAGGACTATGTGGTAGATTTTGCTCCCAAAGTGACATTTTTGCCTTAATTTCTTCAGTTTCATCATTTCTCACAGCTAAAGTGATTAATTTATTTAAGGTCTTCATGAGGACAGTATCAGGATTTATTCTGGGCTTTGAAAGCAGTTTAAGGAGATATTATGATATATAGCTGAAAAGTAAGGATTTCAAGGAAATCTTTCATGTTCCAGGTCGCCACTGTGAGGTCCATCAGATGACTGGAAACTACATGTGGGATCCAGCTACAAATATGTCTTTTGATATTGGTGTGAATGAAGAGAGCCTCTCACCTCTTTGGTGGAATGGATCAGAGCCATTATGGGTCACTATGGTGAAAGCAAAGAGGAAAGTCTTCATGTACTATTGGCCAGGTTAGTGTTGCCAAATTCCATGCCTCTGAAATTGCTGACTAACTCTGTGTGTTCTACTTGTTAACAGCTATGAATACAAGCCTCTGTGACTGATTGCTCTCATTCTGATCTAACACAGAGCACAGATGGAGCCTCTTTTTACAAAGCTGAAATCCCACTTATCAGCTGTTTAGCAAGTAAAGCGAGGCAAATGGAAAATGAATCCAACCCACCCCATGTTCCCTCTCCCAAACCGATGATGGAAGGGATTTCAACCTTTAAAACTGAGTTCACTTTACAGAGCAGAAACTGGACTGGGGACAAAAACCATCTGCAAAGCACCTGCTTGTGTGTTCATCCTGGATGGAATACATGTGAGGAAGCCTTCTTCTACATGTGTTTTAAAAACTGTTGGATCACAACCTTTGTATTACGTACACCTTCTCGCACAGGAGAGCTTATTTATGGTATATGAAGAATTGTTGTTCTTTTGCCCATCTTTGCATGACCATCTGTGCTTTGAAGTCTTTGGAAAAGGGAGAAAATAACAGAATATATCACTATATATCACTCATGGAAGCCTTCATGGCAGGAAATTACTGTATTTGCTGGCATAAAAGGTGAACTTTTCTCCCCAAAAAATACTGTTTGAAAATGGAGTGCATCTTATATACTGGTGCATTTTATATGCCAGCAAATAGTATTTGCTGGTGTATAAATGGGGTGCATCTTATATGCTGGTGTGCCTTATACACTGGCAAATACGGTTAGTTGTATTAGCCTAAAGTGTCAGCTCCAACTAGAATAGACCCACTGAATCAATAGAACGTACATAAATGTTGACTTATTTTCCATATGAGGCAAGGCTGACCCCTTCTCTGCTCCTTTACCAACAGGCAAGACCTTTCTATTCAAAAAGACATGGGAGTCATTCTTTTAGTGTGTGTGCATGCAATATTTTAACTTCATATCTATGTTTTAAAATCATTTTACACTTTTTTATTATCAAGTTCCTAGCTTTTTCTTGTTCTAGCATTTTGTAAGCCATCTTGGGTCTCATTGTGGGAGAAAGGCAGGCAAAGTATTTAATTAATTTAAAGAGTTGTCATTAGGCTTTTTTGCACTTGCGGGGGAAACGGGGCATTCTGATACTTACCGGGCTGGCGCGTGCCCTACACTGATCCATGCTGATCCGGAGCAGTGCGTGCCTGCGCTTCACACTTCTCCGGGGACAAAAATGGCGCTTTCCAGTTGGTGGAAGCTCTCCACCAACCAGAGAAGCTCGCCAGCCTAAAGCCTGCCCCCGGAAGATTTGTAGGCTCGCGCTGGCGCGAGCCTGCAAATCTGCACTAAGCGCAGCGAAGGACTGGGGGGTGCTGTGCTATTGAAAGTCCTCTTTTAAGCGATCTTTCAATAGCACAGCGAACCACCAGTTCTGGGCGTTCTGGAGCGGGCTGAAGTTCGGACATACATAAAGTACTTCAGACCCAGTTCACCCCCAAGTGCAAACGTCCTCGCTGGAGGACGCTCTGCCCCATCTCTAAATCAAAGTGCGGAAAAGGCCATTGATTAAGTAGGCCTACTCTAGTTAGACTGAACAGGTAGATTTGGGCCTACATGTACCAATTCAGTTTCATGTGAAAATTATACTGGGGGTTGTTATATAGTATAGTGTTGCCTCATGTTGTGTGTTTACTTAGTACATGTGTATGTCTCTCATGTGTATGCACATACCAAGTGCCAATGAGACAGCTCCCCCACTCAATTATGTCCTCTTGTTCATCTCATTCCATCACGTATGCAGCTATTCACGTCTCCCCTCACACAATACTGCATAAGACCATTCAACAGAAAAGGCAATGTCTCAGCAAGGTACAGACAGACAAATAAATAAATACATTACAATACAAGATTGTACTTTGCTCCAATTTAATAAGCAGAGAAACAAGCCAAACCATTCTTCCTTTCTTAAATAAGATAGCTGATGGACAACAAAAATATCCTAACACTTTAGTCAAGCACACAGTTGCTACTGATTTCAGATGATCCCAAACCCCTTAAAATGCAAACTCATTTTATGGTAATTCTCATTTTATCATAATTCCCAAACTTTCATTTGATAACTATCAGTCTATCCGTTAGATATCAAGCTTAATTAATTTTCCCCATTATCTTACAAGCACTCATTGCCAACAAAGCTCAAAGCTGCTCAGTGTGTCATTGCCTGATCTTAATATTTACAGTTTCATGGAGCAGCCTGAGAATGCTTACCAAACCATGCTTGGAACAAAATGGTACTGTGGCTACCATAAGAATCATATTGCAGCAGATGCCCAATATGATCTTGAACTATATGCTCCCCCACTTGGAATCTGGACCATCCTTTCCCAACTTGATGCCTTCTAGAACTTCAGGACAGTGCCAATGATGAAGACTTCTGCAAGCTCTTGTCTAAAATATCTAGAGGGTACCAGGTTAGAGAAGACCAGTCTAAACAGAGGATTTGTCACAACCTGGTCAGAAAATGTATACGTATCAGGTGGCATATCAAGACTTATAGCAAAGGAAGTATATGTTCATGGACAACTATTTGGAGCTCTAATTTTAGTCATGGAACAGGGCAAATTGTTGGCCTACTACATATTTTTTTATAGAAAAAAAGATTAGAATTCTATTTCTCTATTTCAGGTTTGATCACTTTTATGTCATATTTTAAAGTGATCGTACAGCTGCTTAGTTTTTAGAGGCATACAATGTCAGCCCTGGATCAATAATAGAAAATACTGAAAAAAGAAAATAAACACCACTCAAATTCCATTCCTTTTCTGTTTATACAAGACATTTTCCAGATCTTTTGAGCAGATCTGGAAGGCTTTAAAAGAAGTCTGTTATGCCATTCTTCATCCAGCTGTTAAACCAATATTTAGACATGCAATTTGAAAAAGACAGAGGTTCAAGTCCTATGTCAAACATTTAAAGATACATTTCATTATAAAAGGAGTGTATGCAAATAGCCATTCTTTTTTAAAAAAACCTCAAATTGCATAGTTCTAATTGTTCTCTAAAACTGGTAGAATGCAAACAGTGCCACATTGTTGTTATTTGCCATCAAGTCACTTTTGAGTTAATGCTGACCCTATGAATAAGAACCCCATCAGGTCTTGTGAACTCAGGGCTGTGGCTTCCTTGATTCACTCCATCTGTAGCATGGTCTTTTTTTCTACTATTTTCCACTCTCCCAAGGATTACCTTCTTTTCCACTGCTGATGGAAGCAACATACAGAAATGCCTTTAGTGTCCCATTAATTTACTTTTTAAAAAGGCATGAAGTAGTTACAATAGTATGTAGTGAAGAACATTCTGTTTCAGGAGTACTCAGTCTTTGGTTCTCCAGTTGTTTTGGACTTCAACTCCCAGAATCCTTTACCACGGGCTAAGCTGGCTAGCGTGTCTGGAAACCAGTCCAAAGCTTCTAGAGGACCAAATTTTGAGAACTATTGTAACTTACGATAGAACAGAAATTAATGTCTCATGTCCCAACTTCGGATCAAATTTATTTATACTGAATTGCATTCATTTCAAGTATTCCAATGTCTGTTGAAGTTTGGAATAAGGAGTACAAATCAGAATGACAATTGAACTGTTACATAATTTTTATTAGTTCTCTGCATTTCCTGATTTTAACAATCTTACCCTATGATCTTCCCCCTACAATATCAACTAGTCCATCCATTCTGGGGTGCATGAATCTGGTAGTGTGTTAAGTGTATAATCAAATAATACATGCAAGTGTATTAGTTATTGGTTATGGAGCATTAGCTGCTTTTTGTCTAACTTCACTTGAAATGGGTATGTTTTAAACAAAATTATTGAAATCCCACTTGCTCTAGAAGACCCTCCAGTATGGAAACAATGATCAAAACTGGTATGCACACATGCAATCCACATGCAGCTTTCCCTTTTTTTTTGTGGCCCCTCGAAGCCTCTAGAATTTTTGTCTTAAAAAAAAATACATTGTGCTTTCTTTTAAAATTCAGCAGCAAACCAGTGAATGCAATATGCTCCATGGGAAAAGGAACTGAATACACTGTTGTTAATGTCATAATCAGTACTATAGTCAATATCATAGGGCAATTTCACATTGGACACTTCTCCCACCAAAGAAGCATCATTAATACAGACACTATACTACAGGAACTGTTACCTTGTCCTTTACACCTTGGGATCAGGTCTGAGACTGCTATATTTTTCCTGCACAAAGATGGTTTGAAAGAACCTAGATATACACCTAGTATATCTCCAAAAGAAGCTCTTGCCCTCTTCCAGTTTTGGCCATTTCCCATCATCTTTCCCCATCCTACATTGACTGCTTCCCTTGTCCTTGTCCTTGCCCTCTTTCTTTCTTTCTTTCTTTCTTTCTTTCTTTCTTTCTTTCTTTCTTTCTTTTCGTCCTTCCTTCCTTCCGTCCTTCCTTCCTTCCTTCCTTCCGTCCTTCCTTCCTTCTTGTTCTTACCATAGTTGCAGTAATGCAACATTCCTTTCATCCACTTGTTTATTGTTTATTTTTTCCCTGTCTTAATTGTGCTAGAATGCAACAAATCAGGGAGGAGAAATGGTAATAATAATAAGGAAATATTTGGGGGGAAAGAATAAAGCAGAGAAGACAGAGGAAACAAAGGGCAGGGCATGGAGTGGAGTATTAATTGAACTGGAATTCAGTTATGATACAGCAGAACCAAATTTTTTAAAAAAGCTTGAAGTGTTGGGGACATCAGGACAACCCTCTTGGCAGCCCCTCAGGAAAGCTCCACATCACCTACTAGGAATACAGGGGAACGGAGGGCCAGGGCAAACCTTAGGTAATCATGCCTGCCACATGCTTCTCATTCACTAACCCAGATCCACTTGATCCCTAAATTAGGATCCTTGCAAAGGGGATCTTTCACAGCAGACAAAAAAGCCAGATACATACCAAGACCTAGCATGATAACCAGATTATTTTTGTTGACAAAAGTAATGGGATTAATACAGAAGGAAAAGGGAACAATAGCAACATCACGTGAAGAACCCTCCTACTTGCTGATGCCAACTAACCTCTATTCTGCCATAGAAGTCTCATGTGAAAACTTCCATGAGTCACTTTAGTTCCTTTTAATTCAACAGTAATAGCCAATGTATTAATTATAGGTAATCTAAGTACATTTAAAGGAGCCAGTGTGGTGTTGTGGTTTGAGAGTTGGGCTATGACTCTGGAAACCCGGATTCAAATCCCTGCTCAGCCATAGAAAACCACTGGGTAACATAGGACAGGTCACACTCTCTCAGCTTCCAAAGAAGGCAAAGGCAAAACACTCTGAACAAATCTTGCCAAGAAAACTTCAGGATAGGTTTGCCTTTCAGTCAACCATTAGTCAGAAACAAGTCAAAGGGACACAACAACCATTATGTTTCAGGTTAATTTATATAGAGAAACAGAGATAGAGATAAAAAGTTCACATAATTAATCATGTTCAATTAGGAGAATGGTTTGTTAATAATAGGAGGGACTTAATGAATTTAATCCTAATTAATAATGTTTAGTCCATTTTTGCTGATTTAATCTATTTTACATATATAAAGCTTTTTAGAAATACATTTTAGCATTGGGGGAAAAAAATCTTTACCTTCCCCCCAAAAAGCATCATTCTTGAATGCTTGGTCAGCCAGGATTTTGGTCTCAGGACTGTTGCCCCTCCTATTCTAGAGCATCTTTCAGTGTAACACTTCTCCATAAAAGAGGTGTAGAAAAGCTCAGCCATACACAGCTCTCCAAGGCCATTTTTGTCCTCATGGTCTCAATCTCTCCCCAAATTTGGGGAGATTTTTGTCTCCCTAGTGGATGCTATTTTGGTGTCCCTCACCTTGAAAGGATTTTCTTCACAGTCTTTCATATGGAATATCATTGGGCACATAACTACCCTATGGGCGACCAAAGAAACCTCTTGCGGGGGGGGGGAGCCTGTAGGGGCATAGAAATGAGAAAGGGGTTGCAAAACTGTCTAAAATGTGGCAAAATGGTAATAGCACAAACACCAGGGTTTATGTGGTGCCGTTGGCCATTTGGGGGCAGAATGATATTTTCCCTTATTCCCACGACATCTGTGGGTGGGGGAACATGGAAGGGTGTGTGATAATGGGGACACACACTTTTAGGCTCCAATGAGGGGGCAGTGTTGTGCCTATATTTTATTATGTTTCAAATGTGTTTTTAACTGTTTTAAACTTTTGATTTTAAAACAGAATTGTGAGTTTGTTTTTTTAAAAAACTGTGTTAACAGTTTTTGAGCTGTAGTTTGTTTTGAATGGATGTAAGCCATCTTGAATCTTGTGCTGAGAGAAAGGCAGTATATTTAAGATAAAGTAAAATAAAATAAAATAACCTTTGGGAATTGTCCACCCCACTGTATTACTTGTTTCCTTCAATGCAGCCATCATTTTAAGGCATTCACTGAGGATTATTTTCTCATTCTCAAAAGAGGGAATGGAATGCTCAAATTTAAGTAGCACATGTACCTTCCTGTTTAGGATAGGAGAACCTTATTTATTCTCCTCATTCTGCTCTATGTGTTCATGTATTCAAGATAATACATATTATAGCACTACAGTTTCAGGCCCTTGGGATATTAAAAACTAGATTGCTTGTATATTTTGTTGTTGAACAGAACACCTATAAATATTAATATTACAACATGGCTTTCCTGTGTTTAGAGCACGTGTACCCCTTTACAAATCATTCCCACAAGTTTCTAGGGCTCCATACACAGTATGTTTTGTTGGGAAAGGCTTGAGGTGACAAAAGAAAATTATTGGTGTAAAATACATTACGATTCTGTGGGGAAACAAGAGTCAGCAGTTCAATATACGAGTTCCATAAAGAGGAACTCTAACTAAATAGAAAAGATTTGGCAGAAGTATTCACACTGAGTGCATTTCATTTCTTTAAGTAAATTGTAGTGTAACTGATTACTCAAATACAAAATGGGACCAGTTTTGGGCAAGCTGTGTGTGGGTTTTTTTAATAGGTAGATGGTTGGATAGATAGATTGATTCAACCAATTTTTGTTACAGAAAATGAGTTTAAAGCAATTTAAAACAAAACACAAGAAATAAAAATGGTACAGCACACTATTAGGTTTTAAAACTATTGGAATAGCTGGCATTCATCAGGTTTGTGATGAAATTTGAAGTTTTAGATTATTTTTTTTATAGTAGTAGATATGTGCACATGCAAATAAATGGACTTTGTTTTGTCTATTTAAATTTTTTACACTATCATAGTTTTGATCTGAAAGAACTGCTTTGTTAATTGAATTGGTAGCTCAAAGTGTAAGGATTACTAGGAAGGTGCCATTCCAGTTTGGAATCAGAACAAGCCCTAACTAACAATGTTCCTCTTTAGGATGTGAAGTTGAAATCCTTGGACACCAACCTACCTACTGCATCCCATACTATAGTGTTCCAACAGATGCCAATTTCTCCAATGCTGTAAATAGTGCCCTTGAGTCCTTGAGGTAAAGATACAAACATGATTGATTGATTGATTGATTGATCGATTGATTTGATCTGAGGAATATTTTATTGTGTAAGAATAACAATACCATGTCATTATAGACATAATTAATTTTTTAATTCTAAATTTTCATTATTATATATTGTCATTTAGGTAGCAACCTTTATTAAGCTAAACTGAAAACAGGAAAAAAATTAAATGTGTGAGTGTATAGATGTAGGTACATGACAAAATTATATAAGTCCCAAGCAAACGTCTACATTCCATGTTGGGTTTCCTTTGCCAAAAGATTTTAGCTGGTCCTAGAGCACAGCGGAAGGTACAGGTTGAAAATTTCTCCTCACTGAGCAGCAGAGATGAGATCCAGATCAGTTTATCATTTTCTGGAGATTCCTAACAACATTTCATAGTTGTTTGGTCATGTATCAGTTAAAGCGCTTTCATATTTTCTAACGGGATTAGTGCTACGCATTAGGAACGTCTTCACACTGGTTTGGTATATGAGGGGGAGTGAAGTGAAGTTTTGTTAATGTAAACTTGCTGCTTGCTTGGAAGCCCCATCCATGGTGTTAAGTCAGAAATCTTTCTCTGAGTCAGCTTTTTCCAAGCTGGCACTCTCCAGATGTACTGAACAACAATTCTGGCAGTGTAGGTCAACAATCTGGAGGGAGAGGTGCCAGGTTGGGGAAAGCTGTTGTAAATTTTATGTATGTATGCATGCATGCATGTATGTATGTTTACTTATTTCTGGCTTAGTGTTTCATCCCAGAAGAATAAAATCAAACTACTGAATTGCAGATGCTAAATTAGGCTTCAACGTGATCTCTCTTTTGCTTGTCAAATGATGTCTATGTTGCTTTTCAAATGCCATTGTGATAAGTTTCTGATAATACTAATACTACTAATAATAATAATATCATGTTGCTTTACTTAGCACTTCTTAGAAAAGGCAGTGTGCCATTTAGTGCCATTTTTGTGTGTGTGTATCCAATACCCATTTGTACAAGCATTTAGGCAGTAAGTCAGAATTTTGGCTCCTATGGGTTTGCATTGCTTTTGTTATATTTTAGTGGATATGTTTGTAGTTTGCAACTATGCTTTTAGATATTTATAACTTTAGACACTTAACATTTGTGATTTTGGGCATTTGATATTTTTGATTTTAACTGTGTATGTGTCATGTAAAATTGTTAGCCGCCTTGAGCTCTTATAAGGAAGGGAAGGCTATAAATCAAATTAAGAAGGAAAATGCATAAGCAAAATGTTGTTCATTACTACAGTTCCATCTTTATTACTTTGACATTGATACATACATATGTAGCTATACTGAAAGATTGGAAAGGGCTATTTCAGAGAGCTGTAGCTAGGTGTCAGGCTCAGATTCAGTGAGATGGAGGAGAGCTATCACTGGCAGGAAGGACCTGGTGATGAAGGGATACCATCATGTCAGCTAAGAGGGAGATCATGATATTTCCATCAAGATTAATTTCAGTTACAAGGGCTTCGTGAGAAAAGAGCATTACTCAGAAATGGTAGCACCCCATGGGATGCAGCACAGCCTGCACCTCTTCCATTTGCAAAGTTTAGCAGTAAGTAGCATGAAAACTGCTACCAGACATCTTAAGAAAAAGTATGCTTATTTGACACTTCTTTTATTTTATGCTTAATTTATAAACCCACTTATTTTACACTTAACTCTTTGTGGTATTTCCACTCTAGAAATGGCTCAGCAGATATGGCAGCAGTATATTATGAACGAGTTGATGTCGAAGGTCATCATTATGGCCCCTCATCTATTCAGAGGAAGAATGCTGTAAAAGCAGTGGATAACATTTTGTTCAATATGATGAAGCTTATCAAGGTCAGTGTCATTTAGAAGCTACCATGTGCTTCAGTATTTTCTCCATACACATGTGTTCCTCATTCTTCTTAAATGCTTTTATTCATAACTTCTCATCAAGGGCTGCTTCAATCTTATTACATGTACTTGGTACAATACATGAATATGGTAATGTGCATTGTACACGTTTAGTATTGCCAGATTTTCAAAACAGCATCAGGGACAGTTGAAATTCATAGCATGCATGGTTGACAATCAGGAAGCAGCTACTAACAAGTTTACATTCTACCTAAATACCAAATGAAAATATTGATTTTTGTTCAACTAATTTTACAGTTTCTCTGTAAAATTAACAGATTGCCCACATTCATAAATTACATGATATACATATTGTTGTCTTTATGAAGAGCCCATGCCCAGAAATTTTTGGCATCTCTTTCAGATTATATAAAAAGAAAAACTTTCCAGGCCTTAAATAGGGGACATCCATTATAGTAAGAGACACCTGCCAGCCCTATAAGGGACAAGCTTCCTGGCCTTCTAATAAGGGACATTTCACAACTCCATACATGGTTCAAGTGTGTAAATGCAACTCGCTCAAACATAATAGATGCACACATTATTTAGGATCTTAGTGTTTTAGTTATGTTTATCAAAGTGACCATACTAGGTATGGTGTTATAAAATGTGTATCATCACTGCTTCTGCAGATGGAAAAACCATAACTTGGTGCTATGCATTTAAGAGATTCCAGCAAGGTTGGCTTCAGAGCATGGTCTTTTATCAAAGCCCTAAGATTAGGAGAGGGACCACCACTTTGCCAATAAAGTCAGAATGAGAGTGCATGGAATAGCAAATAAATTTAGTGGTCACATAAGAATCATCAGTTTGTTTGCCCTGTCACTTCCAAGCTAAAGGGTTCCTTCCCCAAATCCCCAGATCCCCAAGTTCAGTGTATCAGATCCTAATTAAAATGTTTTAGATAGAAGAGTGGTTCTCTAGTGGAAGCAATTGAGGTTCCTCAATACTATCTATCATCTCCTTGGACATCCATCCAGCCTTAGTCCAATCAAGTCTTCCAAAAAACTAGCTTATGAAAGATATGGAAGGCAGAATCTCACCTGGTTGGTCATTTGAGAGCTCAAGAGATCTCTATCTGAAGTCTTGGAGATCGACTATTGGGCTAACTTGGTATATGCGTTCATGTGGTCTTTCAAAGAACAATAAATTCATTAACTAGAAATACTATAAGCAAGGCCTGCTCAATTCCACATTCTGGTTAACACCTCATAAATACTTTGTTGATATACAATGAATATTGTAAGAAGAAACTACTAGAACTACCACTTATGAAGAACCAACTCATGTTAATCCAGATTGCAGCATTTCACAAGCAGATCCACAACTAACTTCTTGACACTTCTGCTTGCCTCTTCACAAGAGTGTGAATATGAGAATATAGAGAAAGCATTGGCTATCAGGTTCGTAAATTGTCAGCAGGGTTGCTGCCAGTAGAGTTAATATCAGTCTGTTATGGTAGAAAGGACAAAGAGTCTTTTGGCTGATCTTTAAAGTCTTTCACAGTGTGGGACTTATGTATTCTTTATTCCACCTATAAAATGTAGGAGCACCCCAGCCTTTTAAGATTTAAAGGTATGGACATCTTCAAGACCTTCATACTGATTTTAGCCATGCAACAAAACTACAGTATGTTGATACCACATTAACTGCCATGGCTGCAGAGACCTCCAGATCAAGAGACGACACCTCATCAAACTACAGATTCCAGGATTCCCTATGGCATGGCAGTTAAAGTGGTATAGAAGTGCTATAATTCTGCAGTGTTGATACTTAAAAAGGTTGGAATGAATGCAAGGAGGAATGCTTAACTATTAATATTCTTGTGACTGATTTCACAAGCCAATCTATAGGGCTGCTGGGTTTAATATGGAAAACTGTGGTTGTATTTCTCAAGAAACTTTTAGTTATGAAGGCCCAGTTTCAGGAAAAGCCTGTAACTCTCAAGCCTTGTTAAACCAATGAGATAAGTTAGATGTGACTAATTGCAGACACAGGTGCCTTGGTTGAGCAGAAATTGATGGTTTGGACAGGCTTTTTACAACTGATTTGTCTATTGAACAAGGAAATTTTAATGGGAGCTGGACTTCAATCTTTGATATTCTTTGTTTTTATTTGTTCGTTCTTTCAGTGGGAGATAATGTACTTGATTAAGTTTTAATATCATAACCTTTGAGTTTTCAGTTGTATCCATTTTTTAAATACCTTGTGAGAGTTCCTTTGGGTTTCAGTATTGGGAGAAAAGTGGGCTACAAAATGACAGACAGACAGACAGATAGTACAGAATGGGGTGCCACCAAAAGCAGGTTCTTGGTGACAAATCATTCCTACCACGGCAGGAATGCACAGACTTTATTATATGGATCAAGAACATTACACTGCACATTCTGCCACTCCTTCCTTCTCCACTAGTACTTAGAATATGGAATAAAAACAGAGAGACACAGTGATGGAAATGCCGTCACTAATCATGGCATTTCTATCTAAATCTGGGGGCCATTCATTCAATGATATCACTGGTGCTATAATCGGATAATGTGACTTGGCTCCAGATTTGGTCAAATAGGACTAAGGGTTCCTCTAGACAGGGTGAAAATTCCAAGGCGTATCAAAACAACATGCTCACTTCTGCTTTTTAATTTTTAGAGAATGGTATGGTTGTGGATGTGCATGTTACAGTGCTATAGTGTCACAGTGAAATAGCATTCTTGAACTGTAGAACATTAAAAAAAAAAAGCTGAAGGGTAGAATAAAATCAAAGAGGAGAAAATTTGCCCTTCAAACATAGACCTCCTCAGTAAACTATGCCCCAATTTTAAAAGTCGTACTGCAGATTCAAGAAATAATAAAAAATATCTCCTCCCCCAGTAATGGAACTAGTACACATGGAGACAATGACAACAGGCAAAACTTGGCAAAACACTAGAAGCTATATCGCAAGAGATCACATTTCTTTAGACTAATTTGGAAGAGCTGTAGCTTTATCTGGATCTTTTAAAACCAGAAGTTTTGATATAGTAAATTTAACTGGGAGTGGTGGTGAATGCGTGAAGGGATTAAATCCCCTTCTTCCTCTTCTCCTATCATTCACTCACTGTGTGAATAGGTGAATGTACTTATCAAAATGGAAATGGGACAGCATTTTTTGTCCTTTTCAAGCTATAATCATGGTCTTTACTATCTTGACAGGACAAGGGCCTGCAGAATGACCTGAATGTGATTTTTTTCTCGGATCATGGGATGACTGACATTTACTGGATGGATAAAGTGATTGAACTGAGAAACTGTATCAACATGAGTGATGTTATACAAGTGAAGGACCGAGGGCCTGTTGTAAGCCTGTGGCCAGCCAAAGACAAGCAACTTGAGGCAAGGAAAACAGCCACCTTTTATTTTCCTTAGGCCATTTCCACACTAGGCTGTTATAATGCTATTGTTCCACTTTCAACATCCTATGGAAATCTGGGGTTTGCAGTTTAGGGAGGGGCCTTAAAGAGGGGCCTGTTTGGCCTCTGTAAACAACAAACCCCAGAATTCCTCAGGATGCTGGAAGTGGAATAATAGCACTATAACAGTCTAGTGCGGAAATGGCTTCAGTCTACCATATGCCAATTATTTTTGCTTCACATCCAGTTTTGCTACTCAGCTGGATGACATCCTGCCCTTCCATGTCTATTTGCAAATGTGGAAGGGAAAAGGAAGAAATAGAGGTTTCATGAATGACTGGGTATCTGGCTTCCCCACCATGATTTCAGAAAGAGCTTTCATATTCTTTCATATTCTGCTAAGCTGTTTGTGATGGAACATGAGGGAAGGTAGTTGTGTGTGTGGGGTCTAATGAAAAACTGAAACTAGGAAGACTGTAACCTGTTCTACTTATCACTAATATTCTTGTATTCATAGCCTCAAACCATGAAAGCTAGTGACTCTGACGTCAGTTGGGCAATGAATCTCCTCTAGGTTTTAAGATGAACTTTAAAGGTGCCATCAAATGTGGTGTAATCTTATTCTCAAAATGGGTTCAGTGCCTTTGGATGGCTCTTTTGAATTAGAACTAAAAGCCAGTTCACTGTTCCACTAAGATGGAAGTCAACAGCCTCACCGTGCCTCAAAGCAGTACCACTGTGGTGTATTCTGAGTAGGGCTGCCCTTTGTGGCTGCTTGGAAGCTTGAGTTGGTAGACACTTTGGTCTTTCAAACTCTTGATAGTATAGGCTACCAGCAACATGTTACCTAAGTGCTCTAGTGGGCATTTGCATGTAGAAGATAACATATTCAGTTTCTACCATCTTCAGATGGGGAAAGAATTGTGGCTTACAACAAAAAGAACATATGGGCCCTACCCCCAAAACTCTTACACCCCCTTCATCATGGCCTCCTATTTAAGCCCTCTCTTAGCAATACCATCAGTGAATCATGGTATGACATAACCACAGAGAGATATTTTCAATGATTGCCTCATAACTATTGTGCAAACTTCCTCTGATTCATATATCAAAGTCTAAAGATATTCTCGGAATTTGTTAGCATTTGATTAATGCTGCAAAGGGTAGAAATATCTACATGTTGCATTCTTATTTATGTTTTATGTTTTAATGTAGCTTTCAACAACGTGATCCTGTGCCATTTACCAAGAACCCAAATGCAGTGTGCTAACTTCCATGGAATTGTGTATAGGACTGCAAACTTGATATATTTTTAAATATTGCTATCTAGTTTTGGAAGTAGGTGAGCTAAAGCTCACAGATATCCTTCTTTAAAAATTCTGGACAATTTTTTTTAAAAAAAGTGTAAGAACTGCTGCAAAATAAAGTGGTTTTCCTCTTCCCTATCCCCGATTCCTGTCTTCTGGAGTCCCAAAATGGAAAGGAAGGAGCGAAGGTAGGAAGATGTGCCTAAAATCATAACCAGATGTGATGTGATGTCACTTTTAGTATCAGTATGGCAGCACAATACAGCCCATCTGGAACACAAGCTGGAACACAAACAAAAATGCCCCCCTCCATCAAAATTGCTCATCCATTCTTTATATAGATTTATTAACTGTAATGGAGATAGTAATCCTTTAAAAAGAACTTTTGGACAAAACTGATGAAGTTTGCAAACATAGTGGTCCTTTCAATGTGGATGAAGCCTACCAAATTTTAAAAAAAAAAGGTTCAGAGATTGGTGTGCTAAGCTTCTTTAAATTCTGAGATGGGATGTCTCTTCACATTATAAAATATGAATCCTTCCACATTTCATATATGGGCAGTCAGGGAGGGGATTGTGTAGGGGAGCTTTAATGTTTTGGGAGCTAGCATATTCCTCTGTGATTTGGCAGAGGGGGATTATAGAAAAATGGCATATCTCAGAAGAAACTTCTAGGTAAGTTAATCACAAGATTTCAAGGTGCAAGAGACTGTGCTGGAGCTTGTGGATGTAGAATTCTTAAAGACTGTTGAGAGAAGTGATTGGTTTCTCATCGTATTTTGTTTCCTGGAAAATAGCATCCATGAGCAATTAACTGGCAAAAGTGTAGAAGTATAGCTACATGCATTAGGAAGTTATGACTAATAGATTTAAGCAGAAAACAGAAAAGAAAGCCTCAGACTAATACACATCTCCCTCCCAGAAGCACTGTGACTGAAAATAAAAAGGAGAGCCTTAATAAAGTTATCCCTTGGTTGGAAGCTCTAGTTGTTAGTCAAAGATTAATACAGACCTTCACCCCGCTACCACCCCAGGTTCTTTATATAGCTTGCTGAGGGTAATATAACTTTTTAACAAAGCAGTCTTCAGTCTGCCAGATATTTCTGGTACCTCTGAAGGTCCAAGATGGCCATGAAATTCCATGAAGTTCCAAGACCCAGTGGATTCTCTTTGGAGTGCCTTCGAGAGCCTTCCAAAGTTTTCTTTGCTTCAGAAGAGCTCCAAATATTTCCAAAGTGGCCTGAAAGAACTCAAGATTAATCTCAATTAAATCCACACATCTACATTTCATCTTTACAAAATGTCTAGTAATTCCCTCAAGAGTTCTGTTCAAGCAGTAGTGATATTTGCTCTAAGAATATAAATAAATTACAATGTTCTGATACTATGTGACCCAAATGTATATATTACTGGATTTTCTGTTATATATTTATCTCTCTTCCTTCCATGATAAACTATTGAGATGTAACTAACTATTTTGTTATTTTTACTAAGCCCTATTGACATCTGTAGGATGTAGGCATGCATGTATAGGATTGCAGCCTTAATTGCTGTGGGTGGGATGTAAGGAAAAATAGATCTGTCTTTTGTCTTTGTATTTATTTTCAAAATAGCCACATATCCTCTAGAAGACTTTTTTTTAAAAAGAAAAGAATAAAAATTTCAAAACTTTACCATCTTTCTTATAGAAAGAAAATCCCTGTTCTTTGAGAAAGTGGTTGTTTTTGTTTTTTTAAAAGCAACATTCTAAGCTCCAGCGGGTGTTGGCTGCATTCCTGTAATTTTGAGATTACACCTTTGGAAGTCCAAAAACACAGAAAATGGGGCAATGTATTTTACAGCAATTGATACTTGTTGTGATAACCTATGCTGGTATATTGTAATTTCACTGAAGTGTTGCAAATTTAATTTCTTTACAGATATATAACAAATTGAAGAATGTGCCACATATGACAGTTTACATGAAAGAGGATGTTCCTGCTAGATTCTATTATAAAAAAGGAAAATTTGTCTCTCCTTTGACACTTGTTGCTGAAGAAGGATGGTTCATAGTAGAGGTAAATTATTTGTGTCAAATTTGTACAATTGTGGATCACCAGCAGAACACAACCAAGCATAATGGCTAGAACCAGCCTTACACATTTTGCTGCCTGACACAGAGTAGCGGATAGCACTTGTGCATCCACCCAACTAAAGGGAAATGATATACCCAAATATGTTATTTGTTATTTGGTTATAGGAGATAGAAGATCCGTCATCTTTCCCTATATCTAGCTGTAAAAAAAAGTATAGCAATGAAAAACTATATAACAAGTAATGTTCTGCATTTTCATGACATCCAGAATCTGCTGCCCATGGCACTCACCCCATTCTGCCTAATAAGAGGGCTGGCTCTGCTACCTAGCAATAAAATAAATTTATTGGAAATAAAAAAAAATTGGGAACGACCATGCATGACTGATGGGCAATGTTTGTCTTAGTAGTAGATCACAGGTTCTGTAGGTCTGTGCTACAGTACAGCAAATCTGCCTGGGTTATCAATTAAAGTTTTTTCTCTTCCACTGTAGTGAGATAAAATGTGAAATGTTAATACATGCTCAGGTTGGCATCCTGATAGGATAGCCACCTTATGCCAGTAATGTATTTAAGTCTTTTATTCCAAGTCTCAAGTCAAGTCTCAAGTCTCTACCTTCAAGTCTCAAGTTGAGTCTCAAGTCCTTGAGATATACTTTTAAGGCAAGTCTTGAGTCAAAGTCTCAAGTCTGGGAGCCAACTTTGTACCCCAACCTGTATTCCAGAATGTCTGTATAGAATCAAATAAAGTCAGTTTTAACAATTTAAGTAGAGTCAGCCCTCCACTTTTGTGATTTTGAGATCTGCAGCTTTGGAAGTGGGGAATAGGATCCTTCTTACTTCCCACTTGCAAAGCTTGCCTTCTGCTCTTAGGAAAAATTTTAGAAAGATACTCCTATATGAAGCAGAGACAGACTGCTGAGCAGACCTCAAACCTACCTCAAGCCCATTTGCTGTTCCCTCTGAGAAATGTGTCCACACTTTGGGCTTGAGACAGATTGTAATGTGACCAGTAAATTGTAAGGTTGCTGGAGGAACGTGTTATGTTACTGAACCAAGCGCAGCAAGTCTCAAGTTGAGTCGAGTCAGTGTGTAATTTTTACCAAGCCAAGTCCGAGTCGAGTCACTGAAGTGACTTAAATCTGACTTGAATCTGAGTCAATTGACTTGAGTCTACATCACTATCTTATGTCTATATTTGTCCCCCCCTTTTTTTTTAAATCATTGCAGAGGTTAACATTCTCTTCTATCCTCTGCAGTGACCAAAGACCCACCAGGACTCATGATTTTGCTGTGATAGCACCCAAAAACCAACATTCTGTAGCTGGTAGAGAGCACAGGGTATCAAAGAAATACCTAGCTCTGCCCTGTGGCCAGACACAGCTCTATGGCATCATCCCCCAAAACCCTGGTTCATCTTCAGTTTTCAGTCTGTGTCCAGCTATGAGGCATAACCAGATGCCTCTCAAATCCTCTGTGGTCTCTGCCAGCTACAAAATTGCTGTTCAGGGGAACTATTGCAGGAAAATCCTGAGTCCTAGAGGTAGTGAGCAGGGAACCAAAACAGAGTGCCGTCTGTAGAACTTTTATTTTATGCTAGACAATTTAGGAGCTCAGTCTTATTGTGAAAAGTTAAAATCACATTTGAATTTCAAGTATGGAAATGTTTATATTTTAATTAACATATTATATTCTTTTTTAAAAAAAAGTTTGCATTACCAAGCTCAGAACACAAACCTCACCAAAAAAAATTTTTTTTCTAAATATTGGAAACTTCAAAAGACCAATATCCATGTGTGTGTGTGTGTGTGTGTCCACCTTATTATTTATTTTTTCTGTCTTTTGAAAATGTCTTCCTATGCTATTATTTATTTTGGAACTGTATTAGTATTTCACTATCAACCATTATTTCACTATTAACCAAATGAAAATGATTTTTATGTCATTAGCATTGCAAATTAATAATTTGGTTTTGATTTTCTCCCATCAAAACCACTTCAAGTGGCTGCCAAAAATTACTATATTACACACACACACACAAACAGAGAGAGAGAGAGACAGACAGAGAGAGAAACAGAGACAGAGACAGAGAGAAAGCACCTTTGCTGGAAGCATCATAGTAGCTTAAAGTTGCTCAGTACCTTACAATATTTTGAAAAGACAAATCAGAGCATGGAGGTTAGAACATCTGTTTATAGTGTTAACCCCTTTCAATATTTTGCATCTTAAAATATTGTCTATATGTCAGCACTATGAGACATGTGCTTACAGTGCTCTAAACCAAATAGTTTTGAAAGATTTCAGGTAATATACAAATTGCTGTTTATATAAGTCATTTCATATTATATGTTGTATGTATAAGTAGATCTACAGTGGAGAGACAGGAAGACCTTTCCTTGTAAAAGCCAAAGCACACATGGCTGACATTCACTACAAAAAAACTTGAGCCATAGCACAATTCTGTTGTATGGGGAAAACATGTCATTAAACCTATTCGAGTGAAGCTTTTGGTACTAAGGGTCAGACTTAGCCTCTAGATAAAGAAGATCAAGGAAGTAATGTTTATTGGTCAACTGAAACCCAACATCATTATTAAAGAAGTGTTAAACATTGCTGTGAGGTTTAACTGATTGTTGGGAATAGGTGTGTTTATTGACTGTTCTTCTCCCTTTGGTTGTAAGCCTAGGATGTGAGCATTCTTAGCTGTGCTAAATTGTGATTGAAGCTGGAATTCCTATGTAACATTCAGATGTAATATTATCCTTGATGTGATAGAATTTGTTTTATTCCATAGCCATCTAGTCCAAAATAATGGATTCCCCTCTAGTTTTTTTTTTAACTTAACTTTATGATTCGATAGTCTGCTAATCTGGAATCTTGATATGACAATTGTACAAGCACTAGAATAGGAAAAGCTTGGGAACTGTTCATAAAAAAATAATTTGTTGCCCCAATTTGATAAAAATTTTGATGAACATTTTAAAATGCATTATTTTAAAAGTTAAATGCCAACATATATATTTTTTTTAGAATAATGATTGAAGTTTATTGTAACTTTAATAGAGGGTGAGCAGCTTCTAAGAGGACATTTTTCTTTCCCAGAAAGGCAAAAATAATAATAATAAAAAAATCCAAACCAGAAGTGACTAGATGTCTGTTTTCAGTTAATTTTTTTTAATATAAAAAAGGATAATTGTGGAGTTTTGGGGGGTGCAGGGGAGGCCATTTCCAAGGTTTGTGGGGGAGAATTTGGACAATTTGAAAAATTTGGACAATTTTTTTTCATCTTGGGGAGAATCAGGGGGACACTGGGAGAGGCATAGACTGCCAAATTGGCCTGGGAGGACTGCATTCTACCAATCATTGCTTCAATGTATTCCTTGCTATTTTTAGTTCTTTTACATTATTCTACTTTTAATGGCCAAAACTGTAATGAATCAACTGATGAATTAATTTCATCAAAATTGCTGAGTGTTTTCACCATTGACAAAATAATTTATAAAAAAAAACCCTGAGTGTTTTTTTTAACTAAGTTAGCAATAACATATTGTCTGTATTTTTTTTTTCCTTCTGGCCTATTCATAAGAACTTTGATGTAAGAGATTAGTTCATATCTTGAAAAAGGTACTGTTGGTAGGGGAGAGTTACCAGCATCATTGCTGCTTGGATTTAAGTTAGATCCCCTCACACTCAGGGGAAACGAAGTATTTCATGTCCATTTCGGCCCTCATTAGCTCTCATATGGTCTAAGAGCCAGAATGCAGTTTGACAGGGATATTCTTTAACCATCTTTTTTTCTTATATTTTATACAGAACATTAATAATGATTTCAAAAAGTAAAATTTATTGACATCCATTTCAATATTCTTCTACTATGGTATTCGTAATTTTTTAACTTCAAATGCAATCACAATAGGGGCATATATAGGAACAGAAACCTCTTTGAAACAATTGTAAGTTACCTGATCAAATGTAACCTCCATTTAAAATTAATACTACTAAAAATATGAGAGCTCTCTTCTGAGGTATTTGAAACCAAATGTTCATAGCTTCGTAGTTTGTTTACTTGAAGAATATGGATGTAGGCTGGTTGACAATGTATAAGGCAGTACTGGTAGAAAAGATGGCAAAGTCTAAGTTTGAAGGTATGAGAATCCACCAATAACAAGTACCAAAGAGGCATTAATGGGAAGTTGGGGAGATAAGGATTACAGCCAAGCCTACAAGACTTCATGAACAGATAATGTTGAATTTTCAAATTAGCACATTTAAACCCTGGTTGCTGCGATTGCCATCATAGATTAACAAGCCTTTTGTAAGTATTGTTAGGACCCCATTAATTGCCAGCACTTATTTGGCTAAGTGGACTGTCCTGACAGCTGTCCCTTTCCTTATTTACTGCTCAGCAGCAGAGCCTGGAAAATTTTTATTATCATAGCACCCTGAACACATCTGATGTCTGATTTTGGAAGGTATGTTTACTACTTGGATGGGTAGGGAATATAGGGATATCGCAGTCTGAAACCCTAGAGAGCAACGGTCAGTGAAAGTTGATGGGTTTTCTCTAAGCCATTTCCACTTTACACTGTTATAGTGCTATTATTCCACTTTCAACATCCTATGGAATCCTAGGGTTTGCAGTTTAGGGAAGGGCTAACTGGTCCCTGTAAACTGCAAACCCCAGGATTCCATGGGATGTTGAAAGTGGAATAGTAGCACTATAACAGTCTAGTGCAGAAATGGCCTAAGTTAGATAGACCAATGTTGCAACTCATTGTAAAGCAGTTTTTTATATTTGTAAAAGTTGGAGGGTTTTTTCTACTGATTCCCAGAATCACCCACGCAGTGTAGCCACTGCATCTATTCCGACAGTAGAAAAATGACTATCTGAACAGAAATACAGATTGTCATTTAGAACAGAGGCCTTATAAACACATGGAGTTTGATTATCAAGAGCTGATCTTACTCCAGCTCCTGAAGTGTTACTTCTTTACAAAGTACATTCTGCTAAAATGCAGTTGTTTTGATTAGGGTCTACTATATGTCATTGGAAGAGCCAGTGTAGTGTAGTGTAGTGACTTGAGCAATGGACTAAGACCTTGGAGATCAGGGTTTGATTCCCTGCTCAGCCATGGAAACCCACTGGATGACCTTGAGTGCCTCACACACTCTCAGCCCCAGAAAAGCTATTATAGGTCACCTTAGGGATGCCATAAGTCAGGAACTACTTGAGAGTACACAACAACCACAACCACAACCACAACAACATGTCATTATCGCATCTGTTGAATCCAAGACTTGTATGATGATGATATATTCAATATTTGAACTCGATGACATATTCAAATTCCCTTTCCTTCATGAATGATGCAGGCAACTCCACAACTGACTAACGGCTGAAGCCAAGAATGATGTCTGTGCAATATATAGCATCAGTGTGTCTGAGATATTAACATGATAAATTCATCCTGGGACCTTTTTTTGCCTTTTTTTTTTTTGCTTTCTGCTTCTATTTATGATGAGAATCCATGCCTAGAAACTGTCAGCATGTATTCGTTAAAAAAAAACAAACTTAAAAACTTAGGAACCCCTTGTGTATCCATACATTTCTTTGTATCTAATTGTCAGCAGATGTACTAGATAATTTAACAATTCTAGCTGACAAATTAAATCTGTTTCCTTTTCTCTGTTTATTTACACTGACAATGCTCTGAGTGAGCAAAGGAGAAAATAGACTGTCTTCCTACCAGAGGGCCCTTTCCGCTCCTGCTTTCTTTAATACAGTTCCAGGAAGCTAACTGTCAGTGGTCTGGACAATGTTAGTCAGTGCCTACCATGTTTGCTACCATCAACTTATATGGCCTGACAGGGATTTCCTAATTCAAAACCACTCTAGAACCAGCATGGCATTACTCAGGTTAAACTTTTCAACACTATTAGACAATGCGGTTTGCTCAGTTAGTTGTGTGCCCAAATCAAGAAATTAAATGACCTCTTCTCAGACTATTATATAAATAGAATCAATATGTTGGTATATACTGAGAATTCAGTCTAAAAAACATAGCCACTTTCATTGTAGGTTCACATTTAATACATTCAAATATGTTAGCTTTCTAGAATGTGTAACTGAGTGATGGTATCAAACCAAGATGACAACAGAGTCAGTCAGGTGAGATAGAGGGCTTAAAGAAATCACATTTCTCAGAGATACATAGAAGGTGACAGGTGGATCAATGGAAATCATTCGTTGTTGTTGTTAATTTCCATCAATTTGACTTTGGTTTCTGGTGACCCAATGAAAGAGAAACTTCGAAGATCCCTGGTCATCAGCTGCCTTCATCAGATTTTGCAGACTCAGGGCCATGGCTTCCTTGATTGAGTCTCTCCATCTGTAATAGGGTCTTCCCTTTTTTCTACTGTCTCCCACCTTACCAAACATTATCATCTTTTCTAATGAGTCATGTCTTCTCATTGTATCTCTAAAGTATAACACTCTCAGTTTAGTCATCTTGGCTTCTAGGGAGATTTAAGCAGAGCTGAGCATCTTCCTGGGAACCAAAGACCAGAGGGGACTTTCTGGAACACCTTGGGGGAGACACTACCACTAAAAATGAAATGAAGAAGAAGGCCTTATCTGGGTAATGCCTTCCTTGAAGGATCAGGCATTGGAAAAAAAATTGGGGGGCGTTACATCTCCTCAAATCCCATTGGAATCTCCATGCTAGGAGACCACTGCTAGCTTTTTCAAGGTCTCTGAGGAACATTTTCCTGGTACCAAGATTGTATCCTTTTAAGCAATACATTAAAATTGTTTTATATGCTTATGTGTCTTACATTTAAATTGTTCTTTTTAATCATTGGGGCATGGTTGCATTTTTATCCTCTCACTGATGTCATTTTATTTTATTGTTGATGTACTCTGTAATCTCTTTTATCTTTGTACACTCATATGGAATCCACTTAAGTTAGAAAAAATTTAGTGGGACCTGCTTAGGTGAAGGATTAAGATTGTGCTGTAACTGTTAACACATGTTCTGTATTTGCTGCAGTGTGACTTTTTTTGTCAAAGTCATTGAGTACAATTTCTTATTCAATGTTATATATTTTCTTGTGAGAATTTCTGAATGCTTTCACAACAAAACTTTTTCTACTCTAAGTAACTATAGCTGGTAGATTGTACAATAGCTTGTAGCCTGAGCATGTGTAATATATTCCTTATAAACAGGCTTCATCTTTTCTGCAGAGCAAAGAAACCCTTCCATTTTGGGAGAATGGCACTGGAAAAAGAGAAGCCTGGCAGAATGGTTGGCACGGCTATGATAATGAACTCATGGATATGAGAGGATTCTTTCTTGCATTTGGGCCAGGTAGGCATTTGGAGAAATAGATCAGCCATCCCAACTGTTCTCCTGCAGTTCTGGGACTTTGTTAATTGCATATGAGTAATTGTTAATTGCATATGTGCAGACAAGTTTTCTACTAAAGTAAGGGAAGAAGATACAGAGTTATTCATAGTTTTTATGTTTTCTCTTAAAGTGCTTGGTCAATTAATATTTAACTTGTTTTATCACCATAAAGTCCAACCAATTTAATCGAATGATTTTATTTCATGCTACCTTATGATCCTACAATATTGGGGGGGGGGCATAAATATTTAAACCAATCAATAAATATATGTCTAAGTATTGGCCATTACAATCCACTTAAGGTACATAACTGATGAAGTCTCTTCCAGTTAGTGCAGTTGTGACTTCTTGGAAACAACACACAGCAAGAAAGGGTAACTCTTGCATAATTTTAGATGTTAAATTATTTAAAGTTTAATCCCAAATCTGTCACCAGCCACAGCAACGTGCGCAGAATTGATTTCCTTAGATCCAGAGCAACTCAGAATAATGCAAGGCTAAAATGAATTCTCAAGTTTTATTCTGTGCAAATTAATTAGATTCTAACCAAAATCTGTCCCAAGCTATCACCAGTTCATTGAATAAGGTGGGTTAACCATACCAATGGTAGTGTCAGTGTATTTAAGTGCCTTTGATTTGCCTAGTATGAAGAACCAGATCATCTAATTATAACTGGGAAGATCCAGTTAATTCTTTATCAAATAAGATCTAATGCAAAAATGATGATAGCTAGTACTATACTTAAAGGCTCTGACAGTGTATCTCACTGTATGACCATATTTGAACATACTTTGAGGTAGTAGAAAAGAAAAAATAAAACATTTCTGAAGAAAACCACAAAAATGAAGGTTAAGGTTACAAAAGATACACACTAAGCCATATTTTACATTTTGTGTGCCATACAATTGTCATATAAGGCAATGTGGAACAGAAAGCCAAAATTAGTTTACAGAAGAATGTCTTGGCTTGATTATCTCCAAGGTAGATCCAGCACAGCAAGGACTAAGTGTAATTGGGAGCAAGCAAAGTTCTTACCATGGAATACATCCAACGGCACTGACATGCAAGTGAAAAAAGCAAGAACAACTTAAAGGGGCAAAAGGGAAGTGAAGAGCCAAAGATGTTTAAAAGGAATAGGGACAGAGTTTAACAGATAGCATCAAATACAGAACATAAGAGCACAATCCAGGACTAAACTGTTGCTTAAGCAATAGCTTTGCGGATATATCTATACCAGTTGAAGGTTGTTAAGATCCAGATGTCAGACTTCCAGGCTCACGGAATGTCTAAAACAATACGGACATTAGATAAGCAGCTGGTATAAGTGTTAACTTAAAAGTTCTAGAGAAAAGGTAGATGTTAAATAATGATCATGTCCTCCCTCCCCCCGCCTCCCTCCCCCCTCCCTCCCTCCTTCCTTCCTTCCTTCCTTCCTTCCTTTCTTCTTTCTTTCATCAGGTATTTGACCTCATGTAAAAATGAAGCAAACATTAACTTCCACAGAAATTAGGATGAGTAATATCGTTTGTATTACTCATATTGTTGTGTAATCTTTCATAATTAATGAAACCACTAAAATATTTCAAAAGTGACACACTTTAGTCATCCTAATAAAAAGGTGTTGCTTATCTCTGTTATTTTAACTTACAGACCATACAAAAATCCAAGAACAGTCATGTTCATTTAGTCTGTATCACTAACATGAATGCTTCAATGCTGAATGCTGAAATGTCTCGTTGTCATTTTTTCCCCAGATTTCAAGACTAATTTCAGAGCAGCACCAATCAGATCAGTTGATGTTTATAACGTTATGTGCAAAGTTGCAGGAATACAGCCACTGCCAAACAATGGATCCTGGTCAAGGGTGGAGTGTATGTTAAAAAATAATGCCAATTTGGGTGAGGCATTGCAGTGGAGCAGCTCTGTGCTGGCACTAATTCTGTCTGTATTGTTTGTATAACAGACTTTGTTACTCTGATCCCAATACAATGTTAGTCAGTGTGTCCAGTGTTTTCCATTCATCACTTGAATAGCTGCATTAATAGAACGCTATCTGGAGAAGAATATACAAATTGATTTCTCAAATATCCAGCCTACTGTCAAGTGTTTATGGGCTTAAGAAACAAACATGAGGGATCCTTTGTGGGGGAGGGCAGGGGCCAGTCTGTGCACTAACAAAGACAGAAAGAAAAAACACTTTCAGCAGCATCATTTAAAGTCCAAAATAATTTCCAATTACATAAGAGAATGTTCTAAGCAGTAACCTTCTAGCCACAGGTCATAAAAATTCTCTCTTCATCTCTTTATGTCCATGCACAGGATGGGGGAGTTCACATGCTCCCTAGGCAACCATCCCACTTAGGCTAGCCCCCAAAGCCAGTCAATCCCAGACCAATCATGTCCCTCCCTACTGACTTTTGCTTATGGACTCCCCTGCCATTCCTGCTTTATGCACAAGACTTGTGATATTATGGACACTCCAGCTGTAAACATTTACACCTGCATGGGAAATCTAATTGATTTTAACCAAAATTTAATTGCAATGTTATCTAATTTCATATAAAGATTAAGGATCCAGTTGTCATTCCTCTATCCTGGCACAGAAGCTGTCTCACTTCAAACTCACAGGCCCCTTTTCCTTCGTCCATCCTGTTCTATTCTTATACTGCAGATCTTCAGAACTCACATAACCAAATTTAAAATGTGTTTCCAGTTTAGTGTAATACAGTAGTTGCTGCATGCAATTAGCATTCTCTTACATTCATATAAATGAGGTTGGATTGTCTGTAGGAAAGGAACAAATGCCAGGCCCTTTAATTGCCATAAAGATAAGAGTGTATTTGGTCTTGCAGTTAATGCTGAGCATAAATTTGCTTTAGGAGTATGCAATATTAGTGTGAATAGTAACAGTAGACTCCAGAAAATCCTATGTAGAAGTAAAATTGCATACAATCTAGACTACATCATACCTCTGAAATGTGTTGAGAGATATTGTTGTTATATTTATTTATATCCCACCTTTTGCCCAGCTTGGGACTCAAGGTGACTTCCAACAATTTTTAAAAAAAGATAGTTAAAAACTCCTAGGATGCAAAAGTTAAATAGTAACTAAACTATCGCAAAATTAGAATTGAAAGAGAAGCCATTAAAAGATATCAAGTAAAAAATACACAAACCATGTCTCCCCAAAAATCAATTATCAAAGGACTGATGGAATAAGAAGGGTTTTTACCTGCTTGCAGAATGATAAGAGGGTGCCAGTCTAACCTCTCTGGGCAGGGAGTTCCACAGACTGGAAGCAGCCATAGAAATCTTCTACCATGTTCTCACCAAGTATATGTGTGAGGGTGATGGGACAGAAGCAGAGGGCCCTCCTAGAAGATCTCAAAACATGGGAAGGTTCATATGGGAGAATATGGCCTTTCAAATAACTTGGACCTGAGCCACATAGGGCTTTATAGATCATCACCAGAATTTTGAATTGTGCCCGGATATGGACCAACAGCAACTGTAGCCAGCCCCAGTTAGGAATCTGGCTGCAGCTCTTTGGACAGCTGAAGTTTCTGAATACTCTTCAAAGGCAGCCCCACAGACAGCATGTTACAGTAATCCAAATGGGATGTAACTAAGGCATGTATCACCATAGCACAGTCTGACATCTCAAAGAAAAGGCATTAACTGGCACACACGCTTTACCTGTGCAAATGTACTCCTGAAAACCACCAGCACTAGAACTTCCTGGACAACCAAGCCATGAGCATATGTCATCAGAGAGACTGTAAACCCATCCAACACAGGCTGAATCCTTATTCCCTGGTCTGCCTTCAGAACGACCAGGAGCACCTCTGTCTTATCAGGATTAAATTTTAACTTGTGCATTCTTATTCAGTCAATTACTCATGACAGGAACTGGTTTATGACCTAAACAGCTTCCTTGGACTGAAGTGAAAAGGAATTATAGAGCTGGGTATCACGTTTTGTGGATAACAGTCATATATGAGCACCTGCATCTCCCTCTCTTTCACACAGAAACATAGAGACACACAAACACATATGAAGCCTGACAGAAGCCTTCTGTAATAGCTGGTAAACATTTAAGCATCTTTTTTTAAAAGCTCAAGTGAACCATCAAATCCATTGGAAGGGAAAAAAGCAAAACAAAGTAAGCAAAGCAGTCTTTTGTTATCAGGCTATTGAGTATAAAAGGCAATTTAGTTTTTTCTAAGCATTTGCAGTAGCTGGGAAACAAACAACTCTTGTTTAGGGGTCTGTATTTCTCATTAATAGACCAGGCTCTTTGAATTCTTTGGTGCTCTTTCCCCTCTCCCATTAAAAAATACAAACGTAATTCAAAACTATCCTTAAAAATTCTCAGTTGTAAGCTTCAGTTCTCCAAAATGATGTGCAAATGGAAAAAACTAAAATATGTACAGTACAATTAAGTCTCTGTTTTCCTTTGACCAAAAACTTTCATTATCCCTTTTCCTCCATCTTGCATCATCCCTAGCAGTAATCACACTTGCAGTGTCTTTCTTATACTTGTTTACTCAGGAGTTGGTTCTACTAAATTCATAAGTATGCATAAAGTTGCAGACTTAAGCACCTCCTGCTTATTAAATGTGATAATGCAAATTTGGCATAAAACCATCTTAATAACAGTTGAATTCTCCTAAACTGCACTGGTGGAAAACCATTTTGAAATTAAAAAATAAGTGCCTTTACTGAAGGATGCTGAGCCTCCTACACAATTATTTTGGGGCAGTTTTCAAGATGTATGTAGTATAACAGAGGCTTCAAGGAAATGCATGAGATACCTCATCAGATGCTTCCCAAAGATATTGGGCATTCACACAGAGGTGGGGGAAAGCTATTCTTCAGACTGACTTCAAAAGTAATTTAATGATGTGGCCATATTTTTTGTGTTCAGTGCGTTGATCCATGTTACAACTTTTTGAAAAAAATCAAGCATTTGTACTACAGTGTCTTAACCCATATAGACCTTAAATTTATGTTTTTAAGTATAGATGGGAATTTAAAGAGATACTGAGTAATGCTCAGTAGGAATACTAATGAAATGAGAAATGAACCATTTTAAAGGTTGGGCAACTTAAAAATACATATTATTCATTTCTGTAAATATTTTATATTTACAATATAAGTATTTTATATTTACAATATTTGGTGCTAAAAAGCACCAAAAAGTGTGGCTTGGTAGTTGTTACAACAAGGCAGTTTGGCTTACTTGTCAGAGCCAGATTTGAGATTAAATGCAGCTGGACTGGATGTTAAACTCATCTTTCACTTAAAACATATGTGTGTGTGTTTCTTTTAAATCTAAGTAGCAGTTGCAATGGGGAATGGCAATCACTGGGATTGTATAAGCAGGAAGGGAGAATTTAACTCTCTCGTCCTCAGAACAACAAAAATGCTCCTCTGAGATTGCTTCTTGTAAGGATTTCCTCTAAATGTAAATAGCTTCTCCAGAGCAGGAATTTTGGCAGGGCTATGGCAGACTCAGAAAAGGTTACATTTTCCCTCTCCCCCTACTGCAGTCCCAATAATTCTCAGCCATCTTACTGCTTTCCTCATGCTAAAAAAAAAAAAAGTGCATGTCAAATCAAATGTGCATTTCATGCCACTCCTCGACTAGTCCTCAGTAGCAGGGACTACTCCTGGCTTTAAAACAGTCTGTTACATGGTGGGGCCATTAGGTAGAATTTGGGACATGTCAGGAAGTGGGGTCTGGTAAACGTCAAAGACCATGGGATTGAAAAAAACCCCAGTTAAAACATTCTATTTATTTTAGGATTGGGGCTGGCACCTGTGGTAGGTTTTAGGCAGCACATGGGATCTAGTATACAGTGAAGAAATGGATGTGAAAGCAATCCCCACACAGTTGTCACATCCATGATGCCAATCTACCATTGCAGCATGCCATAGCCTGTGAGGTGTGGCCATTCATATGTACCCAGCAATTTCACAGGGCATGATATGTAAATGATACGCTTTGTGAAGATCCATTTGATGATTTTAATAAACATGCAGTTCAAGCCTGCAAACCTAGACACAAAAATCTTGGCAGCCTGGCACTGGGGCCTGAGACACAATGTGGGGTTCCCTCAATCCCCCATCTAGCTACCTTACTTAGAACAAACATTGTCTGCAGCATGGGAGCCTTATTGTGATTATTATTAAGGTTAATGAATGTTTCATTGCGAAGACAAGACCTAAAGGTTGAAATAAGAAATAAACAAGATGATTTTTTTTAAAAAGTAGGATAATTCTTCCACAAATAGTGACAATAAAATTCAGTTTTTAAATCTGTTGCTTCCCCCTCCCCTATTACGTATACTACATTGTATTTAACAATTAAGGTTGTTATTTGCAAAGAAGCAGGGTTCTATATTCCATCAACCATCTTATCTATGCTTAAGCAATGCATGAAAGGCAGATGAACAAACAAAATTAGTATTTTCCCAATCTTTTGTATGGCTTTCCAGCCAAATGAAAAAAATATACCTCTAAGCACATTCCATCAGTGGCCAGAGAATAAGAGCCTCACGTATTGTTATTTAGAACAGTGTCCTTTGCAATATGGGCTTCTCTAAAATGATACTAAGGCCATTTCCGCACTGGGCTTTTAAAATGGTGCAGAGCGACATCCGATGGAGGTCTTCTGCACCATAGAGTGGACTGGGGCGGACTACTTTTTGTAGTTCCGTACCTCAGTCCAGTTCTGCATGACTGGAACTGGTCGTGCAGCGTGATTTTTAAAAATCTCTTTTTAGAGGTTTTTAAAAAGCATGGAGCACGTGACCCCATGTCAATCCGTCGCCACGCTCCGGAGCAGATTTGTAGGCGTGCGCAAGTGCGTGCCTGCAGATCTTCCAGGGGCGGGCTTTCGGCTGGCGAGCTTCTCCGGTTGGTGGAGAGCCTCCACCAACTGGAAGCCACCATTTTGGATGCTTGCACTGCTCCTCATCCCGATGGACTCACCCGGACGCTCAGGAAATCCGGTGAGTCCCGTTTTTGTGCGGTTCCCTCCCCATGTCTGGAAAGGGCCTTACACTGTGTTTCAAAGGACAATGCATAGTCATCAGCAATTTGTGGTATGTTAAGTAGCTATGGAGTAAAGCAATTAGCTTTAGGTGATTCCATCAGTGTCAACTCTCAGATTGGCATGGATTACAGTCCCTTAGTGAATCCCAAAGGATTGCTTCAGAAGCAGAATAAAGATCTTTAGTTTTCTATTTAGGCCATGAACCCTACTGAGTGAAATATCAGAGACAAGAACCTTTCTTGCCTAGGATATAGTCCTACCTCCCATTATTACCTAACTCAGAGCTCCCTCTTCTGGCCATATATACAGGGCTGCCCTTCCACATGTAAATTAAATTGACTTTAGATGCTCAAGACATTTAGCATGCAAAAAGACATACAGTCTGAAAAGTAATATTCAATCATTTGCAGTAGTAAATACTCAGGTTTTAGAACTGAACAGTTGGATCCAGAAAGTATTTCTGTGAGATTCTAATTTTTTTTTAATTTTTAAGGCACTTATTTTTCATTAGCCTAGAAACCAAGGTCGTTATTATATGATGTTGCATATGCTTTTTCTTCCTAAATATATTCTTCTTAAGGAACCAGTGTGGTATGTAGACACAGGAGTTTATGGGACTGTGAGAACTGGAGTCCAACTAACTCCCTAGAACAGGTAAAATGGTTTCAGCATGTGTTTTTAATTAATGCTTAACATGGGATCACACTTTCATGTCTAGTATATTATCTCAGCTTCTGGAATAAAAAAGACAGGAAACTGTAACTGAATTCAGCTCTTCCCTTCTCTCTGATGCATGGGAAAGTTCTGGCATCAGCATCATCTCCAGTAATCTGAACCAAGAATATCAAAGATAGCATCATCCCATCAAATAAAGCATGCTATGTTTTTTAACATGCACAAAATCAATCATTAAAAATGAAATTAGAAGGTTCACGATGAGCGGAAAGCAGTTTGATACCAAAGAAAGGCAAAAAACTAGTTTATTTGAAATTCTGAAAAGAAGAAGTGAGATTATTGAGTTGATACCAGTGACAATGCTGATCATTTGAGTGACAGTTTCAATTGTTTTATATGTAGTGCCTTTTTGCTATGGATGGAGGCTGTTGGTTTCTCCCTACATAGCCCCAGCATGCATGTTTTACACAAGCAATGTACAGGATGGATTCTACACCTTAACCACCTTCCCTTGTGATCTAGGTGGTGGCCATCAATTTACTGTGAAAAGGGAACAGCAGGGTTACAGATGTGGTGGCTGCTTCTATAAATCTGAATATACAGGGATGTGTGGATGTGCTTATTTGTGGTGGCAGTGCTCACATTTTTGATGGGGTGAGTAGAATGATATGGTGGCCTTAGTGAAATCCACAAGCCCTGTACTATTCCCCCCCGCCGCAATTTTAGTCAAAGTGTGCCTTCTATGTGTGTGTGTATGTGCTTTCAAGTCACCTGTCAACTTACGACACCCCCACTCCAATTTCATAGGGTTTTTGTAGGCAAGGAACACTCAGAGCTGGTTTTACCAGTTCCTTCCTCTGAAACAGAGCCTACAGCACCTGGTATTCATTGGCTGTCTCCCATCTAAGTTCTAAGCAGGGCTGAACCTGCTTAGTGTCCATGAACAGACAGGATCTGGTGTCCTTTGCAGACTCTTAAAAACAATTGCTATTGCAATAGAGGAGGAGCAAGTACCCTTCTATCTCCCTTGAAATTCTAGCCCTTATAGATGATAGCCAAGCCCACATGTATACAAGTTATCTATGTGGGCAGGTAGTGAGCCAGCAAAGTGAATCACCTCTTTGTTGAGTTAACACACAAACCATTTTATTGCATTCTTTATCACTACTGCTATAAAGTTTTTTTTTAAAAAAAGATTTGTATATAGTTGCACAAATTACAATTGACTTCTTATTTGCCTCGATATCACTTACCTTTGACATACTTTTCTATCACAGAGCACACATTTTCCTGAGATAAAGGTAATTTGACTCTTTCAAATGTTGTGCACAAAGGAAGAGTAGTCACAGAAAGGCATAAAATAAAGTAATATAAAATAAAATAGAAAACTGAGTTACCACGAGGGTAAAAAAGGTGCCATTATTCCTATACTTTCTGATTTCTACCTGCACAATAAGTATGTTTATCCATAAAGGCAGTAATCATTGTTTTTTATGGTCCTTAAAGGCAAGCTTTACCCTAAAGAGCTTAAAATCTATAAGGCCATTGGCAACTCCTCCTTCTATAAGTCAAACTGAATGATACTCTTAGAATGTATTTAGATGTGCTCTCTCAAATGGTTAAAGACATCATCACATGTACTTTTTCTGAACAGTTTCTATGCCTCTTGCATTTACATGTTTTATTTTGTGATTGGTCAATGGAAAGCTGAAGTGCATGAAAAGGAAAATTTGGGCAGGATCTCAAGTTCTCTGGGGATAGAGATACATTTAAAAGCTCTTTGGATATGTCTCAGCTAATTATGGGAGCAGTACTATTTATGCAGTTAAAACACAAAGAGAGCTACCCTTGAGAGGAAGGGCAGTGATGGAGACCAGATGGGAAACTTCTGAGGATGAGGACACCACACACCTACTCAACGACATTGAATGAAGCAACATTCTGGTGTTACATATGGGAGGAAAACTCCTTATGAATTCTCTCTCCATCCCATATAATTTTCTACTGTTTACAGCATCTTTCACTTATTTGCCTTTTTTCAAAATTAAATTCTAAACTTTCCTTATAGGGGAAGTGGCTCCAATCACTACTATTATAATGAATCATGCCAGTGATGTAGATTCAAGTCAACAGATTCTGACTCAAGTCAGACCTTAGTCGCTTCAGTGCCTCGACTTGAACTTGACTTGGCCATAAATGATGCACTGACTTTACTTGTCTCAAGACTTGTATATTTTTGATGACTGACTTGCAGCCCTTGGTTCAGTAGCAGAACATTTCATCCAGAAACCTTACTACTTTGAATAATGCCTCCATCTCTTTTTGCTACTGGTCACATGACAATCTCTCTCAAGATTGAAGTGTGGGCACATTTCTCAGAGGGGAACAGCAAATGTGTTAGGCAATGGGACTGAGGAAGAAGGAGCCTTCTTTCTAAATCTTTTGAATCTTCAGTAATGGGGAGTAATGTAGGATCCTATTTCCCACTTCCAAAGCTGCAGATGGCAAAATTGCAAACTTGCAAAATTGCAAACTGACTCTGTTTGAATTGTTAAAACTGAATTTATTTCACTCTGTCCAATAATTCTGGAATTTTGGTTGGGGTATTAAGTTGGTTCCCAGACTTGAGACTTGACTTGAAAGTATCTTCAAGGACTTGAGACTTGACTTGAGACTTGAAGGTGACCTGAGACTTGGAGTCAACATCACTAAATAATGAAAAAGAACAGGATCTGACAATGTGAACCCCTTCACAGAAGTATTTTTCTTCAGTCAAATTAGACATTTCCCTTTTCCTCATCCGCTCACTGGACCACCTCCTTGTCCCCTCCACCAATCTTCCACTGTGTCCAAAATCTATGCCAGAGGATTTCTCATCCTCCTTGAGCAGATCTTGAAGGAATGGAGGGACTGTGAGGGAAGAGAGAATCACATCCTCTCAGTTTGGTTGACAGAACTATTTCAATCAGCAAAACGCCATTGCTGTATCCTGGCCAAATACTACACCTTAACGTTGTAATGTCTGTAACCCTTGTGAAAGCAACACAGTATAAATATTTTATTAAATCACAGAGATTTTAGACTGCAAAAGGATACCAGAGCAAAGCAATTTAAAACAATACAGTACACATTTTTCAGTCCACCACTAAATTCATTTCTGGGAATTTGTTCTCAGGAAATCTATGATACCTATTTCCAAGTTCAATATTTCTGTAGCGATGAGGGCTGGGACTTATTATCTCTTAGGGAAAAAAAGGAATTATTAAAACAGTTGGGTGCCTTTGGAAGAGGCTTACAAAACAAAAGGACATCTGTGAATCAATACTGTAAATAATACATAGTCATCTATTAGACATTTTAATCTCTGGGGAGACTTTATTAATTTTTGTATTGTTTATACCAAGGATTAGTGACTATAGGCCCAGGCAAAATCCAGGTTCTCTGCGTTTGACCACCCTCAACACCACCCACCACTATTTTAAGATGACAGAATGGTAAAAGGTTAGGAGAAAGTAACAATCGTGGCTTCAGAATCTGTTGGAAGTTACCCGAGAATTTTATTTTCAAATTATGAGCTAAGAACCAGCATAGGATTATAAAGAATAAATAATACCAGAACCAGCTTCATCTCTTTTAAGTTAACAGATATCTTTCATGATACTTTTGAGGGCAAGATGTCATCATGAGCCTCCAGAGTCAGTTGAGCAACTATATTGGCTCTATGGCCATTTCCGCACTACATTGTTTTAGTGCTATTATTCCACTTTCACAATCCTATGGCATTCTAGGGTTTGCAGTTTACTGAGGCCAACGAGCTCTCTGGCTGAGAATTCTAAATGCCCCTCCCTAAACTGCAAACCCCAGGATTCCATAGGATGTCAAAAGTGGAATAATAGCACTATAACAGTGTAGTGTGGAAATGGCCCAAGTAATTCCTGAGTTATTACTGGCGCTGTGTTAAACTGAAAGGAGGTTTCAAGTGGAGCACCACAAAGCTTTTTCCCAGGTCCTATGCTGTTCAGCTGTTATGAATCCCTGAGTAAACAGAGAGATTGCCAATCAAAAAGGTGCAGATAACTCAAAACCGAAGAGGGCCAAGACCACAGAAGAGAGAACCAAACTAAAAACTGTCTTGATCAACAGGAGCAAAACCAGCAGGATGAAAGTCAACAGAAGTAAGTATAAAATCAAAAGCACAAGTATAGGATGTGGGTGGTATGTCTTGGCAGGAGTAGATGTGCAAAGAATGTAGGTGGCTTAGTGGATTACAAGCTGAACATAATGCAGCAATGCAGTGTGGCTGCTAAAGAAAACCAAGAGCAATCTTAACAGGCTACATTAACAGAATAGTGTCCATATCACAGGAAATAACAAGTCCTGTTCTAGGTCTCCTTTCCACTACACTTGTCTGCACTTTAACTGCCACAGTTCAATCTTATGAAATCCAGAGATTTGCAGTTTAGGGAAGGTATTCAGAATCTTCAGCCAGAGAGCTCTAGTTCTTTGCCAAACTACGATCTTCAGGATTCCACAAGATATAGCCACAGCAGTTAAAGTGGAATCATAGTGCTATAATTGTGTAGAGTGAAAGGGCCCTAGCCTACACAAATTAGGCTATATTTGGAGTACTATGCCCAGTTCTGGGCATTTCATTTTAAGGACACAGGCAAAGCAAACTGTGTCTAGAGGAAGAAATCAATGTAGTGGATAGTTATACACAAGGACTATGACAGACCTAGAAGCAACTGGGTATGTTCAGCTTTGAGAAGACTTAAATTTTTAAAAAATGACAACAGATTTCAGATATCTGAAGTCACAAGCTTAAAGTGTGGAAAAAGACTTTATAGTGTGGAAACAGACTTTAACTTTGTTAGGAATTTCAGGGACTTCCGGCCTAAGCACTTAGAGAAACTTTTTTGATAGTAGGACAACCTGTCTAGTTGGGGAGCTGTCTGCTGTAAAAACCAGTTAGCTCACCTTCTTTATATGTATTTGAGCAGGCAGATGGTCATCTCTCATAGCTGCTACAGTTGCTGCACGTTACAGTTCCTGTACTGAGCAAGGGATTTTAGTAAATAAACATTATTAGCATCTCCTAATTGGAACTTTAAAATAGACAGCTTTTTTCCCACCATATGTCTGTTTTCAATAGGAAGGATGTATGTGGACATCCTTTAACGTTAACATTTCTTCTTATTTCACTGTCTATTAAGTTGATCTGACAAATTGCTATCTCTTCTTTTCCTTCAATATCGATGCTGCTGTCAACACTTTTTGCCTCACACAATCTATTTTTGTGCTCACATATCTTTCATCTCTTAGTTCAGTTCCTAACCAACAGGGCTTTTTCCAGATTTAATTTGCTACTCACTTAGCTTGAAGAATTCGTATTTGATTTTCAGCCTTTTTTCTCCATTTGTTTCCTCCTTCCATGTAACAAAGTTTTCATCTGTGTTGCTTCAATAGGTTTTGCTCCCTTACCCTTTCCCCCTATTTATATTAATTTTTATATTCTTTAATCAACAATTGCCTGTCATATATAACTATTCCCCTTCCCCCAGTCTCAGAAACAGATCTGGACTTCAGTTTTTTCCCCGCCTCTTGCAGAGTATGCTGTCATTTTTCAGACCAGCTGTCATTTTCATCTGTTACCAACTGTCCCCAAATTTGGCCCTGCTCCCCCTCCTCACAGTTACTGAAACCAACTGGGAGGCTCACTTTGCTTGATTTCTGCTCAGCTTGCCTCTTCAACAGCCCAGACGTTGGGTGAAGCTAGACCTATCATCTTGTCTTTTCCACTTATTTTTCCCCAATTGAGATTTTAAAATATGGTTTTGCTTCATACTTCCAAGCAGGGATGTTTCAGGATTTACCTCCACTCATACTTTTACTTTGCACTTGTGAGAGTACAGCAGCTAAATTTTGATTGCACTTCTCAGAATTTAGCGATGCAAACTTTGGTGCAAAAAAACTACTAAAATTTGTATAAAGATGCATATTTCTTTAGAAAGATGGACCAAATGGATTTTAGCACAGAATAACCACAAAAATATACATTTTAGGTTAAAGTATGTATTATGAAAAACAGTACTTTTCTAAATATGAATGTTGATGCAGTAAAACAAAAAATCAAACTCCTTAAGGAATAAGATGGAACAGACTTCTGAATGAAGGCATGCAAAACTAATATGGAACACAAGTAGACTGATCTGTCCATCCTGTCACTCATTTCTGTAACTTTTTTTTTGGGGGGGGGGTAAATTTTGGCACCTAGCCATTTACATTTGGGGCACACAGGTGGAAGTGCTAACAAACTTCATGTGAACTAAATATCCCCCCCCCTTGTTTTCTTAATATGAAGCAAGCAGGGTGTGGCATCTCAGAGCCAGAAACCAAAATTTGATTTGCTGTTCTGTAAAACAACTCACCAATGGCTCTATTCATGGCATACAGCATTAAAGAAATGATGCACAAGTCCAAGACTCAAATACAACCAATGGATAAGTCATCCACAGGTTTTTAGAAGAGAAAACATTTCCTGAAAACATGTTCTACAGAATCATTTTCTAAAACAAAAGCTAACACATTACTTCATATTATTATTTACAAGGAGATCAATTCTTTACATGTTTCTCCTTGCCCATATTTTGTTATATCCAAAGGTATTAGAAATCATACATAAGAAAAAGAGATGGCAAAACCTTACTTGCAAATCTGAAGGTACACCAGAATGGCATTGTATACAGCAAATAAGGAAAATGTTGAAAATATTGCTGCTGTTTTGTTTATAGAAGGAACATTACCTCTGCACATATAAGCACATATGTTAATTCCTGCAAATATGATATGAAAATTAGGGTCATGTTCACCTAACATGTAAAATAGCTATGTCCAGTTTGGCATTTCTTTATTTGTTTCGTTTATCTTCTGTCCTTCTCCAAAAATGGGCCCCAAGGAGGCTTAAAATATAAAAATAGGGAATATGAATTAATCTCTAACAGTAAAAAAGTTTTTTTAAAAAACAACAAAATAAACTATCATATTTAAACACAAAGACTTTAAAACAATATAAAATCACTTTCAAACATGAGAACAGTAAAAATTCAGCACACCAAGCACATTAAAGACCTTTCTACACAGCATTTAGTCACTAAATGCTTGTTCAAATAAAAAAAAGGGTGGGGTTCTTTATTTGCCACCACCCAAGAGAGCAAGGAAGGAAGCCAGCCTAGTCTCCCATGGCTGAGAATTCCACATACTAGGAGCAATTACTAAGAAAGTACTTTCCCATGTCGTTACCAAACTACCTGCGAAGATAGTGGGACCAAGAGAAAGCCTTGATGTATCTTAGAATCCAGGCAGACTCATATAGGAGATACAATCTTTCAGATAGTCTGGACCTAATCTGTGTACGGCTTTCTAATTCATAACCAGCACTTTGAATTTTGCCTTTGAGGCCTCTCCCTAAACTAGAAACTCCAAGATTCCATAGGATGTTGAAAGTGGAATAATAGCACTATAACAGTGTAGTATGGAAATGGCCATAGTCTGCAGCATATTGGACCCACTGAAGATTCCAAACAGTTTCCTAATACAGCCCCACATACATCATGTTACAATATTCTCAATGGGATGTAATTATGGGATGTGTCACCACAGTCAGACATCTCTAGGAACAGGTGAATTTGTTTTAAATGTGCAGGTTAACTCCTGGCCACTGTTGAAAACCTGGGCATCTGGGCTCAGGACTAGGCTCAAGACTGAGTCCAGCAGTACACCTGGGCACTGAACCTGAGATTTCAGAGGAAATGTAACTCCATTTCGCACAGGCTGCATCCCTGTTCCCTGAGCTGCTTTATCAGGAGCTCTTCTGTGTTGTCTGGATTAAGCTTCAATTTGTTCATCCTCATCCAGTCCAATAAGATTCCAGTTTGACAACAATATTCTCTCCAACTACAAAAACTATACTTTCATTCCAAAAGAGTGTTTGTATGACAGTATCAGCTACTATTGGGAATGTTATGAGAGGATCATTTTCTATCTTAATCCAATATTCCAGTTTCTTTCATTACTGGAAACAAGAGATCAGCATAGAAAAAGGCAACAGGAAAGATCTTTCCAGTGACAGAAAAAAACAATACTGAGATTAAGCTCTCAACGTCAGTAGTCACCATCTGCTCTTGAGTAAGGAAACCTTTGATTTAAAGAGTTTGCAACTGTTTTAAGCAGTGTTCTGCAGCTTACGATGAACTATGTGAGATGACCATCATCAGACTTAAGAGTTCAGAATTTAAAAGCATCTGTCTTATTAAACTCTGATGTGTTCTTCCAACCTGCAGAGGACTGGATGTGCAAAACAAATAGAAACGACAGGTAAATGGAAGCCAAAGTTTAGCAAGTACAACGCATATTGCTTTAGAGCAAATAGAACGAGAGGCATGTAGGTACTGCTAAAGCTTGTGCGCATATTGTATTTTATTTTGATTTGTAAGCGACTTGGAACATTCCACATTATCCAGTGACACTTCACTGTTCACTTGATTCTTGGATGGAATCTGAATAATTGATGGTCCAAAATCCCAGTCAATAACATCTGGTAGACTGTTAAGCCAAAAATAATAATAAATAGAAGAAGGCAAGACGTATAAAACAGTACTGTATACTGTCTGCATGACGCACAAGATACAATTTCTGCAAATGAAAAATGAATGTGCACTCTCAAATGAATGTGCATTTTCCTTTCCCTTCTCTCAGAGCCAAGGCTGGCTACTTACACCTCCTCTGAGGTTGCCTCCTCTCTCTCTTCCCTACTGGGCAGCACCAGCACCAATAGCATCCTTCCTGGGCTTGACAGCTACTGGAGGGAGGTTTTGGATGGGTCATAAAGTTATAGAGAATGGTTCCCTGTACTACATTTGAAAAGAGACATCCATATATTTAAGTCACATTTATATTCATGTTTGTCACCAATGGGATACTGGTCAATGTGTAACCTTTTCTCTGGAGCCCAATCTTAGAAAAAAATGTTAAATGTTCGTGTGTGTGCGTGCGCGCACGCCTGCTTATCACAGAATTACAAGTGTTCTTTGGGAGGGCATGAGATGAATAATTAAACATTAATATGGCTTCTTCTAACAGTGAACTCACCTAAGAAGTGTGGATCACAATACACCCAAAATGGGGCCATTGGAAAAATGGAAAATATTGCAATGTACAAAAAGTTTTGGGAAGATGGAATACCTGAGATCCAAGCCCGTAGAAATGAGTTCAATGGCCAATGAAAATTGAGTGTCTCTGGGGAGAGGAAAAGGAAAACCAAGATGGCAGTGGTATGCAGTACAGTAGGACGCCTGTATCCGCAGATTTATTATCCACTGATTCAGTTATCCGTGGTAGGTGACGGGCATGCAGTGAACGGGAGATCGCCCACTCTGCATACCCATGCTGGCTGGAAAAGCGCACCCGCATGGGCGGCAGCGGTGGGTGTGCAGAGAATGAGTGATTGCCCACTCTGCATGCCCCTGCCAGCTGGAACCAGTGTGCCTGCATGGGCAGCGACGGTAGGAGTGCAGAGAATGGGAGATCGCCCACTCTGCATGCCCCTGCCGGCTGGAACCAGTGTGCCTGCATGGGCAGCGATGGTAGGAGTGCAGAGAATGGGAGATCGCCCACTCTGCATGCCCCTGCCGGCTGGAACCAGTGTGCCTGCATGGGCAGCGATGGTAGGAGTGCAGAGAATGGGAGATCGCCCACTCTGCATGCCCCTGCCGGCTGGAACCAGTGTGCCTGCATGGGCAGCGATGGTAGGAGTGCAGAGAATGGGAGATCGCCCACTCTGCATGCCCCTGCTGGCTGGAACCAGCATGCCCACACTGGTGGCGGTGGCAGGTGTGCAGAGAATGGGCAATTGTCCACTCTGCATGCTTGTGCCAACTGGAACCAGTGTGCCCACGTGGGTGGCGGCAGCTGGTGTGCAGAAAATGGGAGATCGCCTACTCTGCATGCCCTTGCTGGCTGGAGCAAGCAAGTGAAGGCCCTGGGGCATGTGGGGACACGGTGAATGCCAGCCCTACATGTCACTGCAGGCCTGATCCCAGGCACCCGTGTGAGCTCAGGCCCTGGGGGTTGCAGGGATGTGGCAATAGCAAGCCCTACACGCTGCTGCGGGCCTGATCTTGGGCACACATACGAGCTTAGGCCCCGAGGTGTGCAGGGACGCAGCAAACACTGGCCCTACATGCTGCTGTGGACCTGATCCCAGGCACCTGCGTGAACTCAGGCCCTGGGCTGTGCAGGGACACAGTGAACGCTGGCCCTACACACTGCTGCGGGAGAACTGTACTTTAAAATCTTTTTTGGTGGTGTTGACAGGGCATCCACTACTATCTGCAGATTTCAGTATCCGCGGGGGGGGGGGGGTTGGATACAATCCCCTGCAGATATGGAGGTCCTACTGTATTGCTAAAAAGGGTGTTATTAGCTGGCTAGAGTAGTGTGGCATTGTGTTCCACACTGCAACATATTGTTTCGTCGTCTTCTTGTGGGTTCTTACTAGGTAACAGGTTTAACAATATACTGAAGAGATTGTTCATTTAGACATGGGAGCTCCAAGTTCAGCTCCTGTAAGCCATGAAACTCTCAGACAAAAAAAATCATATTCAGGTGTAATGCAGGATGAATACCACACACACAGAGGATATATTAAATAATAATGCTGTCATCAATTGCAGTGTTGTAAATATGACATCAATCACTTCCTATGTAACAGCCTTCTTAAAAAATACCCCATGTGCTACATGCTGGGTTTAGATCAGGTTCAACTCTTTCACTTAGGCATCAAGTTCTTTTTTGAGTAGTAAGGGAACAAGCATTTTAGGCATTTAAACTCTTAAGCGTGTTACATTCTTCACAAAAGCCTGCCCACCAACACAAGCTTTTCAAAGATTTCAAATCCCCTGCTCACAGCCCAAACAGAATTTCATTCAACCT
Organism: Ctenosaura bakeri; assembly: GCA_948474755.1. Lineage (NCBI taxonomy): Eukaryota > Metazoa > Chordata > Lepidosauria > Squamata > Iguanidae > Ctenosaura > Ctenosaura bakeri. The sequence continues at coordinate 725,911 of CAOLHI010000054.1, read as the reverse complement.
CCACAGTACACCAGCCATTTACATAACATCCATAGGTACATCCCTCCCAACACATCCCTCTCCCACCAAAACAAGCTTAAGCAAGCTCCCTCGCTTGCTGGCAGCCATTTTTCTTTTGAGGAGAAGTTCCATTCAGGAAGAATCATTCTGGCACTGAGCATACGTTGCAATATTGCTTAAGTAATTTATATGAGAACTTGAAAACCTCATATATTTATGTATACACAACAGATTTTCATCAAAACACAAAGGATAAGAGCTGTGAAATCTCCTTGATGTGGATAATCTGAACAGTTTAAAGGAGATAAAGAAAGCATGTTTTGTGTGTGCAAACAACAGTTGCAAAATTAAAAGCAAATTTATGAAGCCTAGAACCAATTACTGGTCCCACCTAGATTACATCTATTAATCAATGATATTTACATGAAGAATGATTTACCAATCCGCAGCTAATTCAATGTGCATACTTAATTGGGACTAGCAATCGGATTTAGTTCAATGTACACACATTCTGTCTTCCTGTACTCACTTACCTGGCAGTACATGCCATTGAACTCAATCAGACCTGCTTCTGAAAAGAGATATATGACTGCACTGGTAAAGCAAGGAGTAAAAATCAAGAGATTATTGGGAGAGCCTATGCAGAGACTCAGGGGGACTTTTTGTGTGTTTCAGTCATCCTGTGGGTTGAGACAACACAGCTGTCTGCAACAAATGGGCCAGGCCTCAGGAAAAAAAGTTGCAGAGTGGAAGGAAATGAGTTGAGAACCCAGGCAGGGGAGAAAAACATCTGGGATGCCTTGGGAGAAGGAATTAGAATATTTGAGGAGGGGAGAGAACCTGAAACTCCCTCAAGACTATCAGCAACTTTGCAAGTCATTTCTTCAGAAAGTAATGCATGTCAGCAAGATACACACAGCAGAGGTAAAGTTTCACTGAAGCAACAATCTTGCAAAATGCAAGAGCACTTTTTGTTCGAGGGAATACTTTAACTTTCATGCACACTGTACCATGTCTCAAGCTAAACTGGACACTTCCTCCACAGATAATTTGTTTGCTATTCCCTCCTCCCACAAAATTGTGTTCTGAGTATCCACGAGAGATCTTTTCAGTAGGATTGTACAAATCTACAATACAAAAGATTACTGGGGGTGGGGAGTCATGGCGATTAAACTATAATAAAAATCTATTTTTTTTAGTGTGGCTAGGTCCATAGCCAATATAAGACAATGTCATTGACAAAAGCCTACTCATCAAGATTATTAAATGCTTTAACCAGAAGTTTTTGTGCCAGTTCAACCTCTGGCATTTCCAATAGCATGCTCATTAAACAGCCAGTGATAGTAAAGACTCCTCCCTGACTGAGACACTTGGGACTTGACGTCAGTTGGAGTACAAAATTTAGGGTTAGACAAATCAATGGCCTTTGTATAAATGCAGCTTCATTAATTTGTTTCATGATCTCACTGTTCTGGTATCCTTTTCTCATACTGTATTTCAAATAGAAGTTTTATAATTATTCTCAAGTTGTACTGACAAATTGTACTGGAAGATGCTTCAGTACTTTGTACTCAAATTACAGTTAAAGTAGCAAGAGATATCTGGAATATTTCATTACAGGGACAAGGTTTACTTTTGACTATCCACTAGTCGTTTAAAGCAAAAATTGTATTTCCTAACTTGTAACAATCCTACAGTGGGGAAAGCCTATATCTGACTAGCACAGCATGCACTTCATACAGGCAATTAAATGACCTCAGGAAATTTCCTCTGCCTCAGAACTTAAAGAGAGCTGGCTGGTGGTTGGAAAAGACATAGTAGCTGGCTGAATGGTTCAGTGGTTAGATGGAACAAAGCCGCTTCGTATGTTCAAAAATGTCTTTGTTTCAAACACAGAAAGTATAACATGAACATGATAAAATGAGTTGAAGACACATAACATAACTTAGCATACACATTTTCCTCACAGCTGTGGAATTTGCAAAATAAAAAAAAGACTTGAAAACATAACATATAACCAAATGTTATTTAATATTTTAAAAAGTAACACAATCCAAAATGGATATTTCACAGAACACTACATAAACAACATGAACACAATATTACCATATGGAGGGACTTTCAAATATAGACTTACAAAAATCCCTGTCCTTTTTTTCCTTTTAAGTTATTATACTAAGCATGACAAGTTATCATCATTTACAGTATGGTACACTGACACAATAAAAACCATGTCACAAATGTGCTGTTATAAATCAGTAACGTTAAGGGAAGACATTTCATGAACTGTAATTATTTCATATGAAATACTATACAATATAAACAGAACATCCAGCTTGGATGACCTTTACAGCAACCAGAGACCAAGTAATTTTAATTTTTTTTTCAGTGCAAACACATTTATACAAGGCAGTCTTGGTTGCAAAACTCCCTTCTAGCATACAGTAAGTCCCACTTGCATTTATTAACTCATTTAAACCTAATGCAACAGTCACATTCAGTCACTCACAGAAGGTTACCTGCAGAAATATGATCCCTTTGAATATAAGTCTCTTGTTTGTACAGAAGTTAATATCTGTGCCAATTACTTGACAGGCCCTATTCAGGTCTTTCACGCTCACATGTGGGTGTCTGGTTATTTTAATTTCTGTATAAAATCCACTGTAGTCTCTAATGAAAGTATTGTTTGGCATGACTGTGTACTGCATCAAGGGGTGTGTGCGGGTGAGTTTCTCACAGAGAGAAAAGTATCATGCTTAATGTTTTTTAGGGTAGTTTTTATGACCCAGAACATCTCACAGTGGAGGCACTCTGGTGAGTTTGTGAACTGTTTATACATTATATATTTGGTATGACGAGAAGCTTTCAGGTCCAGAATGTGACACACGGTGACTCAGTACTTAACTGCATCCTGAGAACCTTCTCTCTATAAAAGAAAATCCCAGTTGCCACTGTTCAGATAGACAGTTCAAATAAAACATATTGTCTCTCACTGTGAAGCATGACTGTCCAGTTCACAATGGCCATTTTACTGCATAAGCTGCTGTATAGGCTATTATTTCATTAAATCTCTTCGGTGTGGCAAGATGGCCTTTGCTTCTTAGTCACACGAGGATGTATCAGCCACCATATTTGCATTTGTTAACTCACTGAGAATGTAATAGTCTTAGCCATAGAAGGATCATAATTTCACCACAGTAAGTGCTTCACTTAGGCTGTGACAATGCTATGCAGTGGATTTGTCTAGCTTATTCCCCATTCCTACCAGAATGAAAATGGGTCAGTGGCCTTGCACTACATCCTATTAGGCACCTAATGCTGAAGCATCATGCTTGCAGATCCATGGCAGACTGCAACACCATGAGAGAAAGGCCTACCGTACAACGTACTTATGGCCACAGATGACTTATTATTTCTTCTATATGTATCTTACACTGTATTTATGGAATTCCATGCATTCATTCTGCTGGGCTGATCAGGGATCATTTGCATGACATGTTAATATATCTATACCAGTAATGATATTTTTAAAAAAAGCTATTTTAGAACAGTGGAGTTACACATTTTCCTGCTATTTTCAAATAAAGGAAATATGATTTTGCATCAATGAAAACAGATTTTGAATGATATCAAGAAACACTATTCTGTGATATCTCATTATCCCTTATTTCATCCCATTGCCCAAATCATGTAACAGCACCTAGCATGTGAATCTGCAGTAGGCTAAGGTCAAAGGTCATCTGTGTGTGCTCGCAGAGGTGCCATGATGGTCACCTGTTAGGCAAAATGACAGTGCCTCGATTGTCTAACACGCAGAGAGGCATTCTGCACTTTGGAAGGGCTGCAGAGGGTCCAAATCAAATAATTGGGATTAAGTACAATTATTGGCATGATTAGGGCTGGAAGCCATTTTTAGAAGTACTTAACAGAATGAATTGTACATATTTCTATTTAATAAAAATGCTTCTCTGGAAGAGCAGAATCGAGCATGCACTACAGCAGACTCTAATGGATTTATCAATTTCACATTAGGAAAAGCTTCTTGTAAAATATATTTTTAAAATATATTACAGTCTATTAATGTTAAAGGATTTGCTTTCTAATAGTAAGAATGGCTGTGCTGCTGAAGTCATTTTGGCACTATTATAAGAGTGGGTCCAAGGTTCCAAAATAATTTTTCTTTTTTAATGTCTTAAAAATGAACTTTGAAGTGTTAACACTGAATTTAAACATTGAACTAATATTCATTGTAAATAGGCAGCTAACAATTAAGTTTGTTGCAGCAGGACAACTCTGCATCTGACTGGTGAATCTAAAAACAGAAGCAAATCCTGTTAGTTTTAATGGGGTTTATTTTCACTAGTTAATTCTATGAAGTACTTGAGCTCCACAGGAAAAAGGCACAACTTTAGTGAAACATATTACCATCTGTTATTAAATGTTCTTTACACTAAAATTTATTCACATTGATGGCTATTGCTGGTGATTTATTAAGAGAAGAATAGTTTAGCAGCTATTCCATACTAATTTCCTTATTAATTTCAGGGCTGCAAGTATTCACTGTGTCCACAACTGCACAGCATAAGTGTGGAATCTGCAACTTGCACAGCAATCAGCACCTTCTGAATCTCTGCAAAGAGGGAAGGAAAAATGCACTAAGTGATATTGAAAATTTCAAAATGTCTGCATAGGACTGTCAGTGGTTGAGTCTTATGTGCAGCTTCTGGTTTCATGTCCTACCTTTTTCTTCCTCCCAGGCTAGGAGAAACAGGAAAAATGTATTCAGTTAACTAAAGATGGCTCTTTTTGGTGCACAATCCAGATTACTTTGCTGTGGTATTTAGATTTTTCAGGCACTGAATATTCACAGTCCTAAATATAATAAAGCCAATGTTATTTGACCAATTTATAAAGTTATTACAATATTTCTTGTATATGATCCCTCAGCCCTGCTTATTTTTCTTATATGAGAGATAATGCCATGAATTTATCTGAGTAACCTGAAACTATCTCTTACCACATCTGCAAAAATGGCAAGTACAGAATGGCAGTTGCCATTCAGTGCTCTTGATTTTTCCCGATACATGCTTCTTGACTGCTCCTCACTTAAAAAAAAAAAAACCTAATAAAAGACAGTGCTATATCTTACTTGATGGTTCTGTCATTGCTACCACTACTGTCAGGATCTCATGCTATTTATTTCATTACAAAAAGTAAAAAAGGTTTGGGCTCCATAGTGTTCAGTCCCCAAGATGCATCAAGTTGAGAATATGGAGCGCGTATCACACCAGTGGCCCATTTGCAGATAGATAATGCAAGGATTTCAACTAAGCTCTGGCATGATATGTGGCCATAAACAAAGGCAGAATAGGGCCCAAAATGTTTAAGTGGAGGCAATTAAAATGCCTGGTGTGTCTTCTGCTAAGCCCCAAACTGCCAATCATGTTCCATATACTGTATATATTAACAGGCTTCTAAATTACAAGCAACACTTGACTTTCTACCAGGTAGAAACTTCAGCAGAAATGGAAAGACAAAGGGCAATTCTCATCCCTCCCCCAACCCTTTTGCTTATCTAAAGATTCTACAACCTTTGTATAAAACTTCATACTACTAAAGCCAAAAGCCGATTGAACACAGTAACAGGAAATCATGGCAATGAAAAATGACTTCATATGCAAGCACCGACACACAAGAGAACGTCATGGCCTTTTTCTTCATAAAGTATTAAATGTTGCTCTTGATAATACCCTTTTAAAAAACATGTTGCTGCATTTCATCAAATTCATGGAGGTAGTTATATGCGTAAAAAAAGTTTTACCATAAAAGTAACATGTTGTATTATAATAATACATATCAAGTGTGCAAAATGCCGACAGATTTGTGTTGACCCTTTAAAGTTGAACACAACATAGAGATTCAACGCATTCTGGTTTGTAAACCTTTCAGTTGATACATTAGAAGGAGAATGATAGATGATCAACCATGTAATTAATACAAGGTTATCATGATTTCATCACAGGGTTAACAGTGACAAAAACAGTCAAGCTCCACTCCTGTGGGTAAATATATCTATAATCTCAAAAATGGGCTATCCTTATATTTCTTTTTAAAAGACAGCAAAATATTTCTTTTTGTAACTTATTCTTTTTGTAACTTATATTACATGTTTTGAGAGTCACACTGATGCCAATAAAATGTCCAGCTCATTCCTGGCAAGCATCCACATAAACATTAACATGACCTTTCTTTAAAGCTTGTCTTTGAGAATTTTTAAATGGTGATTGAAGGAGAAATTTATTGTACAAAACTGAAAAGAGGACTTTTGTGTAACAGCCACATGTCTCAATTTGAATGATTTTAACCAAAAATTCTCACATATGGCAGTATCTTTCCTATTCACATTTTAATACTGCTTTTGAATTTTTTTCTTCCAACTGTAAATTTAGATACCACTTCAACAATTTCATTTAGTGGACTGATACATACTATAAATATCAGTGCATGCCTCAATGAAAAAAAAAAAACACCAGTTACTGCAGTATTATAGCAAATTCCTCCCTGAAACCTAATGACTCTGGAGTTTGCAAGTATTAAATGCTCCCAGAGCTCTATATATAAGCAATAAGATTGGGTCAGGCAGTGCATTTCTGGGTTATTACAACAGAGATTCAAAGGCAGGAGGCCAAATGACTAACCAACCAAGCAGCATAATAATCTCCATTATACGCACTGAGCCCTATCATAGTGCTTATAGCAAATACAATTTGTGCTATTTGCTCACAGCAAATACAACTTGTATACGATAATAAAGACAGCATATAGACCAGATTCCTTACTGGTTGTTCTATGTATAAGAATTGCAACTCAGATTTTCACAGGGCTCAAAAGGCTCAGTGCACCCAATGGGATAACATGTGTGGAATACTTCCCAACACTGAAGGGAAGACAACAGCTTGTTCAGAACTCTAGGACTCATATCTTAGTCCTTGTATATGCACCAGAACCCTTTGATTTGTGATTGAAAAATTTACCCAAGTGTAAATTGAGACCAATTCTGTCCAGCATTTATAAAGCTATTTCATAAGCACTTGAAAGCTGTTTAAAACTGGTTTAAGTGTGCACCTTCAGAAGACAACAGAGAACACAAGTGAAGCTTGAATAGGTTATACAAATCGTCACCAGTACCTGATGAAAATACTTTAATAGAATGCTTGATCATATCACCTGGATTTCAACAAAAGACAAATAGTGTAAATGTCAATGCATACAACAATTTACACTGTTTCTGGTTATTCTTATTGTATTTCATACTTCAACTTGTACCACCATCATGATTTCTTGAAAACAAATTTTCTGCAATATAGGGTTGCATAAAAAACTGACAGCAGAATTTGGCCCTTGAAGTTTTTCAAGTTTACTCTTGAAGATGTGGATCTCTCTAAACATTAACCTAGAATACTTTTTAGTAATAAATTACTTTGGATTAGCCATTTCAGAACATACACATTAGATATAATAAACCTGTGGATATAGAACTTCTGCTATCAACTTTGTGAGACTCACAAAAGAGATAAGTGATGTCTTTTATTGAACTAACCTTTGCTGATGAAAAATTTAGCAAGCTTTTATTCATTGTAATATCACCAGTGAATCTGTTTTATCATCTCATTCTTTCAGAATAGGCAAGACGTTTCTACCAGTGATCCTTCTGGACACATTTAATTTCAATTCATGTGACTGTTTAAACTAAGTATTTCCATACAATGTTCATCCACAAAGAAATATAATTCAATAAAAGGCCTGAAGTTTATTTGTCTCTAAATCTGTTTTCTACAGTGTATGCTAGTTTCAATAGCCTAATTTAGGCACTCTAAAAGCTACATAAAATAGAAATATAATTTGTCCTTCCATAGAAAGAAATCAACTCTTCAGGCTGTTATTTTTCATTTGTATCACAAAGAGCTTTACTCTTTATCTTTGCTGAAAAAAATATTTTGATATTAATAATAATTTGGGGGTAGCAACTGGAGTGGCACATTTAAGCAACCACCTAACTTGATTTTTACTAACAAAACCTGTTAGTATAACTCTTTCTGTCACTCAGAGATGTTCCTCAATCAAACTTAGGTTTCTCCTTCCTTTCTTTCAGTTCAAAGTCTTACATCCCTGCTTGCAACTAGGGGAAATTAAGAAATAAGTTTTAGATAAAGATCTCATATTTTCTTAAATCAAATAAAGTAAAATAGATAACATCTCTATTATCTCCCACCTTTTCCCATATGTTTAAAACACGACCTCTTTTGACTTACTTTTGCTATGGATTCTTGCAAAATCATGTCATGAAGACTCACAGTGAAAATGACAGATGTATAAATAATTCACAGGTAGAGCTGAGGTCTTTCCTAGTCTGGTTTGGCATTGTTTCCCCACAAGGTGACCCTTAGCTGTTTACTTTCAACAAAGGCTCAGTTTATAAAGGAAAAGAATCAACTCTGTGGCAAATAGTTTAATCAGTGGTAGGGGGGCATCACATATCTGTGGCATTTTTAAATGAAGCTGGCAACTGCATGACATTGAAAATGCAGATTACACTTACAGTGTCTAGACTTTCATATATGTGCTCAGTTACGATTAAGTGAAGCAAAAGTGTACATATTATCCCTACTGCTATTCTGTTGCTACAGAGCCGCAAAATGTGAAAAGCAATACCTTGAAATAAAGATTTCTTTGTTGCCCCTAGCCAATGTAGCAGCACAGTTTAAGTAGACACAAAAACTGTGTGGCTGAGATGCCTGTTCTTTTTCCTTCCAAAGACGTAAACATTGGTCCCAGTGTCGTAAACTTTGTTGTATAGGATGAGACAGAAGATCTGAGGAAGAAGCACTATCAAACACTTGTAACAGAAGCTTGCAGGCAATTAGCAGGTTTCTGCAGTTTTTCAGTTTCACTTGTTGCAGGGTCAGTGGTTGCTCGGAAGCTGAACACTGGACCAGCACCACCATGTGCAGGACTGAGAGCTGGATTCTGACGTCTGTTGCTTTCAACAATGCTTGAAGTGTTTGAAGCTAAGCTCTCACGAGTACTAGAGAGAGAGAGAAAGAGTAAATATAAGATATGTACGTAACCATCAGCCTCTGAGAAGGAAAAGTGAAAAGAAAGTTATGTAAGGGACTTCCTGCATTTGCACACAATGGTTCTATTTATCAACAAAAACATCCTACTCTGACTGGAAATATGTACAAGGTCTATGTGTCCATGCGCTCGATACAAACATCAGCCTCAGCTTTTGTTTCTCCTTTTTGTAAAACAAGTTTTCATCCCTTGTGACTGCCAATACAGCCTTGAAATTGTGCAAACAATGCCTCTTGCACTGCAAAAGGGGTTCAAGTAGTCATTGGTGGATAGGCATTCAGTGCTCTGTGGAGACAACGCCCAGTCCTTAGATAAAGCAGAATTAGAATAATAAGTAAAGTAAACACAAAAATATATTTGCTTAACTGGTCTAATACAATCTGGCCATGATGCAATGTTGTATTTTAATATCCAATGCCAATATAACTTGACTTTCTTTCCTTCTCCTTTCTGCTGTGGCAATCTGGAGTTGATAAAATCTGTTCAAGATGCTTTGTCTTTTTTTTAGAGTACATAGCTGCAGATGAAAGGGACAGAGGCAGTAGGACTCAATAAAAGTATAACACTGGATTCCAGCTTCTGTTTGTAGAATCCAGCCCTTTTTGATGCAGAAAGATGCACTGCTGAATTTGTTCTTTCAATCTGGTGCAGAATATAAACATTTTGGTGCACAGATGAATACATACACACACATTTAAAACCCAGAGTACATATTGTTGATCATTATTAAAAATTAATAAGAATATCTTATATACTATGGATTTAAGAAGTCCTTAAGACCTACCCATGCTAAAATGCTGAATTAAGTGAGGAAAACAATTTGTTTATACTGCAGATGAAATATAGCACCTTTGCATTCATTATTGTGAAGGTCCTGCCAGGAACCAGATTGGTTCACTGAAGAATAGAGTCATCCAGGATTAGCTGTGTGGCTGGCATGACTGAACTAAGATATGAGAATTACTGTTGTATCACAAGCTCCATTGAGCACTAGCACTTATCCTTCCTTATATACCATATAGAACATCTCAGGGTAATTCTGAAAAGACTGAAAATAATTTTCTATATAGAACAGGCTTGCAGCATGACATAGTTCTATCCAGCAAACACAGCCAGAGACAGAGCTTATGCCTTGTCTGCACGTATTTGAAGCAGAGATAGTACTAGTATTTTATGTGTGTTCAAAACATACAGCTAAAAATAAGCCCAAGGCAGGTGATAATCATAAAGTACACCAAATGATGCTAGGTAGTCACTGGACACAATGTTAAGAACAGTAGAAAAATTATCAATATACATGAACCTAAAAGACAGTGGCAATAGGTTTGTTCTTGACATCCTTTCTGTTCTTCCTCCTAGTTCTTTTCCTCATAGGCTGACTGCTCTCTATCCCTAGTAAAATTCACTTCTGAGTGCTACTTCCATAATTAGGTATCATCCATACTAATGTTTAGAATAGCAGGCTTACTTTTTTTATTTTTCACCCCACTATATCTCATAGGAAGTCTTCTATATGATAAAAATGTCCCAGACAGCCAACCGCTTTGCTCCAAATAGATTGTTACAGCCAGCAGTTCCCCAAGATGCCATCATTCTATAATATCTCAATTGCGGATTGATGTCGGGTAGTAATATCACATTACCCGCAGGCAATGAAAGTCTGAAGGAATACACTTGAGATACTCCCCTTTGAATATGTACAGGACAGACATGATAGTATGGACTACTGGTTGCAGCTCACAGCAGCAGTATAATGGCTGTTGTTGAACAAGGATGCTGATTGAGCCATAACACCAACTTGGGCTGTTTCCAATGAATTACCCTTCTTTCATTGTTGTCAAGGCCCCACCAGCAATATAGGCAACACTTGAAAGAAGTGGACAAAAAATTGTAGAAAGACAGTGCTAGAAGTCTCAAAAGACAGACAAAACTACAGTGTGGAATACTAGAAGGGGAAAGAGGAAGATATTCTTATTCCCTCTGATGGCTGAGGTTCATTTGACATCATTATGAGTACTGCTATAAGCCAAACTAAGCATCCAATTTCAAACAGGAATTAATCATGAATGCATGTTTCCTGTTAGAGGGAATGCAATATGGCTTGCCATACCATTACAAACAAAAAAATTATATAACTAATAACAAATTAAACCAACTTTAAAAAATCAGTTATTATTTTAAAATACATATGTACCAAGTCAGTGTATTTTCTTTCCACCAAAATCAGATGTTGTTATAAACTTTTTATTGGCTACCATATAATGGTTATCGTATAACTATAATTGCTTGAAACTATGTACTCAATGTAGTGCTTCATGGATGGAAAAATTACAGCAAACTACCATAGACATCTAAGTCCACACTCATGCACATTATAATTGGTAGCATATAGTCTGAAATCACTTAATATCAGTCCTCACAGCCTTAGTTTAGATGCCGCTTCAAACCACAGCTGGGACTCCGTCTCATGCATTTTAATCAGCATCCTGCCGAGTGTAGTCCATGATCAACTTTGCTGTAATGTTCAACTGGTAAAATAAGACTTGTGGTTGTGATTAGAAATGAGAAATCGGTTTCAAACCATGGGAAAGCATTAAGTACGTCTTCCCAAATCCCAAATATGAAATTATGGCTTGTAGTACAGGGGAACTATTTCAAGAAGCTGTACATGAGAAAAGGCAACAAAGAGAGAAGTGGGGTATCTTGCCATCTGTCTAGTCTACAAAGAAGCACTGAAGGCAAGCCACAGTAATTATAGCTAGAATACCTTCTCAAAACATGTACTGGAAAAGTACATTTACAACATTTTACTTGGAAAATGCTGGACAAAATTCTTCAAAAGATTTAACAAATCAATGGTAAAATTATGAAAACACATCTTAAGCCAGTCTGGGTTGGAGAAAGGAAACAGCATCAAATAGAAAACCTGAGAAGAATGAAAGGATTTTCATTGGAGGTGTGGGACTCCTGACTCATTTTCAGGAGTCACAGAGACCATGAAGAATAATAGTAAGTTATTGTGTGCTGTCAATTTAGTTTTGACTTATGAGGACCTATATGAATGAGAGCCATCCCAGAGATACTGTCATTAACAGCCCTGCTTAGGTCTTAGAAACGCAAAGCTGTGGCTTCTTTTACTGAATCAATTACCTGTAATGCAGTCTTCTCTCCCTACTGCTTTCAGCTTTATTGAGCATTATTGTCTTTTCCAGTGAGTCATGTTGTTTCATGATATATCCAACGTGCAACAGCTAGCCTCAGTTTGGTCATTTTGGCTGCTAATGTAAGTTCAGAGTTAATTTGCTCTAGGATTCATTTATATGCCTTTTTGTCAGCCCATGATTGATATCCACAGAACTTACTTCCAGTAACACATTTCGAATGAGTTGATATTCCTCTTGTTAGCTTTCCTCACTGCCCACCTTTCATAAACATACAAAGAAATGGAAATACTGTGGTATGGATAATCCTGAGTTTGATATTCAATGATATGCCAATGATATAATAATAAGAACACCAAGCCCATAAATTGGGCATAATGAGGCACTGATGCAACCAACCAGAATCCTTTCTGCACACATATCCTGGAAAAGGCACATACCATTGCTTAGAAACCTTTGCATGGTTTCTTCAGGCATTATGTGAGTATAAGATATAGATTAGAGGCAATTTATGGTGGGTATTAGAAACAATCTGGTTAAAAATAACCAAAAAAAACCCACACAATAATATAATAATAACCTGAAACAATACAATTCTTGCCTTTGTCTAAACTCCAAAATCACAAATGCAACAGTAAGATCTACAGAAACTCAAAGAAACTAGCAAGCAGATCCCAGAAAACTAGACTTCCCATTATAGAGGTGGAGTAGCAGATGTCAGGAAAGAGGTAATCTTAGCAGATTGCAGTAACACTCTCATTGAGCTAATAGTGCCATTTTATACACAATCAATTTCTTATACAGAGCGAAAGTTTGATAAAGAAAAATGTCACACATAATCCAAAGCACAGTTTGTTCACCACATCTAATTGCTTTTGTCTAAGGTAATAGGAAATGTATAGAAAAAAACTGGACTGTGAAAAAGTGTGTTCTCTCTTTTTTTCCTGCTCTCTGCAAATTACACAACCTAAGCCACAAAGGCATTTTCCCTAAGCAGTTGTAGCTCCTTCATCTTTGGCTGGTCTATAAGACAGTCATTTCTTCTTAAAGAGACATGAAAGACACATCCCACTTCAGTGGTTTCAGGCCAAGGGTAAGAACAATCCAAAAGGTGATCAATTTTCAGTAGTGTTACAATGTCTACAACTTCTGAAGTGGCTGCTGCCAATACATCACTTGCCTGTTGCTTAGATGTCTACTGCTGCTGTTTGGTGCATATCTGATAAGCATGTGGGTAGGTAACTTGCTGTGCAGCAGAAAGAGAAAGAGATAGCACTGGTTGTGGCATCTCAGATGTTTCTTCTCTCAATCTCCTTGGTTCTAACCTTTATGTTTTCCACAGCCAGCCATTCATCTTATCTGATTCTGCCCTCATTGTGCAGTTGACCCATGGAAAAAATTGGCAACAGACTACTCCAGTTTGTTATTATTTCTTTTGTATATGGCTGCATTTTAGATAGACTCAAAAGGGTCATGGATTCATATCTGCTAGACAAACAGGCACAATAGTGACATATCTCAGGTACTTTATGTATATCTGCCATAAATCTAAGGAAGTTAAAAAAAAAGCAAAGTTTTCTTCCAAATGTCTTCTTGAATTGCAAAAATTCAACTTCAAAAATCCCAATTTTAATTTTAAAAACAAGCAAACTTTTTTTTTAACTTGGGGGGCATACATAAGTGTGTCTATGTAATTTTGTCAAGTGAAGTCACAGAAACCAAATTAACATCAGAACAGATTTGCAGGGTTCATGGAAAAAGGATTTCATTTGTCTACATTGTTCCTTGCCTCTGCCCATGACAACTAGCAGAAGCAGAATAAATTCTAGAAAAATAAGCTTTTTCAGGGGGCGGGGGCTGTGGATTTATTTTTTAGTAAGCTTATAGTATAAGGAAAAACCCCCTATGAACACTTAGGGTCTCTCTCAGTTTCTTCTGTCTTAATTTCAAGACAATTTAACAATATAAACAATGCTACAATCATTATGGTAAGTGTACAAAGATTGATAGGAAACTCAAGAATTTTAGGAAAGAGATTGAGTCTACAATGTAATGGGATTCCATGCTTGCATATGTTTTCAGCAGATAAACAGTCCATACAAATAAGCATTTTACCACATATCTGCATTCAAGGGAAGGAATCCCTTCCTTACCACTTGACATGATAAAGTTTAAAGGTGACATGATACCACACTTCTCCAGGTGATGGAGTTCATCTTGAAATAGTTTGGTTGATTATGGTGGCTCAAAACCTGTTTGTCTAGGAGAATAATATTGGCCTAGCCATTTTCTGAAGTGTGATCATCTCTGGTTGTGTGAACAAGGTCACAAGAGTCTGGTGACTCCCTAATCTTATGTAACTGATCAAGCAAAAGAAAGATTGTTTCAAGCTGAAAGAAAAAAATGTTACAAGAAAATAACAGCACAGCACCACAATTTAATGTGTATGATATACCACTGCAAGCTGAAAATATTATAGGCAGCAATAAATTATTTTTAAAGTCCTACCGTGGGGAATTGAACCCACTGTCAACCGTGATGCTGCTGCTATCCATGCTGTCCAGTCTCGCTGAATGTGTGGCTCTCTGGTTGTTGCTGTTTTCAGTTTCCTTAGGAGTAAGAAGAGTGAGATTCTTCTCAAACTTCCTTTGCAGGTCTCTTTCTTTTTCCCGCTCAAGAAGCCACTGCATAGTGCCCACGTCATCCCGATTTTTCTCTTCTTCCGCATTCTTATTTGTTCCTTCCTCAGAGTCATCATCATCAGATACATTGTAATAATCAAAGGATGCTTCTTGGTTTCCAGCTGTCTCTTGCTGTCTCTGGGAAACAGGTAAAACTTGCGTAACTGAGGTTACCATTGCTTGTTCAATTTTGTCACACCTACTTGGCAATGTATCAGAAGATGTCTTTTGATGAGGTTTTAATAGTGGTACACTAGGCTTGTGAAAACTGTTGACTGACAGAGTACTATGGAGAGGTTTAAAAAGTGTGTCTTTGCTAAATATTTCTTTCCTTTTATCAAGGCTACTGGGTTCTGTGTTGTGGTGTTGAACCAGTCGGCCATTTGCAATCACTTCAGGGGTTTGGCTAGTAGCAATTGCTCCACTGCTGCTGCTTGGCCCTTTAGGTGACTCCTCTTTGTGCACTCCGGGTTCCCTGGCTATGTGCTGTGACTGTCTTTCTGAAGGAGACACTTTTTTAACACTGTCTGTCAAAGTCATTGTGTCATGATCATCTTTATTTTTTCCTAAAGGTGAAGGAGCAGTAAGTACAGTTTCACTAGAAGTGTTGCACTGAAAGTAATCATCAATGCCTGATTTTGTGGTACATGAGTTGAGATCACTGTAGGGTTGTAAGTTCTCTGCTGGCTTGCTTTGTTCCAGTAGATTACAAGGAGTGGGAGTTTCTGTGTTGCTACCAGTTTTTTCAGGTTTAACTATCTCTTTGTAGCTTCCAGATGACATCAGAGCCCTTTGATGACTGAGAGACTGTGAAGGCCTTAAGGTGCTATCATCAATGTATGTTTGGCTGGTTGTTTGGTCGTCTTGGCTGCAAGCTTCAACTATGTCTTCAGCTGTACCTAAAGAAGCAGCACCCAGAGGTCCTTTGGAATTATCCATTGACCGAGACCGCTCCTTGGCTTTATTAGACCTCTCATTTCTTGATCTTCGGTCCTGTGTATGGCTGTGGCTTCGATGTACTTTAGAATGGGAGCTTCCCCTTGAAGGCTCAGGAAAAGGCATCTCAGTTCTCCTTTTGGCTAGTTCACCAGATACATCCCATTCAGGCGTCATAGGAAAGTGAGATTCAAGGACATTAGGACTGCTGTGCACGATGAAATTGTCCCTTTTGTGTTCTATTATGAAGCAGCCTTCCCGTGGGGACCTCGTGAGAGGGTCATAGAATTCATATTCTCTTTCCCCTGGTACATCCAAATGGGAACCCTCTGAAGGATCTCCTTTAGAGACCCGAGTTTTGCTGTGTGACCGAGATTTTCCGTGAGACTTCCTATGACTTCTACTCTTTTTGCTTCTCCCACTATGGTGAACTGAAGATCCAGCCTTGCTTCTTTGAGCTTTTTCTTCTTCAAGTTTCTTCATTAGTGCAGTATGCCTCATGACATTTTCTACAGTCAAATCTGGGTTTATGCGCCTAATTATCTCCATCTCTACCTCCCTAGGTATCGTGGTAGGGGTATCCTCATCCCTCAAAGGCCACTCCTCAGGAGGAAACTGGGCAGAAAAATTTGCCAGTTGTTTTGTTTTATCCTTTTTGAAACTAAGTCGAAACAGTTTTAGCCCAAATTTTTTAGACTGCTTTTCTGCATCTTTAGGCTTTGTAAGTGTCTCTGTTTTATAAGAAAAGTTTATAGTACTTTTACTTTTTTCAGTGGGTGGCACCTGGCACAGAGAAGGGGGGCAATAGGAGTCCTTACAGTCTTTTGCCGATTTCCTCTGTAAAGTGGAGGCATGCATACTATGCATGTCTTCTCTGCAACAATGGCAAGAGTCGCAGTGGTTTTTGGGTAATGTTCGGTCTCTAACACATCCCGAGGTGGAAGGAGTTATAGTTCCTTGCTGTGGAGAGGTACACTGAGACCTGTCAGGTATCCTCTCATCAAGATGGTACCACTTACTGTTAGTTCTTATAAGGGAAGGTGTTATAAAATAAGTCTGTGGGGTCACAATGAAGTAGCCATCTGGAGTTGGATATATTTTCCTCTCTCGTACCAGCATGTTTAAAGTATGACGAAGGATTTCAGGACTTGGAGTTGGAACACCTGAAAACAAACAATAAAATATATTTATGAGTCATATTTTATCACACTCAATTCAGAGCTTTCTTTTCAACCGCTCCCCAAAAGAACCAGACCCATGACACGATCTTGGAAAACAGAGTGCAGTAAGCAGGCAAAATGTGGTCAAGCATTACTCAGTATGTTTTCTTTAACGCTTGATGCCTGTAAATTATTAAATATAAGGGAAAAATACTCATTGAATATGAAAAAAGCTAGTTGTTTGTTCCTAAAGTGTTAGTAAATCTTTTAAGGTTGAAAGTCATGCCCCTATGCAAAGCCCCAAACTGAGGATCTTCAAAAATACTGTATGGCACTCCCCTGCTGCTTATTCTGATAAATATTTATATCCTAATTAGCTGAGTTATTTCTTAGAACACAAAAGGAAATAGCAAAAGGCATAATTCTGCTATTTGGGGCATCTGCACATGTATTTCAATAAAGAAATAATATTTTAAAAATCAGCAAAAAAAATGCTCCAAAAAAAAAAGACACTTAAAAATCTAGGACAATATTTCTCTGATAAATATCCATTGTATTTAAAGATGAAACATGAAGCACAACATCAATTTCAATTTAAAAGGATAAGTTATTTCAATGTCAGGTTAAAGTCAGATTGTGTCCAGTTTTTTCATACAGTCTTGCAGTACACTGGCAGTTGTGATGACTTTTTCTGTTTTCAAACTAATAGTGGCGTTCTACTATCACAAATAACATTGTACTGCTAGACAACTATTTTTTCTATGCAGCTTCCATTTGTGCAGCCAACTGTGAAGGCAATTGTACAAACATGTGCACATCTACCTAAAGACTCCAAAGTGTGCCTACTACTTAAACAACTGGAAGAACCAGTGAGACTCTATGGGCATACTATTTTCTTCCTGTATTAGGGTCTAAATACCCTAAAGGTACCAGATCCTGTCTGATCTAGGAAGCTAAGCAGGGCAAGTCCTTGTTAGTACTTAAATCAGAGACCACCAATGAATACCAGGTGCTGCAGGCTATATTTCAGAGAAAGGAACTGGCAAAACCACCTCTGAGTATTCCCTGCTTAAGACATGGGGTGGTCACAAGTTGACAGGCAACTTGAAGGCACACAGACATGCACAATGCACACACACATACAATAATATTAGATTTAGGCCTTGCTTTAATCCCCAAAATAAGGTTAAAGATAGACGAAGCTGAGACCTGGGAAGCTGAACGGGTTGATTACAGGAATTGTAGAAGTTTTATGCTAAAACTGGACAATAAGAATTCTTTAAAGAAATTGCTTCAATATGAAGATGACAAGTAAGTTTTCTTCAACTGTGTTCTTTTCCATGGCATCACTGCTGCTTTAATAACCAACCAGAAGAACTGTTCAACTGCAATATGAGATGCAACTCAAACTGAAAATGTCCACAATAGCCAGACACTGATTTTTGAACCTAACAGATTCTGCCTTAGTTAGCAAAGAACGTATTACTGATCTAAAAACAATCTTCCAGTAACAAACCAAACTTGTTTCACCAGCCTTCCTGGTGCATGTGCTGCAGCCATCGTACACATAATGCAGACTTTCAGATCATTCTCCTGTTTGTGACTAAAAAAAACACAAGAAAAAGTGACTATTGGAGACAATTTGCTGTAATATGTGTGAGACTGTGCTAGATACTTTCAACACTATTTTAATATCATCATATACATTTGAAAAGAAAAAAGAGGCTTTAATTGTGTTACATTTAACTTCTATACCTATTTATTTATGCTCTTGCTCAAAAGTAGTAATATGTTTTTCAAATATAGAAATAAAAATTGTGTACAGACTCATTTATTCTGTAGGCTATGAAAAACACAAATCAATACTTACATGCATGTACTTCAAAAATAAGCTGATTGAATGAAATTGAACAAGAAAAGCTTAAGAGGGAAGAAAAACTGAAAGAGTTGTGGTGGTTGCCTTTATCTCCCAGAATCTCCCAGAAAGTGTAGTATTTCTGCAACCCTTAAAAGGCTGACTTCAGAGTGCATGATTTTTTGTATCCACAAGGGGTCCTGGAACCAATCCCTTGTGGATACAGCAGACCCAATGTATGTCACTGAAAGCTCAGATGGATTCTGCATGGCTTGGAGTGACTGGCATCAGTTTTAACTGGCAGATCAGCTATGGCCTTTCCTGGACACAAACAACTTAGCCATTGTAGTTCATGTACTGGCAACATCCCGATTAGAGTGTTGACCTACATGGGGTTGCCCTTGATGACAATTCAGAAACTTCAGCTAGAGCTAGGCTGCTTAAGGGAATATTTTACAGAAACCACATGACACTGGTATTACATTGCATTGGCTCTCAATATGCTTCCAGTATAAATTTAAGGTGATGGTGATAGCATTTAAAGTCCTAAAGGAGCTGGGACTTCAGTTTTTGAAGAGTGCTTCTTTCAAACAGATGCTTGCCTGTGGACTGAAATGTTCTGGAGGGGCCTTCATCTGTGTCTAACCAGTAGATACAACATACTGCATGAGGATGTTGGAGAGGACTTTCTCTCCTGTGGTGCCACAATTGCAGAATGCCAGCCTTTTGGTGGTGTGATTCCAGGGCTAAATTAAAACATGGATTTTTATCAGAAGCCTTGTCATCTAATGATTCTGCCCAATTCTGTACAGTGACATGGCTTTAATATTCATTTTTTGCTTCAATTTTAAATTAGTTTAATATGAATCTAGACCAGGGGTTGGACAACTATCAGAGATTGGGTAGCTGCACTGCCCTCTCCAAGGGAGCCTGGAGAGCTGTCCCCACATTGCCCATCCTAAAAAAATTACTTGGTTTGCCCCCAAATTCCCCCTAAGGGAATGAAAGGCAATTTCACCACATTTACAGCCCTGTTGGAACTTTAAAAACTAGAAGTCAGTTTTCCTAAGGGACTTCTAGATGCAAAAATATCCCCTCTCTTTTTTTTTGCATAATTTTTTCGGGAGTGCTGGGGGGGGGACTTGAGTCCTCTTGGGGCTGCATGCAGTCCCATGTCCCACCCCACCATACATCAAGTGTAAACTGAAGCCCAATTTCCAAATGGCAATTGGAGAAGACAAAAAAGAAATCAATTAGGAAATATGAAAAATTTTGGGGTACCATTGCACTTCAGAAGGAAAGCTCTCTCTCATCTTTTTAAAAATTAATTTTACCTTTTCTCAGCTCTGAGTTCTGGTCAGCAGATTTTGCTTGTTTCCAGGCTTTAGGCCTTAGCTTGCATTGTGCCTCCTACTGAAAGAGAAAGGGTTTTCCCAGTTTTTGGACATGGCTCATCCCGAGCTTTGAGACTGTTATAGCCACTCACCATTAGCCTCTACGTCTGGATGCCTGTTCCTAAACTGTGCTGGACAAATAACTTTTACCTAATTTTTAAGATTCTACTTTTTACTTTACTCTTACTTTTTTTTAATCTTCCAGTTTTCTATATCATTTAATTTTCCCTCCTAAAGCTATAGCTTCAGCATTTTATTTTAAAATTTCCTCAGCTTTTACCCTGGGTTAATTTTTTATCTGGACTCTTTCAAACCTTCACACCAGAGAGCTAGAAAGAAATCCCTTCTGGTCTCCATTTGGGTCTAGATGAAGCTGTTCCTCAGACCTCTGCTTGGGGTTTGAATTTAGGATTGGGACAGGGGCATAGAATGAAATATATCAGCACCAGTACCTATTAAATTAGTTTTCTCATTTTGGTTTTTGAATCTGTAGCTTGCCGTTAAAGTATGACTCATCAATCTGGCTAAACAATCCATCTAATTAGAAGTTAAGCAGTGATTTTAAAATAATGATATTGCATGTCTGCCTATAGGTTTTATCTTAAAAATTAACAAAATAATGATTTATGTTTATTTTTCAGGTTCATTTGTCAATAATAAATTACAGAAAGCCATCAGTATCAGTTAGGATTTTGTTCCAGGACCTCCTGTCGATATGAAAATTAGTGGATGCTCAAGTGCCATGATGTACAATGATGTAGTAAAATAGCATCCCTTATATAAAATGGCAAAATCAAAGTTTGCTTTTTGGACTTTTTAAAATATATTGTCAAGCCATGGTTGAATTCGTGGATACGGAATCCACAGATATGGAGGGCTGACTGTATACAAACAATAAAAAAATTATCGTAATGATTAATCCACGATTAATGATTGATCAAATTCAATAAGGAAAAAGAAAATGATAGCTCATCACACCATACTATGCCCATTTTAAAGCTGCAGATAAAAAGATAACATTAAAGGCTAAATGCCCATCAAAAAGCATACACGATTCATAGTACCAGGGGACAACTTGTAATCAGATTAAGTAGTTTTTCCTAAAATACTTTGAATGCCAAATTCATCATCAAAAGTCTACCTCATTCCTACATTTTATAAGCAAATTATTATACTTAAAAAAAACTCAGGAAAGCTAGAATTTAAAGTACTGCTCAACAGTAGTGGTGTTACTTAAGATTATGTAGTGCTTTAATAATTCAAAAACAAAATCTTTCTGGACACTGAATAATCAGACATGTACATTTTCTGCATCTCAAGAGAGAGTACTGTGCCCTCCTCCACTGAGCTTCCAGACAGCAGTTTATGTCTTGTTTGCTGCTAACAAAAGAAGGCTGACCTAAGGTGAACCCAGTTAAATGTAAGACACATTTCAAGCTGCTATGTGTAAATTGGAAGTAATTTAAAAAGAAAACATGTAAGAATACCAATTTTTGAGGGAGACCAAAATGAAGGATGGTTATTGCCAGAAAATGACCTCTTCTCAAAACATCAGCAACATCAGTACTTACACACTGCATCTCAGTTTTGGGGAAAGGTTTCTTTTTTAACCGTATTTAGCTATCCCTACATGTCTCTCTCTCACATATAATATGTATACGTGTGTGTGTGTGTGTGTGTGTGTGTGTATGTGTGTGTATAAATTTTGTAGCTATTGTTACAGTAAAATAACAAATTATAGTCATCCCTCCACATTCACTAATGTTAGGAGCACAGGATCTCTGTGAAAGTGGAAAAAAAACCATGAATAACTCTAGCCCTCCCAAACCATATTTACCATATTTGCTTGCATATTAGACGCACTGGCACATAAGATGCACCCCACTTTCAAGGAGTATTTTTCAGGGGGAAAAAATTAGTTCCCTGGTGAGGGGAATGAAAAGAAATGCTGCACCAGGAGGAGGAAGAGAATGAAAAGAGTGTTGCACGAGGAAGAGAATGAATGGAGTGTTGCACCAGGAGGAGGGGGAGAATAAAAATAATGCTGCACCAGGAGAGGAGGGGAATGAAAAGAGTGCTGCACCAGTTTTTCTTGGGCCCTAGGAAAGTCAAAATGCACAGAAGAGGAGGAGAAGACAAGGAATGCTTCACCTGGATTCCACTTCTCCTTCCCTTCCTGTTTGCTTGGGCAAGGAGAACTTTGGCTCCCAGTTCATTCCCTATGTAAAAACTGGTGTGTAAGATGCACCTCATTTACAAAGGGTATTATTTAAGAAAAAAAAAGTGTGTTTTATATGCCAGCAAATACAGTAACACACACAAAAAGTATGATCACTGTATTCAACCCACTGTGGATTCCTTTGAAGCATCAGGGTTCCTTCACAAGACAAAAGTGGGTGGCTGATGGGGCTTACTGCCACCTCCACCGCTGCCCCACACCATTTTTAATAGGACATATTAGCCTCGTTCGCAGTTTCTCAATCTCATGAGACTTGCAGTCGCTATTAAAAATGGCATAGGGCAGCACAGAGCTAACTCAATTTGCAGTTTGAAATGAAAAACAAGATGGCGCCTTTACCCATCCTATCTCAAAAAGCCAAATGGATTAACAATTGAATCTTTCTTCAACATTGGTGGTAAGACTGTATATTCCACCACACCTCAAAGCAGCAGACTATCTTGGGGGACAAGGCACAGTATTTAATATGCAAGTTTCTCCTCCATCAACCTGCTTCTGCCGCCTTATAAGATTTTTCATGTGAGGTGACTTTCATTCTGCCATTCTAGCTGTGTAGGTGTATGTTTCATTTCAGGCCATAGCTCTAGCAGAGCAACAGGAATTAATTTCTCAATCACTATCATGCATTGAATTCACTATGGGAAGTTCTTAAATCTTTTCAGATTATCAGATCACCATACAATGGAATGCTGTGGTTAAGGAAGTAGTAGCACTTGCGCTCTCTATCCTGTTAAATAAACCAAACCTAACCAACAAAGAGAGAATGTCACACTGGAGCTGGTTTCCTCCACTATTAACGTGTTTACAAAAAATACATTCCAAATAGTTCTGAATTTTCTAAAATGGTTTTCTCACAAGATGCTACTGTGACTTAAGAAAGGATAAAAAGCCTTTCTCTTTTCCTTATAATAAAATTGGTTTATGATGCAGATTGCTTACAATGGGATATTACACCTTATAATTGTTGTTGTTGTGTGCTTTTAAGTCATTTCGGACTTATGGTGACCCTAAGGCAAACTTACAATGGGATACGCTGAGGCAGAGAGTGTGTAGTGCCGAGATCACCCCATGGGTTTCCATGGTCAAATGGAAACCTGAACTGTGACTTCCAGCGTCATAGATCAATGCTCAAACCACTACACCATGCTAGCTCTTGCCTTATAATTACAATATATTATTTTTCATATAGCTATAAATAATTGGTATACTCTATTTTTATATAGTTACTATTACTCAGATTTGTACCCACTCTGTTTCCCAGAAAAATAGATGGCTGGGTTAAAATATAAAATCTTGCACTGAGAAAGGACATTTTATGCTAAGGGTATTATTTTCAAGCAACACCATTCTAAAGCATTACGCACACATTCACACACACGTATGTGTGCATATACGTGTGTGTATGTATATTATTATCTATTACATCATATAATTATTATATATTAATATATATAAGAGAAGTCCTTTTAAGACTGCTGCTTTGGATGAGTAGCCATTTTTGAACCATACTGCCTGCACAAAAACCACAATGGTCATTAGTAATATTGATTAGTAATATTGATGACTACAGTGATGATGTACTGGTCCTGGAGTACAACCAGCAGTCTTCACTGGTGGGCTGTTATTATTAGTTATTTTCCTTGATGCTAAAAGCACCTTAACCTCAAAGGTAGGATGGAAATAAAAACCAGCACTATGAAAAAGTTTACATGGCTGCTATGTACACACAGTTACATACACATACAGTTCTAGGACTCATAAATTCTATTTTTTTTAAAGAATTCTAACCTTGTCAGAGAACAATGACAAGAAATCTGATTCATAAGAACATGTGTGAGGGTAGAAGCAGAGAAGAAAATGTTTCTAATATTTGGTGATTAAAAACAGGCAAACAATGAACAAGCTGGTGGAACTCAGTCTAGATCTGATGTGATTTCAATATGAAAGATTAATGGACAGCAGAGCTGAAATGTGGAGAAACATCAGAGCTTACACTGGACTTTTAGATGCTATTGGAGGAAAAATCTTATTTCTAGGATTCAGTGATCACACCTGTACCTAATATATGATTCAACCCACAGTTCTTGCAGAAATGTTTTGGATGAAGTGGAGGCTGAATAAGAGGGGGGAAGGGGGGAGAGAGCCAGACTCCAGTTCATCATGACTAAGGTCTGTCCCTCTTTAAGAATCTTGGTTTCATTTGAGAAAGTCCTAAACTCCATTTTCAGCAAAGCTGGGTATTCTTGGCAAAGAGCTCCATTTTGTACCTACCCTTTCACCTTGTTCAAAAATCTTTATGCTAATCTGGAAGTACTAACTTGCAAGTGTAAAAAATTAGAACTAATTGCATTTTGCAGATCTCATCAATATCTGTATTGAAATTGGCAAGGAGTGCCCATCCCTGTTTATGTGGATTTACTCTTGGATTTACTTAGACCTCATCTCGTCTGCTTAATTTCACCAAGGCAATGGTAAATCTTTTGATAATTGGTTACTCTGAGACCTGAGTAGTCGTTCTGTGACCTCCCAATCAATATGGAAACACACACTTAAGTGTCAAACACACACACCTTTTTTTAAAAGTGTCAAACACACACACCTTTTTTTTCATTATCCCTTCTTATATGCTTGGAACCTTACAGTTGCCATCCTACTTTTTTGTTAGTTTTCTCTTTCCCGGATTTTAACTGGTTTTAAACCCCTCAACTCACTGTCCTTTCAGAAGACAGTTCTGATGGCAGGAACTCTTCCAAACTGACTCTTAAGACTCAGTTTCAAGTGCCTGTACTTGCATCAGCAACCCTTGCCCTGTAAAGCCTTACTGTCACTAAAGGATGCCTGTTCTTCCCACTTTCTTTTCACTATGGAAAATTACTCTCCCTCCCTTTTCTCATGTTTTCAGAGAGATCATAAGGAAAATACTTGATTGCTTTCCATTTGTCCCTGAGTGTATTCATACTGCACAGTTACAGCAGTCTGATTCCACTTTAACTACCTTGGCTTCATCATATGGAGTCCTGCAATTTAGAATTTGGTAAGATGCTTAAAATTCTGTGCTGTAGAACTCTTCTACTGTGGTTCTTTCTAGGAAAGAATCCCAAGAACATAATTAAACTACAAATTTCAGAATTCTCTTGTGCAGAGCCACGCACATTTGAGTGGCATACAACAAATATCATTACACAGTGTGCAATGATAATGTCTTGTCTTCTTACTGTCATGATAAAGAAAGTTACCAAGCCTGAATATGAGTGATATTATTTTTCCTTAGTCTGTTGAAAACACAATTTATAGGAATATGCCAGCATGCTGAAGTGTATTTCTCTCTGATAACATAACTACATTCATTCATTTCCAGATACTGCATTGAAAATGCTTTAAATCTTGCATCCAGTGGGTATTTATATTAAATTTTACTGATCTCTTCTTTTAAATTTCTTTTGGCCATTCCTGTGTATAGTAAGTTGCTACTATCATCTGTTCAACCTGCAGAAAAATCTGCAATATACTCTATGCCCAAAAGACAAGTGTGAACTTTATGTGCCCTTTCCACCCCCTTTTTGCCACCAACCTGGATCGTTAATTTTGCAGTCTTCTGAGAACACTATGGAAACTCTCATAAATAACACCACAAGTGAAGACTGACAACAAAATTTTCTTCTACGAGACTCTGCCGCAATCATAGTTACTTGGGAGTAAGTGTAAATGAATCTTCTTGTACGTTTCCAAGTTGTTTCAGACTTATGGTGACCCTAAGATTGGTTCAGGGAGATTTGTCACTGTCTTCCTTTGAAAAAAGAAGAGTGTGATTTGCCCAGGGTCACCCAGTGGATTTCTATGGTTGATCAGAAATTCCAACTCTGGTTCAACACTGACCACAGCACCATGATCTTAGTAGGATCTATCTCTGTCACAAAGACAAAACAAAGCATTATCTACTTTCTATCCCACAAACAAGTCTTCTTCAATTTTCACCCGGGGTGGGGTTTTTATTTGAAAATCTTAACGAAATATTTCAACTCTTCTGCACTTCAACTCTTCTTCACTATTTATTCTTGGTAACTGATCTTACAGCCTAACTAATTTTAAAAAAAAGTAACAACAAATAAATAATAAAATAGTATAACAACTAATAAATAATTTTCTAAGAATTTTATAATATGTATAATTTATAAAATATACATGATAATATAATTCATAATTTTATAGCAGGTAAGAAAAACTAAAATAAATAAAACGATCAACGTAAGAAGAATTATGTACTTATATTGTGAAATTGTATTTTCTCAGTGAGGCTGCCTCATGTTGTCCTTGTCAGCTGAATGAATAAGCAAGCTATCCACAGTCTCATGCATGCAGTTGCAGAGCCATGCATTCAGGATTGTATATGAATAGAGTTAAGTTGCCTCCATTTCTGTAAAGTTTCTCACAAGAACTGTATTTTCCCAAATGCTATAGCAGCTTAAAGTAAATGGGCAATACCAGAACAAAAAACAAGCAAGCAAGCAAGCAAACAAAAATAAAATAAAACAAAGAAAACAGACAAAGAACACACACCAGAAATGAGGGGAATTGCTCACCTAGATAAGTGAATTCTTTTTTAAAATAAAGATTTTTAACTGAGGAGAGGGCAGGTTAGTAACCTGGGAGGGGAACAAATAAAAGGCACGGAGAATTCTGCTCATGTATGACAATAATGAGCAGGAGTCCTGGCAGAATTAAACGCCAGTGCTGCTTCAATTTAGGATTTTAAGAAATGAACTATTTTCTCTAATTATATGTAGATTCATACCTGTGAATCAGCAGCTGCAAGAAATAAACTGCATATCAGAACCACCATACTACCATAAACATGCAGGTTGTTTTTGATTTTGAAAGCCAACCAGGATCAAGCATGATTACCACTTTAATCATTAATCATCATCATCATCATCATCATCATCATCATCACCATCAAGGAATACCAGGCATTTCCAAGTATGGCTAGGAAAAAAGCCTTGAAGTGAACCATAGTCAATCAGAGATGACAATACTGGGCTAATTGAAGCATTGGTCTAACCAGGGATGTAGAAACACCATAAAGTTATAGCAACTTGATACCACTTTAATTATCATGGTTCAACCAGACAGAATCTTGGCATTTGCAGTTTGGTGAGGCACCTGGAATTATCTGGTATGGAGCCCTAGTGCTGTAGTTAGGGTAAACAGACTGGAGTTCTACATTCCTCATGAATACTAGGATTCACAAGATCCATGTGGGTTAAAGGAGCACGAAGCTGCTATAATTCTGCAGTTTGGAAACAGTCTAAATATAAGGCAGCCTTTGAAGTTCCTAACATTACAGATAAATGCAAATAAGCAAATAATCCTCATTGACACTTATAGTGAAGAAAGGCACATAATCCAAACAAGAACTTTGTGAAACTTTCCAAAAGTTTGTTTAAAATGTCTTAAAATCTAGGCTAGTGGGACCAGAGATACTTCAGCATATATTTTACCTGGAAAACAGGTTGTAAGATGTTCCATTAGTGCTTCTTGTGTGACTTGCTTTCGCGCTGAGTTCATTGCAGAGATGGCCAAGCAAAGGATTTCCCCAAGTGGGATAAACTGTGATTGACTGATGGGAGACATACTGATGGGCGATACATCACCTACAGAAAGAAAAGAGACTTTTAGACAAGTACTTTGCTCAACTGTCACTAAGTTAGAATGACTCTATGGAGACAGAGTGGCAGTTGCATCATAATTTTCCTGTCTGTCTGTCTATCTTTCTTTCCCTCCCTCCCTTTTATACTTCACTTTTTCCCAAGACTGGGAGTGAAAGTGGCTTATAAAATACAGAAAATTACAATAAAAACAGGTATAGTTAGAAACACACAAAAGCTGAGATTAGAACAGTGTTAAACTAGCAACAGAATCAAAACCACTTGAAATAAAGAGACCAAAAGCACATATTACCATGAAAAGCCCTTCTCTTGTTGACAATTTCAAAAAACTGAAACAGAAAGTTTCTCATTTGCCACCAAGAAGAGAGCAAAGAAGAAGCCATCCTAACTTCCTCAGGCAGAGAGAATTCAAAAGCCTTGAAGCAGCTATCAAACAGACCTTCTCCCACAAACATCAAACATGTCTGTGAAGGCAGTGGTGGAGGAAAGTGCCTCCTGTGACATTCTTAGACCTCAGGTAAAATCATGTGGGAAGATTTGGTTGTTCAGACAACCTGGATCTGAGCTGCATAGGTCAGAACCAATTTGCTGCCCAGAAACAGACTGGAAGCCAGTAGAACTGTTCCAACGGAGGAGTTGTGTGCTCCCTGCATCCAATCCTGGTCAGCAATCTGGCTGAAGTTATTTAGAACAGTTGAAGTTTTCAAATACTCTTCAAAGGCATGTAGGATGTAAGTAAGGCATGTATCACCAAGCCTAAGTTAAATGTCCCAAGGAATGGGTACGCTGGCACTCTGGATTTGAGTGTGCAAAATCTCTCCTGGCCACCACAGAAACCTGAGCATCCAGCTTTAGGGCTGAATCCAGGAGTATACCAAAACTGCCAACCTGTATCTTCAGAGGGAGTGTAAACCCATCCAGCATAGGGTGAATCCATATTTAATTATCTGTCTTCTGACTAATCAAGAGCACTTTTGTCCTGTTTAGATTAAGTTTCAATTTGTTCACTCTCATCCAGACCATTACTGCCAACAGGCAATGATTTACAACTGAGATAGTTCTAACAGATGGATTGAGACAGAAAGGAAAGATAGAGTTTGGTATCATTAGCACACTGGTGACACCTGGCTCCAAAACTCTGGACACCCTCTCGCAGTGATTTCACATATATGTTTAACAGCACTGAAGAAAAAACAATGACTCCAGAGTTGAACAGGAGTCCCCCAACAACATCTGGTGGGTTCGCCACTCTAAGAAGTAATGGAACCACTGTAATACAATGCCTCCAGGTCCCATTCCAGAGAGGTGGCCCTAAAAGATACCATGGTTGATGGTACTGAATGCCACAAGAGAAGCAACAAAGCCAACCACACTCCCCTTGTCCAGTTCCTCACAAAGGTCATCCACCAATGCGAGCAGAGCTGTTTCTGTCCCATAACTGGACGTGAAGCCAGACTGAATGTCTCATTCAGGAACTCATGGAATTGGTGAGCTACTACAGGCTCCTGCACCTTGCCCAAAACCAGAGTATTGTAGACAGGCTGATAATTATCCAGTAACATGGGAATGCAGGGAGTCTTTTTTCCACAAAGGCCTTACAACTGCCTCCTTCAGGAATACTGGAACAATGTCATGCTTGAGGCATTACACAACCCCATAACCCACCCAGCCAGTCCCCTTCCTCCACTTCCAAAGAACCATCTTCCCACAACATTGTTGTCTCTGCTAAGGTTCAGGGTGTGCCTGGCAGCATGAGCGGGGCTACGTATCACTTGGGACATAAAAACAGAATCCCTACTTTCTCCCAGCTGTTGTTACTGTGTGCCTTCAAATCATTTCCAACTTACGTGGACCCTAAGGCGACCCTACTGGGGGTTGAGAGTTCATGATGCGCCCAAGGCTATCCAGTGAGTTTCCACGGCTGAACAGGAATTGGACCCTGGTCTCCAGAGTTGTAGTCCAGCACTCAACAACTACACCACATTGGTGCTTGCTACCCACATTCAAATGTACACACTCAAACCTACAGAGTGTGGGACAGGGTCCCTGGCAAGGGAGGTGGAATTACAACTCTGCCTTCCTGCCCCCAAGTCCTGCTACTGCAGCAGCACAGAAAAATCTGGTAGGCAAAGATGAGTGAAATTCATACACCCCTTCCTCATCCAATGAGGTCTCTGTGATGCAGCCAGATCACTGTGCTCACAAAGGATCAAGTCCTGAATGGCAGATGTTTTCCTATTCACCAACCTTAGATTCACCCAGCAACATCTTCAACCCAGGGGTTGAAACCTTCACAATAAAAGTTAGAAAAATACCCTGTTTGCTGGCATATAAGACTCACTTCCCCCTCCCCGAAAAATACTGTTTGAAAATGGGATGCATCTTATATGCCAGCGTGTCTTGTACACCGGCAAACAGTATTTGCTGACATATAAATGGGGTGTGTCTTCTACTCTGGTGTTTCTTATACGCCGGCAAATATAGTAATAATTTACAATATGGAAACATACTGAATTTCAAATCATAATTTTAAAGAAAGTGAACTTGGGGAGGGGTTAAAGTACGTGTTAACTACCATTGTATTTATGTATTTAAATATATTTGTATACTGACCCTGAACATAACATTATTAGGGTAGCTTGCAGTAAACAAACATACACATAACTTAAACACAAAATACATGAAATTATAAAATGATGCAATATTAAATACAACCTTGAAACAAAACTCTTTTCATGTTTTAAGTATGTATTACAAAACAGAGAGATGGATAATTCTTGAAAACTCTAAATAACAGAGGACTTGCATACAGCTGCTCACTTTATCAGTGGTATCAAAAATTCAATGGCAAGGATTTAGAAAAGATTACCCCTCCCCACAATTACTCATTTAAGAAGTAACAATGTGGAGAAGCCAACAGGAAAAAAAAATCAATGTCCAGAAAATCTACGTAGCTTTTCCAGGTATCAACAGAGATAAGTTATAAGGAAACAAACATCAGGTAACAGCAATATTGTATTTATCCACACTGACACATGTAGATCACTTCCAAATAGGTCCACTGATAATCAAAAATGATATGCAACAATTTGTTATGATAAACAATTTCAGAAGCAAAAGTAATATGATCCCAATATTTGTGTCTGAGTAGTACCATATGAGACTATAAAGATGGATAGCTTTTACAGTTAAGGCTCCTGGTACCAAAATAATCCCCTTCTCATAGAAAACATGAGAGAGAGATATGAAAGAGGAAGAAATCTAACCTAACCTTCTTCCTTAAATCTAGTTTTCAGTGTACAAGGAGAAAATTTCATCCTGTAGGCTCTTCGGCAGCTGCAGTCTGAAGTAGTAGAGGTTATTGTGTACGGGAAATGTAGACGTATGCAATAACTTCTCCCCAGATGATTCCTACATTATATCTATATTTAACATGCACAGCACTGAAGAAGTATATAAACTTGAAAACTCTTTCACCAACAAGGAATAGCCAGTAAGAGAATAGTCTTCTTGGTTTAAATTCATTTTAGAGATGGATTTTCATTTTAAAAGGCATAATCACAGCACATGGTTTATTCTCACCAGATGGTTTGCCTGATGTCATTCTCCTACACCAGGGTCCTGATTCATATAGGTGATCTCATTCCTACAAGCTGCTTTAAAAAAAAAAAAAATTTCATGCATTAAGCAAATAACTGTACGTCCAGTTCACTGAATAAATGGTTGCATGTCCAGTTTGCCCTATCAATTTGCTAACGCTACTTTGTAATTTTAGCTGCTACCTTCATCTGTACTGGTTTTTAATAGTTTCAATCCCTGATATGTTCTGTGGGTAATTTTAAAACTGAACACAAATTTTCTTAATAAATTAAAAATAGAAATCCTGATATCTTACTATCAACACCAAGGAAACCTGATTCTGTCCTGATTGATTAGAACAATCTTCCAGATAAGTACAAGGCATTGGAATGGCCACAAAATATTTATTTATCTAAACTATTTGCAGATCTTTTTTTTCCTTGACAGCTCTAAATGGCTACAATAAATCAAAAGACTTCAAATTTTTCAAACCAAAAAACCAGATAAAAAGCAATCAAGCTAAAGAACGCCCATTATGGCCTAAATCCATTTTTTGTCTCAATTAGAATGGATCCATTTAAACCAATGAGCATATGGTAAGTCAACATTTACAACATTTAGATTCAGGAGAACAATGGATTTAGGTCAAGAAGTCTAACCAGTCCAAACACAAGTGGAAAGGAAAATCCTTTATAATTTCTGAAACAACAACAAAAATTAGGTTTTCCTAATATCTTCAGGCAAGAGCTACTAGAATTTACTGCCTATCTCAATAAACATCTGGCTGTTACTGTTTTCATGTGCCACAACAATGAACAACAACTGATGTTCGCCAGCCTGTGGCCCTATGAAGGCAAATATAGTCCTTCAGGTACTAGGCCCTCAGACAATATATGCTATCTCTAAAAAAAGCACTGAACCTAAAAACACATAGGTAGTACCTGTAACTTGTTTAAAACACACTGCTCCAAGTCCTCCAGAACCTTAGAAAACCTGAGGACAGGAGTCTATATGCTGGAGGGAAATGATGTCAGGGCACAACTTGCTACTGCCACATTGAACCTTCTATGTCG
The DNA here is from genome assembly GCA_948474755.1 of Ctenosaura bakeri. Taxonomy (NCBI): domain Eukaryota; kingdom Metazoa; phylum Chordata; class Lepidosauria; order Squamata; family Iguanidae; genus Ctenosaura; species Ctenosaura bakeri. Next base: position 693,032 of record CAOLHI010000054.1, on the reverse strand, counting down.
TATCTTCTACAAAAGAAAAGCAAAAGGAAGGCAGCCATAGAACAGCAGTTATACCACAGCATATACTCTTCCTGAGTATTCTGAAAATGATGGAGTCCCTCAGGTATTTGGGAACAGTGCCCTTGCAAAGAAAGATGCTCTGAGCAGGTATTAACCTAGCCATGAAAACAGTTTAGCTTCAGGTCTACTATCGCTATACTCCTCCTCAGTACACCACAATTTCACAAAACTGGCCAAAACAGAACTTGGAACAGCCCCTACAAATTCCATGAAGTTATAAACTGAACCAGACAAATACTCAGCATTGAGTAAATAACACTAAGCTAAGGTATACTGTAAGAGCAGTGTGTTTTTAGGGAAGAATGAAATACAAAGTCAAGAATGCAAATACAAAGTCAAGATTGAATATTAAGAAAACAAAAATGGGGACCATAATTTGTACAACAAAAGTAAATGATGGAGACATCAAAACAGTTAGATTTTCTAGATCTTAGCTCAATCATAAATCAAACTAGAGACTGTCGTCAAGAAATCAGAAGAACACAAAGACAGCCTGCGGGCCTATGAAGGCAAGGAATCAGGAATCAGGCAAATTCCTCAAGTATAAAGATAAATAATTAAAGGAGAAATTCAGAATAATCTTGCTGTTGTTGTGTGCCTTCAAGTCATTCCTGACTTACAGAGACCCTAAGGCAAATCTATCACAGGGTTTTCTGGTTGAGAATGTGTGACATGCCCAAGGTCACCCGGTGGGTTTCTATGGCCAAGCAGGGAGTTGAGCATTGATCTCCAGGGTCATTGTCCAACGCTCAAAACACTGCTGGCTCTCCAGAATAATCTGTGTCATAGTATTTCCAACTTCCCTGTATGGTTTTGAAATCTGTGCAGTGAAGAAAGCTGATAGGAAGAGAATTAACACATTTTTAATGTGATGGAGGCGACTTCTACGGATCCTGCGAATGATCAAAAATATACACAAATGGATCCTGAAGCAAGTCAAGCCCAAATTCTCACTGAAAGCCAAAATAACGAAACTGAAATTATCATACTCTGGGCAATGAACTGAACTGATAGACTCACTGAAAAGTTGATAATGTTCATTAAAGTGGAAAGCAGAAGGAAAAGAGAACAATCAGATGGACGGAAAGACAGGTTGATTCAATAAAGGAGGCCCTGAAATTACAAGACTTAAACAGGGCTGTGGATCATAGAGGTTTCTCATTCATAGGATTACAATCAGTCAAGGCCATGTGAAGGCAAACAGCAACCACAGAGTCAAATCTTTTACTGGTTCATAGAAGGAAGCATTCTCATTTCACATAAATGATCTGTGCATTATTTATAGATACTTGCTCCATCTAGGGACATATTGAGGAAGGCTTTCCTGCCTATATCCCAAGAAAGAAAGGGATTCACACGTGGCACTGTGTAGGCAATATCTCTATCAGATCTAATAGCAATGATTGCAATCATTGCTCTTTGTCTTTAAAGCAAGTTCAGCCCTCCTCCTCATTTCTCTGACAAAGTAGGAATGTTTTCTTAAAGACATATTCCACATGTGTAGGCCCACCTGTTCTCCACATGCTGCTCTACATTGGATTTGGAAGGACTGTGTTCATGAGTATAAATACATTAAGACAGGGGCTACTACCAAACTGAACACAGTCATTACAACAGGCTTACGGACACTTGACTTAGTGTGCTGGGTACTTAGTACAGGAGTACCTGTGTTATACTGCTGCAGCAAAACAAAAAAGAGATTTTCTGTACTGGTTTGTGACAAGAGCGTTTGGTTGTGTGACTGGATATGCATCTAATACTTCTAGTCCAATTAAAGAATTTTGTACAAATACTACCAAACAGAGTGTTTTTTGAATACCTGGAAATTATTTTGATTTGGCCACTGTAAACACTTAACACCAGTTATAAAGTCAGATGGAAAGGTTGATAAATGTTTATGTTAGCCTACTTGCTCCTATCTCCTAAAAGCTTGTCGTAATTAATTCCTTTTAATTCCTTCAAAAAATAGTAGTTCTTGTTTATCATGACATGGCAATCCTCATCTTCACTGCTACTGCCAGAATTAATTCTACAGGTACTCTAAAGTTGTCTACAAAGTATCTAAGAGACAATACGTGACTCCTTCTCTAAAACACAAATGTATTAGTAAAACTCACATAAACAAAACAACAGTGAAACAATGAAGCTCTTTCCTATAGAGGTACTAATCTGCTATATTTTATCTCAAATACCTCTTGGGATCAAGAAATTATGCTTCCATTGCGCATTTTGAAATGTTCAGGAGAAAAAGCTTTGATTTTCAACTTAATTGATCATCACAACAAACACGCTTTTCAGAACCTTAAATAAATATTTGCTATATTCTTTTAGGGAAAAGACCAATTTAAAAAAATGCAATTTTTGATCTTAATAAAAAAGTTTGGTTTCTGAATACCACAACTCTTGGGTGGAGGTGGAAAATCAACCATATGGCTCAGATTAACTAGCTTCTTTTGAAATCACATTATGATATTCAACTTACAAATGTTTATGTTCCAAATTAAAGGGCAAGCTAGGAACTACAGGGAAAAATGCTTTTGCAACCAGACTACATATTTTGTACTAAGCTCCAACAAAGAGCTTCCTTGCCACTGCTACTAAAAAAAAAACAAAAAACAAAAAAACAACACTCAACCTAAAACACTTCGTGATGCCTTCTTATTACACTAAGTAAGTTATCTGAAGATGTCCACTACATAGAACTTGCTTGAGAAAACGAGATGCTTCTTCTAGGTGCCAAATAACTTCAAAACAGAATCTTATTTTAATGACAAAGCTATTGTGCAACACTCCAACAATCATGCGTCACCACCCTGTTTTGTAGATAGGAAAAAGAAAGTCTACGGTATATGTAGAGTATAAGTTGGTCCCCCACATTTGTGGATTGGACCCTGGGTGCTAGTTCTCCCCACCATGTCTTCTTCCCGCAGACATTTTGATATTTGCTGTCAAACGCATTTGATATCATACGCACACATTTTGATATTTGATATCAAAATATCAGTTTGATATTTGATGTCAGTTTGACATTTTGAGAAACTGCAATGCACACATAAAAGCAAGTAAATTCCTGGGAAATGTTTTACCAAAAATATTATCCATTAAGGGGTTTTGCACAGGTGCAAATACCCAATTGTGTGATTCACAGAGACCACAAAGAAGAGCTTAACACAATGTCATTGGGGCTTAGTGTTCTGCTATTTTATGGCAAGCATGGCGAAACATGTCTAACCCTAGTAAGAGAATCACCCAGACAACTGTGCTGCACTTTGGAGTTGTTCACACTGCTCCTTACCCCAGTTCCAAGGTGTAGTAGAAAGTTTATGGTTATTATTTTGGTACTGGGCTCCCGGCTGCTAAGGAAGGACTTCAGGCTTTTTTTGACACATACTTTTTATGAAATACATTTTATTTTTTTTAAAGTGCATTTTAAAGTGTCTGCCTAGATTTCAATGAAACACAGGGTTCATTACCATAGTATTTTAGACACAGGTTCTTGAACAGCAGTATGGGACAATGAACTTTATTAACATTAAAAACAGACACATCTGGATCAGAAAGTTAGAACAAACATGCGTTCCTGGCTTTACTGTTATTATACCAGATTTGCTACTGTAATGGCTATTTGGCTTGAAATCCTGGAAGCTGAAGAGGTATTTTTTTTCTTTGGGTTTTCTCCTTGCTCCGCCAACCTGTTGCTCAATTATTGATTTAATCTATTAATCTGTTTTCTATTTTAATTGCTATCTATCTGTATTTTCTATTTAAGTTGGAGCTCTTTTCAATCTTTTTGCCTTTCTTGGAATGATCATGATATTATGATTTTTGTTAAAAAGTTAAAAACTTACAATAAGAAGGTAATAAACCCCACCACAAATAAAACTACAGTACAAAGGAATAATCTACTAATGTATCCCTTCAATGTATCCCTTCAATGTATACCTTCACCGTCAGTGAATCTTAATTTTAACCTTAAATTTAAGAATGGATGAGCCACTGGGAATGCCTAATAATTGAAAGAGGGGTTCATTCTGTCTGTTTGAATGCACACGATTAACTTTATGCATAGATATTTCAAACATGGTTACCAGATCCTGTTGATTACATGCAATCAAATGAGTAAGATGTTCTGATTATTAAACTGGCTAGTTATGCAAACACAAAGCCACAACAAGATTCCAGCTCTTGCCAATTCACTCGTATTTGCTGGCCTATAAGATGCACCTCATTTATACACTGGCAAGTACTATTTGCCAGCATATGAGACGCACTCCATTTTCAAACAGAATTTTTTGGGGAAAAAGTGAGTCTTATATGTCAACAAATACAGTATATTATATTTCTTGGTAGTTTTCTCTTTTTGCTATTTGTGTGTGCATGTGTCATGCTTAAAATTAATTTATATGCATAAATAATAAATCAGTAGTTTAGTCTAGATTCTTGAGATCTGCGTTTTAAAAACTTCTGTTTAGGTGAAGATATTGTCCTATAATCTAGATGTGAATTATAACGGCTCTCAACTCTCTCAAGGGTTCGGGGCACAGAACCCTCACGAAAGTTAACAAATTCCCATTCCCTTCAAGGGGTCTTCCCGCATCCCCTTCACATGCATTTCGTCCCAGTTCAGTGCCTTCCAGGTCCCCAGGCAAGTGCATACGCGCCTTCCCCCATTCACTTATGTTTCACCCAGGCATGCTGCCTTCCAGGTGCCTGAGTGATAGGCAAGTGAATAGAAGGGGCCGTGACACAACCAGAAAAGGCATATGTGTGAGGATGCCCTCTGCCATTCACTTGCCTTTTGCCCAAGTCTGTGGAAGGAAGACATGTGTGCCCACGTACAAGACAGGAGAATGGGAGGTGGAGAATGGGGGAGGCATGCTGGCACCTCGTAAATAATCAAGTTTGCGAAGATCAAACTCGTAAATGTGGAAAGAGAACTGTAATATCTTTAAAGCTTTCAGAATCACCAAGACAGTTGCCTATACCAGATCATAAGTAACACTATTTATAATGTAAATTAATCTTCATTCACCTGTACAAAAAAATTGCCTTCAGTGAAATTTTGGAAATTTTCTGACTCCATGACAACTTCTAATGTATTTCTGGAGATTAAAATACTCCATGCCCACAGGACTATTTATGGATGTAGAATAGGTATATAAAGAACATTTGCAAATGTTCTTTCCTTGATGAGAAAGCATTTCTCAAAGCCCTCAACACCAATAAATTGCTGTGCAAGTTTTCAGTTTTGTGAGAAATCCATTTGTCTAACTCCTCCCCCAGTTTATTTTCTGCAAAACAAACCGAAGTCTTCTGTGAAAAGTTGTCTGTTTTGTGCAAAAGCACTGTTTTGTGAAAAAAACAATGGCTAGAATTATGCTTTTTGTTGGCATAATGGTTCACGAGCCTGGCACTGTTTGCAAGGGTGTACAGCAGCATGAAGAAGGCAGAGAAAACTGTCGCCACTGAAAGAACAATCTTCCCCACCAACAGAAAAGTGTTCTGCCCTGATAGGAGCAGCTTCTTCTGACTTCCCTACCTCCATTCGCACTGTGGCCACAGTTATCTTGCTCTTCTCACAGCCACTGTATTAGCCTACAGGAGTTACACTAGCCAACAGTCTCTCAGCCCTTGTTTCTTGTACAAATGGGTTAGTCCCCAAAAGTATAAAATGTGAAAAACTATTCAAAAATTGTACAAAGGCTCTTGTAATTTTGTCTAGTGGGAAGAAAAAATACATTGTGAATTCAAAATATTACAAAAATGGACAGAAAACTCGGAAGGTCATCCACTGTTTATTTAAAAAAAAAACTGTAGGAGCTAGCATTACACAACTCTCATGCGCGATGGTATATAAATTTCTCACCTGATAATAATTCCTGCTAAGGAAAAGGCCCCTCCCAAATTATTCTTGGTGCCAATTATTTTACAGACAACTAAAGAATCTCACTTGTATGCTGCGGGATTCTTTTTTAGTTTTATATTATATTATATAAATGACAAAGACAAAATATATACCTTATGAAACAGCAGTATTATTTATAACTATAAGTAGACAGTTTCAAATATCTTCTTATCCTTCCTCCATTCCCCCTCAAGAATGGTATACCATGTCCTGGTTCTATCTGCTGCCCTATTGCAGAAGTAACAGTCAGGGCAGGTGTATCACTTAATCTGAGTAGTACCAATGTATACTAGGTCTTTGGCTAGCAGACATTTTACCCACTATAAACTGGTGAAAAAACTGTCTCTCTCCAGAGTTCATCCAGTGTGAAAATATAGCTCAACTAGTTTTGTCAGTACACTATGACCAACCTAAGTTTCTCATGATGTACCCAGTTTGCCTGCATACATATCCTCCCTTCAAAGGCTATGATGCCTTACAACTGTAGTATAACCACACTTTTATACTGTATTTCACTGGCTAACTTGACTTCTGAGATCAACCAGTTGTTCATTAATGGTTAGATCTTACATGCACCACATCTGAAGTTGCTGTATAAACATGGGCCATGACTGCACTACACTGTTATAGTACAATTATTCCACTTTCAACATCCTATGGAATCCTGGGGTATGCCATTAGAGAGGGTCATTTAGGATTCCCAGCCACAGAGCTCTTTGGCCTCTGTAAACTACAAACCCCAGAATTCCACAGGATGTTGAAAATGGAATAATAGCACTATAACAGTGTAGTGTGGAAATGGCCAAAGTCTACATATCCAGCCAGTATAGCAGTGATTCTCCACATATTTCTCCTTTCCCCGTTGGCAAACGTTCAGTACTTCGCGAGTATATAAAATCTCATCAGGCTCATTATTGTTCTGAGGTTGCAGCACCCTTAAACTAGATGCCACAGTTCCTCCGAGTATCCTTGCCTTTTATGACATCTGTGTATGTACTTGGCCCTTCTTGGATCAAATGAGCATACACTTGCTGCCTATTCCTCACTGAGGCAGAAGGAGAGGTTATTCCTTATCTACTTACTCACACCAGTTTCTCTGCAACATGATGGAAAAACAAAATGGCACAGGACATTTTGTATCACAATGTCATGACTCCTCTAGAGTCAAAAGAGTGTAGATCCCCCAAACCAGAGACTGGAGGGGTGCTTACTGCCCCTGCAGACTCAGAAGCCTTAGAAGACTTGACACTGCATCACTGGATAGAATTAGTTCAGCTCAGAACTAGGGGTGAAGTTCCACCCCAGTCCACAAAACAATATCACTTGCAGGCACAAGCTCAGCTGAAATGTTCAGCTTCAAGGAAGGACTTCTCAAATGTGGAAGCTTCCTTGGAGTAGAGAGAGTTGGAACGTCAGCAGCTGAGATTTGGGTGGGGCTCCAGTAGGTCATCAATGTAAGTCTCACTGCAGGGTAGTAGAAATGTTGGAAATAATGCTATTTCAAGCCTTCTGTCCTTTGCTGGCAAACCTTGTATTATGAAATCTTGTTGAAATTGATCTACCAGTGGCTGACCACGGACTGTGCTTGCCTTTGGCACCTGGAACCTCCCTATTTATTTGTTCCTTGGGACTCTACACATTAGAATCTGTATTATTATTGCTTGGCTTTGGATCCTCCCCAACTGTTATATGTTTCTTCTCTGCATAACTTGATTTTTACCTTGGCACTTCTTATGATTTTCTTTCTGGATTCTCCCTGTCTGCCTTATCTACCTATGTAGAAGACCCTTATTAGCCCTTGACCTGAACAGAAAAGTCAGTAACAAAACATAGTAGATTGGTTGAGACTTTTTTCTGTCCAGTTGTTTTTTGTTTGTTTGTTTTTTGGTCTCCTGGGAAAACTACATTGCAATGGGCTGAAACAGATTTTGCTGCTTAAAATTCTTGATGTTGTCATGTCTAAAAAAACAAAACCCCACTAAAGGATCCTATCTATTTGGATGAAGCTTGACCGACAATCTGCCTGAAGTTTATGTTGATTTACCAATGACTGTTTTACAATACACTGGTGACGGGCTATCAGTACCAGAAAATTTATTCATATACACATTTTAATTACTTCCTAACTGTAATTGGTGCATCTTTTCTGGGGGGGGGGATTGAAATAGTCCAAGAAAGTAATTTATGAAATCTCCAAAGAAACATTTTGAGTTAAATTTAAGTTAAAAAGCATGAACAGTTCAGCAACTCTGTTTGAAGAACTTGCCAACTGATTTTAACTGATAATAAATAGATCCATTTATTTTTCAGCAGAAAGTTTACACAGCTTATGACTAAACTCAAAATGTTCATGGTTGAAGAAATTAGGTCTTTTAAGGCTTCTTCAAATCTAATCACATTTTCAAATCTGCTTATGTCATCTTCCAAGGATTCTATTTGATTCTATTTGATCTCCAGCCTGGTATTTTCCCTTTCGCAATTCTCTTGATTTTTAAAATAAAACAAACCGAACTCTGAGAAAAAGCCTTCCCAGGATCTCAAATAACAAACTAACTATAGTGTAGCAGTATAGTAGCAACAGAATATTATGAGTTCTATGTGTGTGCACTTCCACAGACCCAGTGAAAATACAGTCAGCCCTCCACATTTGCAAGTTTCACTTGTGCAGATTTATTCATGGATTATTTGCAGTCACCTCTGCTGCCTCCCTATGGCATTTTTAATAGGGACTGCAAGCCTCATGAGACTGTGTAACTGCAACAAAGCTAGTAAGACCCTATTGAAAATGGTATGGGGCAGCAGTAGAGACGGTATTAAGTCCCACCAGCCAGCCACTTCTGCCTTATGAAGGAACTTGATGCCTAAAAGGAATCCACAGTGGGTTGAATATGGTGATCATATCTTTTTTGTTTGTTAAATATGGTGTGGGAGGGCCTAGAGTTATTCACGTTTTTTTTTTCACTTTCACGGGGGTCCTGTGTCCCTAAAGCTAGCGAATGTGGGGAGATGGCTATGTAATTGTTACATGATGAATCTATACCAACATACTGTGATGTAGATTGCTCCTCTCGAACCTGCTCTACTCCAGGATACTCTAATCTAGTACTGTCCAAGGTGGTGTGGTCCCTGGATCCATGCTGGTCCTGAGTCATCAGCTGTTACATCCATGAAGGGTTTCCAGAAAAGAAGGAAACTGAAGTAATCAACAGACACACGTACAGTACCAATACCTACCACATGGGAATTAAAAACACTACTGGCCACCTACATCAGATAGGTTGAAGAATTATTCTAGTCCATTTCTCACTGTTCTTCCATTAACACATTCCCACTCCACTGTCATATACTTAGTCAGCATCTTGCGGACATGTTACATGCCCAGATTTCACTGGGCTGGTTAATGTTTTCTTTTTCTTTTTTAAAAAAAAATCTTTTGAAAACTCTGGGAATTTTCCTCTTGATATATCCCCTCTTGTGCATTTTGGCTAGCACTCAGAAAAGGAGGTTCACTATTAGTTTATAAGGTGAGAACAGGAGGGTATGTAATGAATTGGTTTGTGTGCCACAAGGAGAAAGAGAAATATGGGAATATTCTGCTAAAGAAATTCTGGTGTTTTTTTTAAGGGAGAGGAGAAAATAGACAACTTTCAGAGTCTTGCAGGGATTGAATGTGAATGCCTTTTTGTATTCCAGACTTAAGCCACCCAAAAGAAACTGTACAACGCAAGCTAACTCTTCTCTCTTTGCCAAACAACGTTCTAGAAACTTCATTGCTTCAAGAACTATATCTCTTACAAACCACGAAATTTTGAGCTATGTCACTGTCTTAACAGGCACTTGAATAGTGCAGTAATAAATGCTACAAAAATTATATAAAGAAAAATGATATCATAATTACTATCTCTGCTCCTTTAAAGATGATATCATAACATAGTTCAGAAAAATATATTGACCTTCTTGGTGTGGAGCAAACAAAGGCCATCACATGGATTAAAAATAATGCCTAGGTTCAAAAATATAATACATAGTATTTGGGTTTTCAATAACTGACAAATATTCTCAACATGAAGACGTCTAATGTATCTAACAATGTATTTACATTTTAAAAGACAAAATACCAATGTCATAAACAGTGTTTCATAATGCTCCTACTTTTTAAAGAAATGTGGAAACTATAGGACCTTGACACACTATTAAATAAAATAAATAAAAAGCTGATCTCTCACAAGGTAATTTGGTTATTTTCTTAAAGAAGCAGCATATATCAATAGTCTCTTTTTTTCTTTAGTCATAGAGTAGTTGATAGGTAATGCTCTCCATTGGAAAAAAAAATGGGTAAAAAAGGCCCAAAATGACAAACTGCTGCTCCTAGAAGAGTAGTTTACCTCTTAACAACTCTCCAGTTCTCACTTCCAGTATCTCAAATTGCTCAAAAATCACCCACAAAACCTATAGTTTGGAACCAGATGTAGGCTTCCAGTCACTCCAGGTGCCACGCTGGGCTTATTTTCGGCTGGAAATAGAGTAAGGTAGCCCAGTGTGGGTTGGTAGTGGCAAAAATTAGCCCCATGACTGGATGCAATCCTAGGGGCTACCTGAAGCTCCAGTAGGACCTCCCAATCATTAATTCCATAAACTCACATGGCTAAATCCAACGTTTAATTCTACCTAGAGTAAACTCAATTATATGAATGGGGCTTGCTAGCTACAACCAACTGAGGTACCACTAATTTCAACCAGTCTCCTCTACATAGAACTAATCTTGGATTTAATTGATGGCTTTCAGAACAAGAGAATAAACATTTGTTTAAAATTTTTACGGTTAGATCCTGGCTTAGTCATACTTAGAGGTGGTGAAATCAACAGGACTTGAGTTAGCCATACTTTGCTTATGTTCCATTGCATTCAACTAAAGTACTGGTACTTTAACATTCACATTTTCTTTTTTTTAATATAGAAAAATAGAATAGGATGAAAAATTTCAAATTAAATTATTCCAGAATTTTAAAAATAGTGCATGCACAAATCACAAAATATACTAAGAGTATTCTTTATCCTCTTGTACACATGGTTCCATGCTTTAAAAAAACTGCAATACAGAGACAATAATAACAGTGTAAAGGCTTATGTCAGAGTAAAGTAGAAGACAAATGTGGTTTTATAATAGATATGTCTTACCTTCAAGTTAGGCTACAGGTAAGAACTCAATATAAGTTGATCAGATCTAAATTGACTGCACCGATTACAGTGTCTAGGTAAGCAGAGTAGATATTAATCCATCAAAAAGTAGTTCGCAAAAGCATTGCTCCTTCATTGGAAAGGTCTTTAAAATTGTGTCTTCCCATACAGGACATCTGCAGTAAAATATCCTGTATGTTCAACACTTCTAGACCAGTAGGATTATCTACCTTGTAGTCCTACTGTCTGGAATGGAGGCACTCACAATAATGAGAAAAGCAATACTCCACTGCAATGCTTCAGGATTCTGCAGAATCATTTTCTGTTTGGCACTCTGCAAAGTGAAGTCATACAGAAGGACTGGCCAACCTTACTTCTCACTATGGTACCCAGACTTCTTTGTAAACTAAAATGAGTAATTGATCTGGGCAATGCTATACAACCTTGTTCCAGGTTTTTGAGAGTGTTAAGCACATAATTCTTTGCTTCTGCAATTCAGCTTTTGGAAAACTGCCTAGCTGTACTTTGTATATGAAACCAAATAGCTGACATGGCAGAAAGAGCTCATTATAGGCATCGTCATCACTTACTGGTTACAAATCTTACCAACAACCCAACAATATTCTTCAAAGCTTAAATAAAGGACTCTAGAATTTGCTAAAGATCTAAGGTCTGAAATCACCACATCCATACATAAATCAGAGGAAAAAAATCACTTGCCATCTTTTCTGTATCTAGATACCTAACTGCTAAAAGCAACTGCAGAGCTCATGAGCTGCACAGAATTCTGTGAACCAAAACTGCTCTGGAATTAGGTTTGCCAAGGATTCAAAATAGGTGAACAAGTCATTGCAGGCTCACTTCTCATTCTCCTGTTCACTTTTTTATGGATGTACCACAGAGAAAGCCTTGAAACCATACCTGTAAAATGAGAGAAAACATCAAACAGCTTCAGAGATGGGCAGTTGGTGAAAGCGCTGCTTCTCTTGTTCCTGACAAAGTATGTAACATTCAGAATGAGGTCACTGTGTGAGGTTATTCTGAATGTGAGATTTGTATTTGCTTGGCTAGGGTCTGCTAAATATTGAGAATTGAGCGGTAGGGAGAGTAAATGCAGGCCTGGGCGTATAAGAAGCTGGACTGCAGCCATGAAAACATATTTTCTGTTCTGTGTAAGGGGGCTTGGGAGAATATAATACTGAGCAGTTGGAAACTGCCTGTTCATAGTCTGCAGATGCACACAGCAGTACTTGGACGTAGATGGAGGTTAGGGGAAACTATTTAGTAAGGAACAGCCAACAGTTATATGAAGCCAATGTGACCACAGAATCAAAGATTTCTCAGGACTGTCAGCCCACAATGCAGCTTGTGGAGTGCATGATTTTTATATTCACCAAAAAGTTTCCTGCTATCATTCTGTACAAAACTCTCTTCTCCCAACCTCTCTGCATTTTAGCAACTGTGTTTAATCCTTAAGGTTTTACAGGCAGTCGAGTTTCCTAATGCAGCCTTTGTCCACAATGATAGTAAAGTCCACCATATTTTTATTCAAGAGGGACGGAATTACAAAATGAAATAAAATTAAATTAAAGGACTTTTTTTTTTTAAAAAAAGTCCCTTTTAAGAAGCAAGGAAAAGGAAATGATCGCAAAGATCTTTCTGTGTTGTTTTGTTTGCTTTCTTGCATTTAACTAACCTTTACTTTCAAACAGCCCTTGAAAGATGCCTTGAGAACACACTTGCCAAGAAGTAAGTCCTGATGAAAACAGTAGGGCTTATTTAAATAGTGATAACACTGTGCTGCAAATTCCAGAAGCCTCTGATTTAAAAGATGACACAACAAACCTGCCACAAAATAACACTAAGTCTACGATGTGCTAAGAAACCGCCAGAGGGAGCATTCCTTTTAGCCAATATCTTCAAATGGAAATATATAGCTATGGCTCATAGTATTTAATTCTGTATTTAATTAACAGTATTTAATTCTGTTCTTACTTGCTAGAAGTTCCCAAAGAATTTGGAGTAAGAGAAGACGCACAGATGTAGAACATCTTCTATCTACTTTCTCATGAGTTATTCCTTGGGACAGTTCAAGAATCAAACTGTTCAGGAAAACATCTCTAAGGAAAGAAGATCCAGACTCTAATGCATCCATGATACTATTCCAAAACAGAGAATCCAACAGACACACAAAGGATCTTTCTGCACTGCACTGTTATACTGCTATTATTCCACTTTCAACATCCTGAGGAATACTGGGATTTGCAGTTTACTGAGACTAAAGAGCTCTTTTCCCTAAACTGCAAACCCCAGGATTCCATAGGATGTTGAAAGTAGAATAATAGCACTATAACAGTGTAGTGCGGAAAGCTCCACAGTTGCACAGAATAGCTACACACCAAAGTTTTGTTTATATCTGTCAGTTTCCAAAGGTCCTTATTAAAAGCAAACTTGTGCACTTTTTAAAAAAAATCAAAGATCAATAAATTGATGGGAAACAAAAGGCATTTTACTGACTGATAGAAAAATAATGGCAAAAGAAAAATGTTTCAGCTCAGTGGAATTACATCTCCATTTAACAAACAAGATAATCATAAGAACATATTTTTCCCATTCCTACAGTTCTATATACACAATAATCAAAATGAGATTAAAAAATTCTATCTATATCATTCTCTCTTGTAAAAGAATCATGATTTTTAATGCTATCCTCAAATTTAATTGGGCATTCAGGGACACTGACCCTATTTAGCAAATGGTATAGTTATTCAGAATCCATGGGACTTCACGCATTACATTTGTAATGGATAGTTCCCCTCTCCCCCAATCAGTGTAACGAGGAACATCAGGTGATGCAGGCTAATTTCAGAGGAACACAATGGCAAACAACCTCTGAACACTCCTTGCCTAAGAAAACCTATGAAATGCAGAGAGTAGCCATAAGTCAAAAGTAGATGTGTGTGCACATGCATGCGTGCGCACAGACACACCTCAACCTAGTAAGAAATAAACCCAGATTTGGCTCTCATGAATAAAAGTGCTCCTCTCATGCATGGAATGCTTATGATTTGATGAGGGAATCTTGCTAGCTGGTCAGGCAGAATTTGTATAAATTTCCCCTTCCCCAAATCTGTTTCACAGAGTTGGGAGACACTTGGAAACACTGTTGAAAGTGGCATGGTGGAGTACATGGAGAAATCACTTTCTCTTCATCAACAGGAGCATTTTGAGCACTAACTATACTCAAAAGCTGCTACTGCAGATGGAAGCAAACTCTGGGAGCAAACTAGAAAAATAAAATTACATTTTCTGTAGTAATTCATTTCTTGATCGGTTTCATGACTTCTCTATAGGTTTTGCACAGAATCCATGGTTCAGACTACGTAATGGAGAATTTGCTCCAGATAACAGAATAAAAAGAAATCCCTGATTTACATGCATACAACTGGTGATTTCAAGTTCAATCAAGAACCTGAATGTAATCTGTTAACCTGGCTACGGTACAGTTCTGTCCAGAGCTCAAAAAGTATTTAAATAAGAAAAGATACCATAAGTAATTTGGGGAGATAACATTTTGCACAATCCAGCAAAGAAAATATAGCCTTTTGCCTGTTTTTTGCTGGCATTCTAAACTCTAAGTACACTATAAACAACAGATTTCTAATTCTGAAGTATGCACAAACACAAATGCATATGAGAAACCATGTATTTCCAGTTCAAGAATTCATATAACAAGTTAGCAGAACTTCTGGTCCTGAGAAATGAAGACAATAATCTGACAAAAGTATGTATATGTATATGTATATGTATGTGTGTGTGTGTGTGTGTGTATATATATATATATATAAACCAAAGATTTCTGTTAAGTTTTTAATCATGTGTGGATTTCTCACAACAAAACACAACATTAGTGGGGTCTAAGCTAGCTAGTAAAAGATGCTCTAGAATTGGATTCAAAACTTTGTACTTTCAGGGATGGCCTTCCATATCAGCTAAGCTATCCTCTTCTGTTTACTGTCTTGCCCTTGCTGTTTGCCATCATTTTGCATACTGCAAACAGGCTGCACTAGAACACTAACCAGGGTTATCAGGGCTAATCTTTGCCCTGTCTGAATTGAGAATAAGTTGTCTTCTGCAACTGAAGAGTGATAAGAGCTGAGCAAACAGTACTGCAGACAAGCTTGTCTACCATTATGGATTTTCTCTAGGAAGAACTGTCATTCAGCTACTGAGGAATTCACTGTTTAATGGATTACTAACCTACAACATGCCCAGAAGATTCTGAGATTCCAAATTACACTCCAAGTTCCTGTGGTGCCTACCATATATATCACTGGCAGAATACTGCCGGGTAAGCCATTCCAGGGAACAATCTTCACTTGCTACTATGTTGTGGAGAGCATATTCAAGCTCTACCTATATCAGGGCTTTTAGATCTGGGATTTCTAGAAGCAGAAGAATAACTAGATCAGAGGCTTCTGGTCAGGAGGCAGAACAGGAGCAGACAACTCTGACAGATCTGGAAGCCAAACTGTCTCACAGCAGCATGCCCAGAAATGGCAAAAGCTCAAAAGTGGTGAACAGCCTATAGGAAATCACAAGGAACCTCAGTGTCTTTACATAGCTAGGCCAGTCCAGACTAAGGGCCCTATCACACTACACTGTTATAGCGCTATTATTCCACTTTAAATGCCATGGCAACATTTTCTGGAATTCTGCTAGTTTAGTAAGGCCCAAAAACTCTCTGGTCAAGAATTCTAAATGCTCCTCCCTAAACTTCAAATCCCAGGATTCCATAACATGAATTAGTTGAGTGCTAGCCCTATAACAGTATAGTGTGATAGAACCCTAAGACACATAAGAAAGATTCACATAAATCTTTCTGTGATTTACGTGAATATGCAGGCAGTTTTGTTGCAGCAATATGAGCTAGGCCCTTTCCTACCTCTCTTCACAAACATCCTTCAGTTTTGTTTTGTTTTGTTTTAAGAAATAATTGCATGTACAAATGTGCAAGGCAAGAGGTCCAACGCTTGAGGAGGGAGACTATCAAATCAACATCCTCATTTGCACTCAGGAGTTTCCCACATGTACATCTGTATGTAGAACTCTTCTGGATTTAATTGTCTACTTTTGTTTGGTAGGGTGCAGTGATCATCTGAGAGTAAATCCCACTGAAAACAATGAAACTACAATGAAATTGAGTAGAAAGGAACACTCTGTTAAACATTTTTTCAACAAAATTTCCCCCTCCCTGTTTATAGAAAAACACACTGAATACACATTGAAAATCTTCATTAATTATCAGTTTAGCGAAAAGCAGTAAGGAGAGTAATTCTAAGCATAGTTAAACCCCTCCAGAAAATTCAGAATTGTTGGTCAATTCTGACATTATTACATTTTTATCTCCCCTTATTTGAAAGAACACAGGGTGGCAAGACATCCTCACCCACTCAGAATAGACCAGTAACTGAGACTGTGACTTTTGAAAAAATCCAGTGAATCTCCTGGAAACCTGAACCTTAGTCTTCCTCCACTAAATCTGATCTAATGTCCCCTTGTCTGCTAACATGACATTAATCATCAGATATTTTTACTTGAATCATGCAGAAAGTGAGTTTATGACAGATCCCAAGGAACACTTCAGATATGAAGTAATCCAAATCTCACAGTTTCAATGACTAGCAGAAGAGATTTAAAATCAAACATATAAGTCTGCATAGAACATGAAAAAAAACTCTTTTTTTGTAAGAATACAGTTAAATACTGCTTCTACCACTTAAATACTGTTTTCTAGCTTCTATCAGTATTTTAGCTTATTCTCTTGAAGAATCTAGTACCTCTAGATTGCTCTCTTGCAACATAAGCTTTGGTGGATATTAGTCTACTTCTTCAGATGCCCTGATACAGTAAACTATTATTTTTGAAATTATAAAAACTAATAGCTTTGAAACCATTACTAAAGAAAAATTACCTCTAATATATTTGAGATGAATGGATAATCTAACTTTCTTACAGTATGATACACAGATGTAAACATAAACACCAATACGTGCATGAACTTACACGCAGTCTCCCTAAATCAGCAAGGAGATTTGCATGTGGACAAAGGTTTCATAGGTCCACTCCTGTTGCTGCAACACTGGGAGGAGAAAATTGTATTGTGCCCCTGGAATGGGATCACTGAGAGTTATGTTGTGAAAATTTCTGTCACCAGAAAATTTCTTTGTCTTCTCCTTATGCCTATGGACCAGCAACCTCCTGGATTTTCGATGTCTATACCAGATGTATGCACCCAAACAGCACTGTAACTTTCTGGGGACAGGAAAAACAACACATTTATTACTTTACTTTGACTGTGTTGCATGTTTTTTCTGGCCATTCACAGAACTTCCTGCTGAGCCATCCACACTTTTTCCTAAATAATAAAAGAACCAGAGAAAGAAGCTAAGAACAAACCCTGGATTCTATCTCAGATTACTGGAAGAGGAACAAACTAGAAAAAAGAAGCTGCCTGCTACCAGATGATACAGTGAACCAAGCAAGAAGCAAAGCCCTTATGCTTTGTTCTGCTAGTGTCAGTGAAAATGGGAGCTACTGAGCAATAGCAACCAGTATGCTGCTTGTTCATGACAAGCCAGGACTCCTGAGGATCTCTGGCTTGTTGTGTTGTGCAAATACACCTAGTCTCTTCACCCTCTAGTCTAATGTATGCCTTCCACATTTTTTGAAAAAAAAAAAATACTTTTCAGCACAGAGCTAGACAGTCCTTTACCTGGAAACAGGGGTAATATTATGGTAATACTGTTTTTGATGGATAGCAAAAGCAAAGTGTAAGAGCAAGGGTAAGGAATCACCTTTCTTCAGAGGGCTTCATTCTTTTGAGATAATGTTTCAGAAGCCATATGTCAGGATGAATAAGCACGGGATGACCAGTGGTGAGCAGGGCAAGAACTAAAACTGAGAGAAACCATTGCTTCTTCACTTTGATTCTTTGTGTCTCTGCCTCTTTTTACTTTAAATAAAGGAAACATACCCCACTCTCCAGCTGACACCCACTTTAGCTTCCCCCTCACTCATTGCCCACAAACAGGAGGTTACTGGGGGAGGTACAGTTCACTCTTGCCTTAGGTTTGAATTGAATTGATCTCTTGCCAAGAACCACATGAAATTAGGCTGAGGTCTACAGGATGTCCATCCCTCTGCCACAACATACTAGAGACTTAGAAGAGAACAAAAATATCCTTCATGAGCACTATCTGGCATGTCCACAAAATGCAAAAGCAAAGTCACTGGAGCAAGTGCAACATTCAAATGCTCAGGAGTAGATCCATGTTTTAGGTGGAAGTGCTGTGTCCTTTATTGTTTCTCTTTACCATTCTTTCATCTCTTGGATTTTACTAGCCTTATCGGGTTACACAAATTAAAATGAGGCGCATAAAAATTAAAGTGAGCAATTGTACATGCAAACCCGATCATGATGGAGCAGGCTGCTTTGCTTTATTTATGCAAGTGCTCAGTGAGAACAAACAGACGTGCAAGCAAATGATGCCTTCATACTATTTCTCTCAAAATGCAAGTAGAAGTAGATAGGCAATTATTTAAACAATGTAGGTATATCTACACATCTACATTTATATCATCTTCTTCTTCCACCTCTTTCATACAATAGGGGATCACCTGATGCACAGTCAACAAGTCTTCATCCTTTTAAAAAATAATGCAGCCATAGACCCATTACTGTCATTAGCTCAATGAACTAAGCTGTTCTCCAAACCACAAAACATCTTGGAACTATGTTTCCCACTGCACAGTGAGTTTGATTATTTATAGTTTTAAGTAGGTGTCTATTGTAAATTCTCACATACCCTACATGGAACTGAGCAACACAAATCCTAGCTATCTTAATAGTTATATAATGCTTTCTTTCCTTCCAAATGAGACCAAAAAAAGTAATTCCAAACTTCCTCCTCTCTTCCACCAACTCTTTTTCTCCTAATTTACAACGTCAGTTGTCAGCACACCTACAACTCTGTCGGAATTACATGGTTCTGCTGAAAGCGTCTCTTCCCAAATCACGTCAATCAGTCTGCCCGCAGATAAATCTTAAAATTGTTCTCCTACACTTTCCACATCTTACTTCATAAATCACATAAAATGTATAGAGGGCAAATAGTTCAAAAGGGAACAAAAAATAATCTACACTGCAGCCTTTCAAAGATCCAGTCCATAATCCCAAAAGATTCAAAAGCATTACCTCACCGCTGCTTTGAGACAAACTGAGCATTCACTTTGGGTCCTACCCAGCATTCCCCGGTCCACACAAAGACAACAGAGGTGTGACCAATCACATTGTGGCTAACAGGCGCTGTTTCAAAGCTCCCTCCCTACGCTGCCCATTGACACGCTAGCTGGCAGCCTGCTGAACTTGTCGTCATGGCAACACATCCCAGCTGCTCTCCACTGAGGCTTGTTACATTACTCAGTCCCCCTCCCCTTTCACCATTCACTTTTGCTAATTAAAAATGTAGGCCTATGTTTTGCACGGTGGAGGCAAACAAAAACAAAACAAGACGCCTCACTACGGACGAGCTGAGAGCGTACAATTAACAATAAGCAAAAGTCCTGCTGTAACCGATGAATGGACAGCTGCGCAGACCCGGACGCACAGAACTTGTCACCAAAGCTGGTCTTTGTTTTGCAGCAAACACGCACAGACCTAAAGACACTCCGCCCAGTTTCAAATCTTGTAGACGACGCTGAAATCAGTGCATTTGCCCTGTCTCTCTCAAGACATCATTTTCCCCCCCTCAAACTGACTGCTTTATAAAGGTCTTTCTTGACAGTCTTCTGAATGTCGAGAAAAGGACCAATAAAATTTCAATTGCCCTCAGGATAATGAAAGCAGGCATTGTGTGGGACAAGATCTTAGTTAAGCTGCCAATATAACTGAAGTGATAAAACTTTCAACATGCAGCCTTCGCAGCGACATTTGTCATTACATAGTTGTTGTTTTTTTAAAGAGTGCTGAACGTTACACATCCCTCAATGAACAAAAGCAAAGCTTATGCCAGCAATCCTACACAGACCTACTCAAGTAGGAGTAAAACCCACTAAACCATCCCAGACAAGTACTCCACCAACTGTCCTGCTGTTCTTTAATAGTTAGTTGATTGTAGTTAATGTGTTTTAGAGGGTTGGTTTTAGATGGGTTGGTGGGTGGGGAGGATTGGTTATGTTTTAATGCTTTTAATGTATTTAATGTGTTGTTGTAGTACCGCCTCGATCCATGGGGAGAGGCGGGATATAAATAATAATAATAATTATTATTATTATTATTCTCGTTGGGAATCACAGAAGTTCCTCCCTAACTGCGTGACTGGTATCCATGGTTTCACCTACCCGCAATCTGCTATGGTGCTGCTGGTGGCTGGGTTCTTGCTCTGCGTGGCCAGCCGAGACAGGCACATAGTGGGGCACGCCTGGGCTTCCCACACCTCTCTTGGCCTAGGAAAAGATGGACCCTCTTTCCTTGGTAGAGAGAGGCACACAAAGCCCAGCATGGCTCCATCCGTACTCCTCTTGGTCGAGGAAGGAGATGGATGCACCTTCCTCTGCAGAGAGATGCAGGTGAAGCCCGGCACAGCTCCCTTCCATGATTCTCTCCGAGGAGGGAGGAGATGAACATTCCTTCCTCAGTGGAGAGAGGCACGCAAAGCCCAACATGGCTCCCCTACGCACTTCTCTCAGCCAAGGAAAGAAATGGATGTTCCCTCCTCAGCAGAGAGGCAAGTGAAGCCCAGCATGGTTCCCCCCACAGCTCTCTTCATCAAGGAAGGAGACGGATGCTTCTTTCTCGATGGAGAGACGTACATGATGCACAGAATGTTATCCATGTTTTTTGCCATCCGTATTAAGTTTGGAAATGTATCCTGCGTGGATATGGGGGACCTACTCTATTCTTAAATAGACATACACAGGATTACTCTGTTAGAACAAAAAAAATGCAAGGTTTCCAAATGTGAAAAGGGAGCTAAGTTCTTTAAAAAGGGCAATAAAAGTCTTATATCGTGTAATTTAAGTATATGATTTTTTTAAAAAAAATCATGCGCTTACTATATTTAAATATATGCTTTTTAAAAAAAATCAAGTTTGGCCTGTAAAATGCTAATCGTTATGAGGAGGGAAATGTGGAAGAAAAATCTACAAATTGTACAAATGGGGTCAGGAATCATTCAGACCTCCAGGTGTTATTACAGACTCCAGCTCCCAGCACTCCTCAGTATAAGCTTGACTGGGTAGGGCTGCTGGAACTTGCAGAGCAACAACTTCTAGAAGACTGGAAAATTTCCAACTTTGGTATTAATCTTTGGTAGCAGTGCCTGAGACAGTGGTAAACTGTGGCACTCTTTGATTGTGTTCCAGACTGCAGCCTCTCTACTTTGTCACGTACCATTCAGTAGACACTAAGAATATACTCTCATCTATGTGTATACTTCCACAGTTCTGCTTCTGCTTCTTCATCTTGTTAAGGTGTGACTAAGTGACAAAATCCAGTATTCACTTCCATAGAGGTGGTCCCAGCACTCAAAACTTTGCGATGAGCATGAGGTAAACAGGATCTAACGAAGGGTGATGTGATTGCCTCTCCCTTTTGATGGAAACATGACTGTCTGCAAAGTGGATGATATCAAAGAAACACCAGCCATGTTGTCTAGTCGCTCATAATATGATGACCAGGGAATGAGGGACAGGAAGATGAGGGACTGGCTGAGGAGGAGTTAGGGAATGTTTGGGAAGGGAGCTATACTTCAAAGCTAGGAAAGATAATGGAATACAGGAGAATGTAGAACCAGTGTAATCAAATTTGAAATCTTCTTTGTTCCAAATTTCCCTCATGAAGAAGAATCATACGGATCCCCCAAACCCTGGATTACACCAAACTTTCTGAACTGCTATAATCATTGAGAGATCTACTGCGAGGTCCCCCCTGTTTTAATGGACTAAGGGCTAGAGGTAGCCAGTCCAGGCAGGACTGTTCCAGAGTCCTGGAAACTGAGACAGGAAACAAGAGATCAGATATAAATTTATATCTGATATAAATTATATCAGATATAAATTTATACTGCCCCCCTTTCCCAGAATCCTTTAACAAGAGTTATAGTTCAAAATATGTGGAACACCAAGTACCTCCCAGTCTGGTTTGAGCAGGAGGGTTAGGTGGAATAAATCTGACCTAAATACAATCTGATGTGCTTGAGTTTTGCATTTCAGTTTATCACATTTTACAGCATCCCTATAACTTCTTTTTAAAAAATCAGCGCTGCAGCCTATATATTTCAAATCCCTCAGACACTAGGAAATCCTGCAGCCCCATCAGAGACAGGGAATTGTTGTTGTTGTTGATGTGTGACTTCAAGTCTTTTCTTACTTATGGAGACCCAAAAGTGAACCTATCACAGGAGTGTATTTTGGCAAGATTTGTTCAGAGGGGATTTGCCCCTGCTTTCCTCTAAGACGGAGAAAGCATGACTTGCTCAATGGCATACAGTGGTCTTCCATGGCTGAGAAGGAATTCAAACTCTAGTCTTCAGAGTCATAGTCCAATGCTCAAACCACAGAGAAACAAAACTCTCTGTGCACCAGTAAAGTATCTGCCTAATCCATCAAACTGCTTGGTTAAGTGATAGGCAGCTTTACTGTGCACCAGTAAAGTATCTGCCTAATCCATCAAACTGCTTGGTTAAGTGATAGGCAGCTAGACTAACTTTCCTATCTCTGCTTACTTCCATTTTGGTAAAGTATATAGGCCAAAGCTTTCCAAACCTTTCCTGTTGGTGACACACTTTTTAGACACGCATCATTTTGCAACACAGCAATTTTAGTGTTACTAGCAAACCGGAGGTTAAACCAACACCTTATAAGAGATACAGTCACATGCATAAATTGTAGTAACAAAATGTATGGGGACACAACGTATCTTATGAAAACCTTTCATATGTTTGTAAAAATATATGATTTATAAATAATAACATACATTTCCAAGATTGTAGGTGACTAACGTGTCATGGCACACTGTTTGGAAAGCCCCTATATAGGCTGTACTCATACTGTTGTCCTTAATCAGCATTATGAATGTTCCAGCATATAACCAGAACTTGAAGATTACTTTTTTATATTACAGCTCCAGAATGCTTTAGCCAGCATAGGCAAGAAGCACCTTTTCTATCCTCTGGATGTTAACAGATGATCTCTGGGAAATGAACCCAAAGTGACTAGATCTATGGACAGCCATACCCTCAGCATCTCTAAGAACATTTCCACATGACACTCTTATAGCGCGATGATTCCACTTTCAACCGCCTATGGAATCCTGGGGTTTGCAGTTCCTGGAGGGGCCAGCCGGCCCCTCCCGGAACTACAAACCCCAGGATTCCATACGGTTGAAAGTGGAATCATCACGCTGTAAGAGTGTCATGCGGAAATGGCCTAAGAGTTCACAAGACCATGTGAAAATAATATCATTACCCACCAAACCCAAAACTTAATAATTAAGCCAAACAATTAAGGGGACAAAGGAGCTGAATATCCTAATATAAAATATCCCCCTCTATTCAGAATGCAAGATAACTCTATGAATCAGGACTAAAATCAGCAGTACTTATCACACAGCAAAGATAAAAAGCTTTCTTCTGCGTCTTTATTGTCTTTGCCCCTGACAAAAGAGCAGGCTGCAGCATGCACTAAAAAGTCAGTTGAGAATTCATGCCAAATATTTTCAGCAAAAGCAACCAAAAAAACAAATGAATACCTTTCTCCCTTGATGAAATCTAATACTGGTGGCTATGATAAATTAATTACTCAACATTTTTTGGCTGACTCTCCTTACACACACACACACACACACACACACACACACAAACTTTAGCTTAATTTCTAGGCCATGCACAGGAACACGTGGGAACAAGATCTCCACTAATAATAATATTACTATCTTTGATGCAATTATACTGTTGCACCAGTGCTAAACTGGCAGAACCAGTGCTTGATGAAAAATCATGACTGTACATTGCAAAAATGGGTGGAGCTGATGCATGTAGAGGTAAAGGAAGGCTTAGCCAGAATCCTCTGCTAGTTCAGGTTGTTTCTGTCCCCTATAACTGTAAAATGTTACAGCTAGAAATGAAAGAATAAATACCCTGGGAACAGAGGATCTTTCCTTCCAAATGCAATATGGAAACACAGTACAATAGCTTAACAAGCCTTCTTTACTCAACAAAAAACCATAAATGTGACACAGAACAAGCGTGTGTTTTACATTGGTTGTAAAACCCTCAGTGCAGATGAGCTTCCAGAGCAGAACTATGTCTCTAAATAACTGACTATGGTAGAGGCCAGCCAAACACTCAAGATGAAAAGTGCCTTACAGGATCAATACTAAAACATATGACAGAACAGCCATTGTTCCATTCCAACATCTCTACATGCAATGAAAGAGCATAATCAATTTCCTGTTCTAATGGCTGATTCAAGAAATGTAGACATCAGAGAAATTACCAGGTAACAGCATATTCACTGGAAGAATGAGGAGCCTGACTGTGTCATACAGGCTGCAAAAGCACCTAGAAGTTCAGGGAAAAAATGGGTGGGTTTTTCCTCCAAAGCCTTTTTTTCTGGAAAAATTGAAGACAATGAATAAAACATTTAAGACAACTGTTCTCATAATTAGTACTCCAAAATCAATTCTACAAATTATCTTAGGCCATTTCCACACTACTCTCTTATAGCGTGATTATTCCACTTTCCAGCTAGCCCCTCCCTAAACTGCAAACCCCAGGATTCCACAGGATGTTGAAAGTGGGATAATTGCGCTATAAGATTGTAGTGCGGAAATGGCCTTAGAAGAAGATTTTTATGTTAGGACCAATATCAGACAATTACAATCCCTAGACTTAGTTTTTTCTCATTTCTTTTAATGGAAATAAATGAGTTATTTCTGTGTGACACTATTGAGAAAGAGAGGAGATGGAGTAATTTTTTCAATTTTACTAATATTAATATTTCCTTCTGTTTTTATTTTATTTTTGCCACTTCTTCAATAAGCAAGACCAAAGAAGTTCAGTCAGGATGATAGCTGTCAACAGTGCCCCACACTATCCAAGCCTGGAAGGTACTAATCCATACAATCATTGCAGTGATGCCATGATTTAATTAAACTGATCCTACACTCTGCCCAGAAATTCTTAACCTGGGAGCTGCAATGTCCTCACAGGGGAGCTGCGAAGGCTTCAGTAAATGTTATGAGCTTTTACAGTTAAAATAAAAAAAGAGAAAGAAAAGAAGAAAGAAAGACAAATTTGTATGGAATCATTCCAAGAAAAATTACTGCAATAGCAGTGTGTACATTTACTTATTTCTCCCTTCTCTCCAAATTTGAAGAAGCAACTTTAAATAAATATATGATGCATATATTCAAGTCTTGGTGGTGGTTCGCAACAACAAAGGCTTTTTAAAGGGTGTCTGCAGCAAAGAAAAAATTAAGAGCCACTGCCCTCGCCCCTGTATGTATGGGCATGAAGCTATGCAGAAGGGAAGTCTACACACTTTGAATTCTACTGGAGTTTGGAAGCCTGTGATTGAGAAGGGCTGGCCCTCTCCTTATGCAGAGTAAAACATCCACCTTTGGCAGTAGATTTTGGGTACATGAATGGCTAGCAAATTGAAAGATATTTAATTTTTTTCTCTCATTACACTTTTACTGTTGAGAATAGAACTTTCTTTCTCTTGGGTCAAAATAACAAGACTAAGCTTGAGAAATATATATCTTGAGACCTCAAAATGTCTTCCATCAGCCTTACAGGCAGGGCTTTACCTCCCTTGGAAATCTATGAATGTATACCATTCTGGATATGCATGCCCAGTGTGTAGACACTGAGTTAGAAAGTAGAAAATTTGCACAAAGATAGACAGCAGATTAACAGTTACAGTGCTTTCATCATTCCTTGCACATCTTCTATTTCGGTTCACTCTGCCTATTTGGAAAGATTTCTAGGAGAAAGATGGCAGCAACTCCACAGATGATTTCCCACTGGCCCCTGCCCCTACTGACAATTTCACTAGTGATCTGCATGCCACTGCATGGGAAATTACTTCAATGTGTCTTTCCTGTGGAAAGACAAAACAATACATGATGCACTATTGAGAAGCACTTACAACAGACATGACCTGTGAAGAAATAATCAACATTAGTAAAGCAAAGATCATTTTGTCTCCACTATTTCTCCATAGTGTCAAGCAAATATAACTCTCCATAGTGTCCCAGCAGATATAATGTACTCACTTCTATAAAAAGAAACGAGAAAAGGAAACCAAGGCCAAGACAAAAAGGAAACTAAATCTTTCTCTTCTTTTGGGACAGTAAATAAGTGAATACCTTGTCTTAAATATTTATCATTCTAAAAGAAAACATTTTATAATCAATTTTTCCCATTTTTCTGGAAAAATGCTTTGGTGGAAAATGAATTAAAAAAATCCTTCCCCACTAATTTTTCTATTTTCACCTTCCCCCCACCAGGTCTTCACATCTTTTCCATGCATTTCTGGAAGTAAACTCTGAGCTTGTTTGACTTTGCCTTGCTTCGCTTTACAGAACCTAGCCTTCTGCAGGCTACAGGCCATTGTGTGGAACAAAACAAGGTCTAGATTTAGAGCCAAGTTTAGAAAGAGTTCTGTATAGTCCTTGTGGTTGGATCCTCACTCCTTAATGGTAGCTGTGGCTGTCTCTGGCAACCCCCACCCACAAGGCAGCGGCACTTAGAATAAAATTGTGCAATTAACCAGAAGAAGAAAAATTAACTTTTCTGAAATGGGATGTGGATGGGTACAGAGTGGCAGTACATCTCAGGAAGTCTTCAGACAGATGATCATTCTCTCAAGACTACTTTCCCACTACTACTACATATTGATAATCTTTTGCAATGCTCAGAAACAGGGAAATTCCAAGTAAGTTCTAGTTTCCTCATACCCACTCAGAATGCAATCTACTATTGTGAGGCCTCAAAAGTGACTTGTTCAAAATGAATGTGCACCTTGTAATATGCTGTAGAATCCTTTGCAATATATTCAATTGTTAGGTCTTACCTATATCAAGACATGCAAGAATTCATTTTGAGACTATGATATACCACTACATTTCAGTTATGAATATTCATATGGGTATTCCTCACCAAAAGTCACAAAGGAAGGATATGGCAGAAACTTTTCAAGTCTCAGTCATTCTCAGCTACGTTAGGAAATTACGCACTCATCAAGACGGCAACACAGGCCATCAACTTCCAAAAACTGAAGATAGCAACCTTAGCCAAAAGAAAAATGTCAAATCTGTTTCAGTGCGATACATTTTATTAGGCAAAGAGAACATTTACAAAATACCATACAATGTATCCAGTTCTCCAGAATTCTTAAGTAGGCAAGACAGTAAACAAAAACAGAAATGCAAGAAGCCAATATGAATAGGCTGATATGAACTCTACTGATGTTTTAAAAAATATAATTCATCATCTGAGAGCCAGCATGGCTTAATGGTTTGAGCAAGTCACATCCTCTCAGCCTCAGAGGAAAGCAAAAACAAAGTCCCTCTGACCAAATCTTGCCAGGAAACCCCTGTAATAGAACTGCCATAAATCAGAAACAACTCAAAGGAACACAAAAACAATATATAATCTAAACTTAGTTCTGGCTTTCCTAATATGAAAATTCTTATTTAAAATATAAAAATTTGATTACTTGGGAAGGAAACCGACTGAGAATTAAATCAAGAAAAGAGTTGAAAAATCATGGCATACAGATTAAATGGGCACAAAATTTTGGACATTCAATAGACTTGGAAAAATGGCAAAAATCTTGGTGTAAAGACTTAAAATTTATGCTAAATATTGGACTACTATAAAATGCTAGAGTTGGTATCTAACGGCAG
Organism: Ctenosaura bakeri; assembly: GCA_948474755.1. Lineage (NCBI taxonomy): Eukaryota > Metazoa > Chordata > Lepidosauria > Squamata > Iguanidae > Ctenosaura > Ctenosaura bakeri. Next base: position 664,914 of record CAOLHI010000054.1, on the reverse strand, counting down.
CCAAAATATCTCAAATATACAAAAAACAAGATGGAACATGCTGGAAATGTGAAGTAAATAAAAGGACCTTTTTCTACAGGTGGTGGTTGTGCCCTAAAGCAAAGAAATATTGGAGACAGATACATACAATAATATCTAAAATGTTTGACACTCAATTCGAAATGAAACCAGTTACACTTATTAAATATGACAGATAACCACTCTATGATAAAAAAAGAATTCTGAACTGATATCATACGTGGTGAACTCAGCAAGAATAAATTACGCTCAAAAATGGAAAAATAAAGAAAAACCTTCAATAAACAACTAATAAAAATAAAGGAAATGATGGAAATGGAGAAGTTGACATACACACACATTTTGCTGTAGGATGACATTGGTTATGGATACAGATTAGAAATGTTACTGTTTTGGTCTTCCAGCCAGTAGAGCTAATGGTCATTCTTGCTGGGGGATTTTGGCAACCATTTTAGAAAAAAAGAAAGCTCTTTTGCCACTGGTTCTGAATAACAGAATTTTAAAAATTGGGAGATCAACTTGGCTTCTCCTCCTCCTCCTCCCCCTTCTTCTTCTTCTACCACTGGAGTTCTTTTTGGAGAAGCAAGGCCTAACAGCCCTATGACCACCACCTACTGGCATCTACAGAAAAGGCATACAAAAAGTTGGTTTCTTTGTTTCTTCTTCCTAATACCTCAGGTAACTTGAAACCATCTCAGTACTTGGTAGTCTGATTTGATTTTCTTCCACTTTTCATCTCAAGTCTGTAACTAGCTGCAGACTCCATGGCCACTCCTCCACTTCCTCCCCTCACCCCTCTTTTCACTATCTTGCTCAGTGAAGATTTCTGGAAAACTCAAAACATTTCTATAGTATTTGTGTCCTTTAAATTGGTTTAATGTTCATCTTTTTTTCCAGCCACCCATGCAAGTTTGGAGAGAGTCTGCTAGCAGGTGGCAACATTAATGTGATAGCCAAGTTGACCCAGATGTCTGGGAAACACCCCATAGCAAGAGCACAAGGGAACACACAGCTACTGTTTAGTATGCTGCCACTTTGCAGATGTCATCTGTCAAGCAGGAAGCAAATGTCTAAAAGATGCAGAACCTCTTCTTATGCTTGCATTGAATGTCTGCTGATGTTTTGGGAAAATATTAACATATAATACACTTATTGCAATTTCTGAGGAACTTTCGTGTTTGAATCAACTGCATGATGACTGTAAGAGCAAAACAGACAAAAGAGATCCTATGGGCCAGGGGAGACAGTACATTTTTCAAATTAAGATTCAGAAAACAACCAGTCTTCTGACATGGCACAGTCGGATTGGAATGTGTGCCACTCGACAGAACCGATTAATGTTTGTGGAGAAAAAGAAAATGAAAACAGTGAGAAAATTCCCACATACTTCATGCTTTTCAAAGAACATGAAGGATTCTTAAACTGTACTTTTGTTTTAAAATCCTTTCCATTAAGCACATGGTGTGACCAGCACAAACTCTTGGCTGCAAAGTAAGTCCTCGTGATTTTAACCAAGCCAGGATACTGCCCACAGGGTTACCCAAGATCAGTGCAATTTCCACAGTAACCCTTTTGATTGTTTATTTGCCATTCATTTTTTATGATGCCCTTGAGTGCAAGCAATCCTTTTTCTGTCTTTAATAGCACTCAATTATTGCACTTCATCACACCTGGCTGGGAGGTAAATGTAAAATGTACTGAGATTCATCAACACTGCCTGGCACTTCAGCAAACCCACCTAAGCCAGATCATGCCCCATATCATCCTCCTGCATTTCAGTTCTAACATGGAAAAAGCAGGTCAAGCAGTTGTACAATTGAAGAATGGACTTCTTTGATTTCTTCACTGTGAATAATAGCTTTGATGCAACCACAATAGTTTAAATTATTTTTTTTTAAAAGATAAAATATTTTATTTGATACAAAATATTAGGTACTTGCAGAAACATCTAAGACTGCATTGTCTGTAATAACTTTGCATGCTGTTTCCAGTTCCCACCAGCCCTAGCCAGCATAGTTAGTAGTGAGGAATGCTGGGAGCTGCAGTCCACTAATAGCAGAAGGGTTGCACTTTACTCACCCTTGCTCCACCTGGATCACTTGAATTTTGATCAACCTTCTTCACATAAGTACTATGGGAAAGTAACATTTCTAAGTTCCCAATTATTATTATTAGAAGACTGGGAGTATGCTTGCAGGCTTGCATGTTCCTACCCTCTCACATACATGAAACCCCACTCCACCTTTTCCTTTTTGGACTAACCATGATGCAGGATTAAAAAAACATCAATGCTAATCACGTAACATCAATTTTAAAAGGAACTGCAGCAGCCAAGAATCTGTTCCCAGTTTGAATTCGTGTGCTTCTGATGATATTTAAAGCTTGAGACAACCCTGATACATGACAGAGTGCCTTTCTCCACGAGTATCAGCGGACTGTGGTTTATTATTCTGTATCTCACCAGTGACTGTAAAACACAACATGATGGTATAGGAGTGGCCGGTCTCTGCTGTGGCACCCAAGTTGTGGCACTATCTTTAGAAACCTGACTGGCAGCAATGCTGGCTTCATTTCAATGGCAAATTAAAACATGATTTTTTAGAAAATCCTTTTTGGAATCAGATGATTTTATCTGATTTGTACATACAGTTGCCCCTTCACATTTCTGGGTTTTACGTTCATGCATTCATCTGCAGAAAGAAACTGAACCATTCATGGAGGGTAGGTTTCTTAACATTGGCTAGCTATAACAGTTAAACATAATTTCTCCAGAAGAGGCAAATACTGGAGAGCACTCAATGGAGTCCACAAGAATAAAGAAAGATACGAATCCAAGTAGTCAATGGATGGCTTTTTTTTTATCTTAGAAAAAGCTCAGTACATTTCAGCGTATGTATATATTGCAATGGCCTCCTTCAAGGGCTACATAAAAACAAACACAATTATAAACGTAAAATTAAAACTCAAAAGAACAACATACCATTATAATACCTACATAAAACCTCACAATACATTTAAGCAGTATACATTTTTTGTATACTGCTTAAACCCTCTACATACCAGTATGAAATCTAACTCAAGAAATTTCTGGAGCTGAAAATCTCATTTCTTTTGCTGAACTGAAAAGAAGCAAGTGAACCAGCCTCAGTTAGATTTCATATTGGTATGTATAGGTTTTAAGCAATATACAAAAATTTAAAGGTATTATGGTATTTTTTACTTTTATATTTGTATTTGTTTTTACACTTTTATGTAGTTCCTGAAAAAGATCACTGAAATACATACATAGGGCAAAACACATGGACTTTTTCTAAAATAAAGTAAGTCATCCACCAAGCACCTGGAGATGTATCTTCCTTTCTTCCTATGTATTCAAAACCAGCCACCTCTTCTGACAAGCAGATACAACAACAGTCAGGAATAGCTACTCACACTACACCACGTTGCTCTAGGCATCTGCTTTGCCAGCGCTGTGGAGATAATCCTGCACTAAGAAGGACCTTTAGTCTGGTCCAGCAGGGCAGCTACATTTTTATGATCATTTACTGGTATACTAGAATACTTACACTGAGCTGTACTAAGTTCCAACACATATTAGGTCCAGTCAGCAATTTTTAAGTTGCAACCTTCAAATTCTGTGTAACACACACAGTAATTCATATTTTGAAATATTTGCTGGAACTAAATAAATAGTTCAAATCAGCAAGCAGAAAAACTGTGTTTGCTAGCACAGAAATATACAAAAACAGATAGTTTGTCTAGAACATAGATAGCAGTTTAACATGTTACTCAAAAACTGTTACTCAAAAATGTAACAGCATACTTCCACAGAGTGAAAGGGTTTGGTTATCTTTGCAGCTGAGTTACATTTATTGTTCTGTATTACTTTCCCTCTTTAAAATTTACATTTCACAAATGTTGCTTCATGATTATTATGCAGTAAAATGATAAGTCTTCCTAGCATAAAGTAACCAGTTGCCATTCGTCTGAAGAATGTTTAAACTGTACTTTTAAATAAACTACACAAAGCTACAATATTAAAAGAGATTCTGTGGTTATCTTCAAACCTCATTTTCACCTGGATCAAAGAAATTAAGTATTCATGCATGCATGCAATAAATAAAAAGAGACATTCAAGAAGTGTACCTAGAAGAGAATGGAGCATTTCAAATCTAAGAAGCAAATCTCAGACAAAGTGAAAAGAAACAGAGAAGTTACAGAAAATGCCTAACAAACATGAATAGTTTATTTCCAAAACTTACATATTCACACAATGCCTTGTAGAAGTGTTCGTTCTCCTTTTAGTTGTTGGTTGCATTAAGTACTCACCTCCTCTGCTATGACAAATCTAAGTAAACTCTGATTGAATCAACTGCTTATAGAAGTCATATAAGCAGTTGAATGGAGTCTAACTGGGTGTAATTCCTGTGCCACATAACATTGAATTAGACACACCTATTTCTGGATCCAGAGTTTGTCAGAGAGCACCTTGAAACAAGCAGCACCATGAGACCAAGGGGTTATCAAAATAAGTCTGGGATAAAATTATACAGAAACCACCAATCAGGGTGGGTCATCATCATTATCATCTCAATATGAACATCACTCTGTTAAATCCAGCAATATTAAATCCCTTCTACAAAAAGGAAATAATATGTCTCACATGTACATGACTCTACCTACAGAAGGCTATCCATCAAAACTCAGTAACCAGGTAAGGAGGGCATTAGTCAGGGACACAACCACATGTGAAAGAACTAAAGAGATCTGAAGTTGAGATGGGAGAAATCATCCACTGGACAACTGTCACCCAAACAATGCACAGAACTGGGCTTTCTGGAAGAGTAGTGAGAAGACAGCCATTGCTGAAACCAACCCATATCAAAGCCCATTTGGAGTTTGCAAAAAGGCATATGGGAGATAAAGCAAATTTGTCAGAAAAGGTTCTCTGGTCTGGCGAGGCAAAGCTGGAATCAGGGCCTAGTTAGAAAATTCTGTATGCTGTGGAAAGCTAAGAGTGGTCACCATCCTGAGAACACCACAGCTATGGCGAAAGATTGTGGTGGCAGCATCATGTTATGGCTATGTTTTTGCTTGGAACTGGAAACTAGATAGGATTGACAGCACAATGGAAGAAGCCAAATGTAGGGCAATTCTTGAGGAAAACCTGTTTTCACTATTAAAAGGAACAGAGACCTACATCAGGACAATGACTATAAACACACAGACAAAATAACAATGCTGTGGTTTGGTCAAAGCCCAAATCTTGATCCAGCTGAGAATCTGTTCATTCCACCTAACTTGATAGAGTTGGAGCAATTTTGCCAGAGAAGAACTGGCAAAAATTGCAAGATCCAGATGCACAAAGCTGGAAGACACCTCCCTAACAAGACTCACAGGTGTAACTCCTATCAGAGGACCTTCTACCAAGAATTGACCAGCGAGGAAACTAAGAAAACTAACAAGTGCCAGTTTGTTTCTGTTTGTTTAATTTTGTGCCTCAGTAAAACTATTTTGTTCTTTTCCCAGTGCTGAATATTTTGTATACACCAAGTGGTAACAATACCAAATAAATCAATTTCGATTCCAGATCTCCACCAAATGTGGAAACATCACAGGAGGAGTAAATACTTCTGCAAGGCACTGTAATTCACTATATATTAGTGTCTGATCAAAAATTAATGTTCTCTTTAGACCACTCTTACAACAGTTCTACATTAGTTCTGCTTAAAATTCAAGAGCCTTTTGGTTGTGGCACCATGCATGCAGATGACACCCAGCTATATATTTCTTTTTCACCTTCAGTGTGCTTCCAAGCAAGCTGTAGAAACCCTAAACAGTTTTAAGGAGTTGGGCAGTTTAGAGGCAGATGATGGTACAAACAAGTTGAAATATAATGGAGACAAGATGGATGTGGATTGGGAAAACTACAATTGGTGGTGGATGGATTGCACTTCCTTTTAACAGACAAGTACATAGCTTCAAAGTGTTTCTGTATCCACTGCTTTCTGCAGAGGCAAAAGGGTAATGAGTGGTTAAGAGTTCTTTTTTTTAATAGCTTCACTTGGCTTCTCAGTTGTGGCTTTAACTGAAGAGAGGAGAGATCTCAGCTTAGTGGCCAATGCAATGTTTACATCCAGGATGACCTTCTATAATTTATGTGGAATGTGCCTTAAAAAAATATGAAAATTTCAACTGGTGCAGAAAACTAGCAGCAAAAAGACTTGCAAGAATAAGCCTCTTTAAAAAGATGGATATTAAAAAAACTAGTAACCTTTCAACTTTGTTGTTACGATGGAAGTCCTATCCAGGTTGGCCCTACAGTTCCACCACTTTAGTTCCTATCCAAGTAGTTTGCCCTTTTTATCCTTACAATCTCTCCCTGGATCCAGTGCTCAGGCCTCAAGTTGACTATATTGGACATGCAGCTGTGTTAACCGGTGGGTTCAGGGCAGTAACGCATGACTGGTTGTCCCTGTTAATTATTAAATTAAGACATCAATACAGAGATATCAAAAGATAAAAACAGGAAAGACTTATTACATATCAAATAAAACATCTAGACTTAATCAGGTTTCACATCATAGCAACAACTCAGTTTTATACAAAATAACACTTCTCCCTGAACACTCTGTACATCGTCAGCTCCTCAAAACTCTGTTCAGATTTCATCTATTCCTCTCTTCTTAACTAGGCCTAATTCTATTTTCAACTGACCCTATCTTTAATTCTTCTACAGACAAGCCTGTGGTTTTTACATTTGTCTCACCATAGGCCCTCCACAGTATTCCATGAGCTGTAACTGGATGGCTCTACCTATACATGCTCAGTTTCTTATTTCACATCTGCCTTTCATAAAGGTTTCCAACCAATATCATATCTATTCTCTGTAACCTGTTAGCCATGCCATCAAGGCTGGCAACTCAACAATGTATGGAGGCCACAGGCTGCCTACCTCTGCTCTTGAGTAATTTCTCATGGGATCAGATTACTCAAGATTACTTGGATTAGGACTCTGGAGACCAGGGTCTGAATTCTTGCTCAGCCATAAAAACCAACTGACTTTGTATAAGTCACGCTCTCTCAGCCTCAGAGGTAGGCAAAGGCAAACCCCCTCTAAACAAATCTTGCCGATAAAATTATGTGATAGGGTTGCCTTAGGGTCTACATAAGTCAGAAACAACTTCAAAGCACACCACCCCAAAGAAACTTGTACAAAAACATCAATAAACCCTCTACAGAGTTAAAAAATAGTTTAATATTCATTAAAAGACAATATAAAAATCAATAAAACAGCATACTATTAAAAGCCCATCAATATCAATATCTAAACACTTGATGGAATAAGAAACTTTTCATTTGTCAGTAGAAGGAAAGCAAGGAGGAGGCCATCCTAGCCTCCCCAAGGAGGGAGTTCTAATGTGGGAGCAGTCACTGAGAAGGCCTTCTACCTTCTTCCTAGTAGATAAGTTAAAGAGTCGGTGGGATAGAAAGAAGGGCCTCCGTGGAAGATTTTAGAGTACAAAAGGTTCATATAGGGAGATAAGGTCCTAGTTCAAACAGCCTGGACCTGAGCTGGTTCCCCACAGTTCAGAGTCATTGGCTGTAACAGCTTTGCTGGTCCCATCCTTCTGCCTTTGCCCCTGTCTATTACTGGAATGTAGCTGAATTTTGAAACTGAACGCAGTCCTTGGGTTGAAAGAGGTTTATCTCCCTTGCTTTATCACTTCCTTTTAAGTTTCAACTACAGCCTTCCACTCAGAATCCTTTCTTGTATAGGGATTATTGGGTTGTATATCACTACTAATGACATCACTTATTTTATTTTATTTATACATTGACTTTCTCCCAACATGGGGGGCCAAGCTGGTGTACATCATGAATTAAAACAAGGCATATTTAAGAAAAATGATTAAAATGTTAAAAGACAATTAAAGTACCATATTAAAACATCAATAAAAGCAAGTAAAATCATTTAAAACATTACAATAATTGAAGGATAGCACCCCACTAAAACTCCTTAACACATAACCAGCTGGTCAACCAAGCAGAAAGAAAAAGAGCTTAGTTTCCCATGGGAGAGAATCCAGAGTCTAGGGAACAGCTACTGAGAAGGTGTTCACCAACTATACCTGTGAGGGTTTTACAACTAAGGAAAAAGTACTCCCTGAAAGATCTTAAAATTCACAAAGGCTCATACAGGGAGATACAGTCCCCCTTACCTGTCACTTCTAGCCAATCTAGAAGTCAGGAGCATCAGTCACTCTTAGCAGCACAGCAACCACCTTGTGCTGTAACATATTGATATTTTTATGTGTCTTCAAGCTGTTTCTAGCTTATGGCAACCCTAAGGTGAGCCTATTACAAGGTTTTCCCAGCAAGATTTGTTCCAAATAGGTTTGTCTTTGCCTTCCTTTGTGATGGAGAGAGTTGCTCACCCAAGGTCATCCAGTTGGGTTTCCATGGCTGAGCAGGGGATTGTTGTCCAATGCTAGAATCATAACACCACACTGGCTCTCCTACAGAATACACAAGTGTGAAAAATAAAACAGAACTCTAAATTTTTAGGCCTAAACCCAGTTGCTGCTGTTGGTGTTGTGCACCCTCAAGTCGTTTCCAACTTCTGGTGATCCTAAGGTGAAAAACCATGGGGTTTTCTGGGGCTGTGAGGATGTGATATGCCCAAGGTCACCTAGTAAGTTTCCATGGCAGAGCAGAGAATTGAATTCTGGTCTCCAGGGTCATAGTCCAAGGCTCAAACTAATGCACCATGCTGGCTTTTTAAATCCATTCACAAATTCCAATTAGAGCGCAATGGGATTTACGTATCTGTTGACAATGAATCATTTCAACGTGTCTAGTTGAGGCAAGCAACTAGATTTAGGCTTTTCTTTCCGCAGAAGAAGCAGAGCAAGAGTTAATACTAAGCTTAAAACTGCATTTAACACCAGAAAACATGTTTCATAATCTTATTTACTAGAATAATTATTTAAAGACGTCAGAAGAGAATTGAGATAGTGATCCAAGGAAGGACCATCAACATTGATTAACACATAGCCTACCAAAGTGTTTTAAGCAACTGAACAACAACATCACCATTTTTTCCAGCTTCCAAATAATGGAAATTTTAATGGAATAAAACAAAAACAAACAAACAAAAAACTATCAAGAACATATTCAATGCTGAGACCCTCAGAGTTCCTCCTGACCAAATACTGTTCCTTTCATATTGAAGATGAGAAGGGCAATTTGTTCTCAAAATTATTATTTTTTTACATTTTAAAGTGATAGCCTATTATTAGTGGTTCTTTTAAAAAATTATTAAAGTTCCGTGCAAAAATACAACTATGCATCATACATACAAATCTGTTGCCATGTTACTAATAATCGGCCTCCTTTCCTTTTCTTTCACAAGTAATCTTTCAAGTGTGGAAACCACTCTGTGCAAAATTGCAGAGATTCAAGTAAAAATATCTATAAGCCTTAGCAGCTACTAAAAATGTAGATGCAAAAGTGACGCCAATGGCCTGTCCAAAAAAAGCAGTGTATTGATCAGTATGCGCTACTGTTTGTTTCCCTTTCAACAGCAAAACAAAAATACATTAGAATGACTGAAAAGGGTAGATGCAGTGTCTCTACTGACCTGAAAAACAATCCATTAGAAGTTGAAAAGGCAGCAGAAAACAACACTGAGACACACATACACAGAGAGAGAAACAGACAGACACTATTATTCCCGTAGCTGCGCCTAATTCAGCAAGGGAGCCAGCAGATAACATACTCTGGTTAAGCTATGCCAGCCATCTCTGTTCCATCTTGCAGTCAGTGATTAATCACTCTTCAGTGGAGCAACTCATGCAATGAAGACCATAGAAATGGAAAGGGGGGGGGAAATACCGTGGGAATTTTATGCCTAGATGGGAAATCCTTTCATTTACCTATGAAGCTGAAAGTGGTACAACCAATGAGGTGGAAATACAAGACATTTTTGAAGACTGGGATGTGCTTAATAGTATCCAAGGTCTGCAACAAGTCAACAACTGCTTTCTTTATATTAGCCGTTTACAAAGCTAACAAAACTTTTTAAAAAATTCATCACCAATTACAGTTTTAAACTCTAGCCATTAACACCATGAAGCCACAACAAGCCTACTTTTCAGACTGGAAGAGTAAGGCTAAAGAGCAAGATATTGCACCCCCAGTCAGCTTAACTGTGTATCACAATTTTGACAAACACAGTGTATTCAAAGCAGTTTACTATACTATATAATTGATACGTAACAATGATTAATTTAGAACAACAAAATTGGCCAATGTGTTGATCTGTCTGTTAGTAATATCCAGTATCCAAAGGATTAGCACTCTAACTCAAATTAGAAGCTCATATTAAGAATCCCAACAGTGAGAAATTTTATCCTTATAACTAGTTGCAAGAGAGGAAAGCACAAAATAAAACTGAATTACTTGTAGCAACAGCTTCTAACCACACACACAATTTCAGCGTGCATAAATATAGCCAAGCTACTTCAGTGCTCATTGACCTACAGGTTTGAAAATCTGACTCGAAGGCCGTTTCCTGCACTAGACTGTTATAATGCTATTATTCCACTTTCAATATCCTGGGGTTTGTAGTTTAGGAGGGGCATTTAGAATTCTCAGCGAGAGAGCTCTTTGGCCTCAGTAAACTACAAACCCCAGAATTCTACAGGATGTTGAAAGAGGAATAATAGCACTATAACATTCTAGTGTGGAAAGGGCCTAAGTTTAAGTATGGCATGTTAAAACACTGGTACACAATGACCTGTGATGTACTACATAAAGCTATTATTTACATTTATTGTGGCTGAAGGATCTCCTTTTCTCCTCCACCCCCCTCCATAGGTGAGGTGCTTTCAGGTAATAACTAGCTTGTGTATGTGGGGGGAGGCTTCAAGTAGCCTGCAGATTTGTGGTGACCCCACAAATTTCATCAAGGTTTTCTTGGGCAAGGAATAGTCAGTACTGGTTTTGCCACCCTTCCTCTGAAATATAGCCTATAGCATCTAGTGTTCTTTGCCCATCTCCCATCCAAGTTCTAAGCTAACTTTGCTTAGCTTCCAAGATCAGACAGGATCTGGTGCCTTTAGGGTATTTAGGCCTTCTTGCTCTCTGCAGACTCCTAAAAACATTTGCTATTGCAGTAGGAAAGGAAAGAATTACCCTTCTGGCTTCCTTGAAATTCCAGCACTGCATGGTAAGGACAGTGGCCATCAGACAGCTAACTGACTTACTCTCTCAGTTCTAACTGCCCTGCTGGCAACATATTACAAGCTGTAGTGGATAAGTAGAGGCAGACAGGGGACTAGCAGACAGGCAGGCAAACAGAAACACACATGCTGTTGTTATTGTTGACAGCCATCAAGTCAACTTAGACTAATGGTGACCCTATGTATGGGAAACCTCCAAGTCACTCTGTTACCAACAACCCTACTCAAGTCTTGCAGACTCAGAGCTGTGGCTTCCTTGATTGAGTCTATCTACCTTTAATGGGCCTTTCCTCTTTTCTTACAATCTTCTACCTTGGCAAACATCATTCTCTTTTCTAGTAAGTCAGGAATCAAGATATGTCCCAAGTACAACAGTCTCAGCTTAGCCAATTTGGCTGCTAGGGAGAGTTCAGGCTTGATTTGCTCTAGGATCCACCTATTCACCTCTCTGGCAATTCAGGGTGTCCACCTCCAGCACCACATTTCAAATGAGTTTATTTTCTTTTTGTCAGCATTCTTCACTGTCCACTTTTTACAACAATACAAAGAAATGGGAAATACAATGGCAAAGACAATTGTGATTATAATACTCAAAGATATATATTTGCACTTGAGGATCTTATCTAGTTTCTTCATAGCTGCCCTTCCAAGTCATAGTCTTTTGATTTCTTGACTGCACTCTCCATTTTGATTAATGACTAGGGCAAGGTCTAGGAAGTCTCTGATGTGCCATCCTCATTTCTTTTAAGAGCAAACTATAGCTTGTCATAATCTACACAATCAAAGGCTTTGCTATATTCTATAAAGCACAATCTGATTTTTTCCTGAAATTCTTTGTATGTATGTTTGCAATATGTATGTCTGCAATATGATCCCTGCTGCCTTTTCCTTTTCTGAACTCAGCTGGGACATCTGGCATTTTGTGCTCCATACATATAAAAATCTTCATTGTAAAATTTTGGGCATTACTTTGCTTGCATGGGAGATACATGCAATAGTCCAGTCCTTATTTCAATCCCTGGTGTCTTTCTTTCTTGGGGATCAAAATGTATATTGAATGTTTCTAATCTGTGGGCCATTCTTTTGTTAGAATTTGATAGCTTTTTGTTAGAATTTGACTTGATTCTGTCTCTGTTGCTTTAAAGAGCTCTACTGGTATGCTGTCTGTTCCTAGTGATTTATTTGCTTTGAGTGCAGCTTCCACTTCACTTTCTAAAATTGTGGGTTCATCTTCAAATGATTCTTCCTTGAATGAATCTATCATCCTTTCATCTCTTTCATATAGCTCTTCAGTGTATTGTTTCCATCAGCTTGTTGTTGTTGTTGTTGTTGTTGTGTTCCTTCAAGTCATTTCTGACTTGTGACAACCCTAAGGCAAACCTATGGCAGGGTTTTCTAGGGCTGACTGTGTTGTGATGTGCCCAAGGTCACCCAGTGGGTTTCCATGGCCAAGCGGGGAACTGACCCCTGGTCTCCAAGGTCGTAGTCCAATGCTCAAACACTACCCCATGCTGGCTCGCATAAGCTTTCTATTTCTTCTCAATCATGTAGTTCTTCTTCCTGTCAGTCATCTAATATCCCTATTCGTGGTTGAAATTTGCCTTTGGTTTCTCAGATCTTGTAGAAGAAGTCTCATGTTTTACCTTTCTTCTTATCATAGTCTATTTCTCTGCATTGATAGTTACAGTAGTTCTTTCCAGTCTAGTGCAAAATTTGTTGAACAGTTGCATTCAGAGTTCTGACTCTATTTCTATTCCCTTTTACTTCTCATCTATCCTTAACTGCTTTAACAGTTTTATCTGTTATCCAATGAGGCTTTTCTTTCTTTTTGGCTGCAGATATCATCTTTCTGCATTCTTCCCTGACAATGTCCTTGGTTTCAGTCCAGAGATCTTCTGGCTCCTGGTCAATTAGGCTTAACAGAGAGAATATACCTTTAAAATTATCTTTAAATTTTACAGGGGTCTTCTTCCAGTTGTATTTGGCATGATGATTGATTGATTGTTCTTCTTTAGCCTTACTTTAATTTTTGATATTAGTAGTTCATGATTTTTGCTACAGTCTGCTTCTGGTCTTGTTTGTCCAGAAAGAGAGGAGCTTCACCACGTTCTGCAATCCAACTGCATCATTAGCCACAGCACTACTTGTAATTGTCCTCTATTTTTCCCCAGTAGTTCAATGAGTGCCACCTGACCTGGGAGTCTCATCTTCTGGCAGTATTTCTTGCTTCATTTTGGATTGTCTCATCATAAGGTTTTCATTATAAAAGACATTCAAAAGGGGTTTACTGTGCCTCCTTCTGCACAGTACTAACAAGTGTTAGCTTTGGGACCACTGCCACTGTCTCTGAGAGATCCTCTGCCAGTGTCACCCCCCATTACTACAGCTGCCCAGTAGCTGTTTGGCACATTTAGTCTGGCTTCTCAGCAAAAGTCTATCTGACATGGAAGATGCTACCAACAGCATTGCTCTTGCCTAAAAGCAGCATGCAACCCCACCACAGAAAGGTAGTAGTAGTTCTACAATTACAGTTGAATGTTAATCTAACTATAGTTCAGTTAAAAGACTTGGGAGTTACCAGGCTTAGAGCTACAGCATTGGTATAGAAGCTTCTTAATATAATATGACAGACTAGTCAATATGACAGACTAGTTGACCCATAAAAGATGAGGTGGAAGATTGACAAGATACCGTTTATTCTGTTGTCATTGTTGTTGTTTGCTCTGTCAGCTGTTAACAGAATTTTCATATAACACAGAAATCGACAATTAATTTTCATTTTTAGTTTAGTCTATTTTAGGATAGCAAAAATTCACAGCTTAAGAAAACAACATGGTACTGCATAATAAGTTCTAGGTTAAATCTTTAATACACAATAGGGGAGACAGGAACCATGGATTTATCTGGTATCAGCCAGATTCCAACATAATGATTTTGATATAATGACAATGATATCTTTTTATGATGACAATCATAACTCTTTACGCAGTCTTTAAGTTACCTTACTTACTTGCTTACTTATGTAACACTACTCACATAACTCTGTTTATTTCTTATTGTGTATATGACATTCCTGTACGTTGGGAGATACATGTCCTATAGGTTCTGAAAATGCAGTATAAGTGTGTAAATATTCAATAAAGATTATAAAAAGAGAAAAAAGAAAGAAAGGTAGTAGTATGATGTGACACACATAACCATGATCTATATATTAGTAGAAAACATATTTCAAACTGTTACCATATTTCATATTCACTCATTCAAACAGATCACTGTTAGCAACAGGATAATGGCCTAAACAGGTCTTGATACAGCAGGACTTTTCTAAAATTCTCAGTTTTAGAAAATTCAAGGCATGTGCATAATTTTGTTTTGATTTTTTTAAAGGAATCTATAGCTGTTTTACCTATAGAATGATAAGAAACTATGTTGGCAATATTCTATCCAGCGGTACAGTACTAAGTGTATCTACCAGTGGGCTATTACACCCAATGTTATATACAAGGGGCTGGATCCACAGGTGCTGAATGAAGCCTCTTCCAGGCGGAGGCCTCTTTATTCTCCCAAGAATTTTAAGAATGTTTACTAATGCTTCTACATCTTTGTACCCTTATCCTGTCGCTGGTTTTTTTTTGGGGGGGGGCTGGTTTTAACTTGGTTTATACTCTGCTGTGGATTTTTTTCATGGTTTTACATTCTATTTCTCACTATTGTGTTTTACATTTATTTATATTTTAAATAGAATGTACACCACCCAAATAAATCTGGTTGGTGAGCAGTTTTAAAGTACAATCACCCAAACAATCAATGCTGAAAGACTGAGAGCTTTGGATAATCTACTCCTCTGAATACAACTCAGTGATTAGATTCGTACATTACACACAGGTACTTTTAGGTTCTTCTATCACTATAGTCCTGCTATTCTCCCTGACGGATTCACAGTATGCCAAGATATAGGCTTGTATTTTTAACTGTCCCATTTCAAAACACAATTGGCTATGCAACTGTACCTGTGCACGCTGTTTAAAGAAAATGTTGTGAAAATGGAGGAGGAAAAGTGATTAGGCACAAGGAAAGCAAGACTTTGCTCAAACTAATTGCAGGAAAGGGGTTATCTTTTTCACGCAGTACAAACCTAAAGAACTGAAAGTGTACAATTACAATGTATGCATGTAGCAGATCAGACAGCAGACATTCACAGGCTGCATTATTTTGCCACAAGAATGTAACAGCCTTGGTGATACAGCTTTCCTGGCTACTGATCTGTTTCTGGGCACACTTCAAAGCACTGGTGATAACCTATAAAGCACTGTACAGCTCAGGTCCAGATTACCTGGAAGATTATATCTCCCCACGTGAGCCTGCCTAAATTTAAGCATCATTGGGGAAGGACTGGGGGGACACAGGAGAGAATCTTCACAGCGCTTGCTCCCAGTCTATGGAACTCCCTCCCAAAGGAGAATCATTTGTCCCCCCTTTCCAATCTTTCGGTTCCATATTGGGTGAACAGGGAGATCTAAATCAAAGAAAGAAAAGGGGACAGGAAGAGAAAGAACAAAAAAGAGAGAAAGAGCAAAGAAAGAAAATCTGCCTAGTCCAACAATCTGTTTACACAAAGGGCCAATCAGTTACCTAACAGAAGCCCACCTATAAGATGTACTTGTATCATCCATCTCATACTCCCTAGCAACTGATATAACAAAAGCATACTGTCTTTGATACTGGGCATGATACACTGGCATCCTGACCCACAGCTTAACTGGACCCATCCTCCATGAATTTATCTAATCCCTCTTGAAGCTATCAAAGTTCATATCCTTCTCAACATCTTCTGGCAGTGAATTCCACCATGCAGAATGCTCAATGAAGAAGTACTTTCTTAACTCAGCATGGCGTATATTCACTATTAACATTGCACAACTGTCAGTAGCAGCTCGTGTAAAAGGGATTAAGTTAGATGCATCCACCTTCTTATTTATTTTATTTATTATTTTTTATTATATTCATATACTGCCTTTTTCGCAGAGTGTGACCCAAGGTGGTTTCCAAACAAGGTTAAAAGCATTAATAAAACATTTAAAACAACTGAAAACATTAGAAAAACATATAGAATTATAAAAACCTACAAGAAATTTAAAAACATCTTGATAAATTAAAAGCCTACCTGCTTACATATTAAAAGCCTGCTTAAATAAGAATGCTTTTGCCTGCTGGCAAAAGGAGAGCAAGAAGGGGACCAACTTTCTGCTGTGCTTCTAAAAGTAAAATTAGCAGAACCAGAGAGAAAGGCAAAATAAGAATTCTTGGAATTAAAGAACTGACAGGCCTGCATCCCTAACACAGAAAAGTCATCTGCTTGGCATATCCCATTTCAACAGTAACTTCCCAAAAATGTGGATCAATTTAAATCTTTGCTAAGCCACTGAGCTTAAGCAGGAGACAAGCATATGTGATTAGAGGTATACTTTTTCTACTCTAATACCTTAATAAAAAGCACTTTACACACAGAATTATTTCTACAACTATGCTAGCATGTAATATTTGAAAACTGAATAAACTCTTCTGGACAAACAACACTATCAGTGCTTCTGAGGAAGCTGATGTTAAAGTATGAATCAGTCTTAAAGGTACTAGTAGATTTCTTCTCCCTGCTCTCTTTTTCCTTTTTATGCTACAACAGCCTAACACAGCTGTTTCTTTGAAATCTTCTATAGAGATTTGCTTCTGCATATTTGACAAAAACGGTTTTATTTGTTACAACAACACAGAAATGCATGTTCTATATGGTCAATATTGTAAACTCTCTGGGGGTACACAGAAGGTTTTAAAGGTGGTATTAAATACATGCAATAAAGAAATGCATGCCATCAGTGATGGAGTGGATGAAGCCAAACAAACTGATATTTAAATCCAGACACAAGAGTAGTGTTCCTGATCAGTTGAAAGGCAGACCAGGGAATTCAACCTCTGCTGGGTGCTGTTACAATGGCATTCAACCTCTGCTGGGTGCTGTTACAATGGCCCTTGCAACCTGGACTTAACTCTAACCCTGGAAGCCCAGCTTTTGGCAGTGGCCAGGAGTGCATTTACACAGTTAAGCCTTTTGCACAGCTGCACTCATTCCTTGAATGAAGACTACAAAAATGTGGTCTGAAGAGTAACATTAGTGAAGGTTAGCTGGAAAAGACTCTCTCACAGATTAGAAACTCTAACCAATCATACTGAACCTCCCTTCATTCAGTCTTGACCTACTAATTAATTTCATTCCCTTAGGTAAATACTTCCCTTAATAAACACCTTGATCTCATGCATTCCACTGTAGCAGTTCTCAGAGAAGTAGCTGTGTTAGTCTCTCGCAGCACAAAAAGGAAGAAAGGAGGCGGAGATCATATTACATTCTATCCCACTCTCACAACTGCATTAATATGTTTTAAACCAAAGGCTTTAATATCATTCTGTACTGCATCTGAAGAAGTGAGCTTACATCCACTGAAGCTCATGCTAAAATAAAAACCAGTTAGTCTTTAAGGTGTTACCACATCCTTTTTTTCTTCCCTTCCCTTCCTCCTTTTTAATCTCATGCATGTTGTGAAAAATTTTCTAGTAGTGGTGTCAATTCTATATTTATGTCATAGGAACCAGGCTACTGGGTTTCTACAAGATGCAGAAGGTTTATTTTTGTAGCAGTGGTTTATAATTTTATAAACAACAAAGCATTCTCCAACTGCAATATCTGAGGATTTTATTACAAACTGGGGCAGGGAGTTCCACCAATCTAAACCTCAAAGTTTTAAAAAAGGAACTTAAGTGGTAATCCATATGGTTTTCCACAACAAACAGAATTTATAAATGTATATAAGATGTATGCTGCTGCACTGTCTTCAACTTTGTATATTTTCATAACTGATGTAGCACTAACTTTGCTACTGTCTAATGCTTAGATAGCCTTGGATTCCAAAGGACTGGACTGGGCTACATAATTGTTCACTCTCTTTCATTAATCCTCTCTCCTTTTTCACATGACTTCTCCTTGCTCTCTTTAACTGTAGCTACCCATCAGGGCTAGGTAACTGCTGAGACAAACTATGGCCATTCAAAATCTGGCTTTTAGAAACCTGGTAACAGGAGATAACTCAGTGTTATTATAAAGCATACACTTTTACCACTACCACATTCAAATATGTTAAATAAAATCAAAGTCACTCATTTAGCACACACATCAAGAGATTCCGGTTCCCTTATTAATGCTCTAATCTGAAAAGACTAGGGTCATAAAACAAAGTCAGATTTTCTTATAGATTGTTGGTTATTTCTTTTTAAAACAGATCATTTGGAACATTCAGAGAGATCAGAGTCATCTGACATGACAATATCACATCAACATTCATGCCTGACCCGCTGGAATACTGTCTGGATTAGTCTTCCCCAATTCAATGCCCTCCAGATGTGTTAGATATTAATTCCTACCTTCCCTGGTCAACATGACCTGCAACCCAACATAGCTGGATGGTACCAGCTGATCTAGAGTTTACAGGAAACAGGGGAATAACACTCCCCATATTACTCTGCTCACTTCCAGCAAAATCTAGAGTCTTGGAGATGTCACACTCAGTGACTTCCAATAAATGCACCACACAGTTTCACACTGCACAGTTATAGCATTAAGATTCCACTTTAACTGCCAACGCAACATCCTATGAAGTCCTTGGGTCAGTAATTTGATAAGGCGTTAGAGCTCTCTGGATGACAATTCTAAATATCCCTCCTTAAGCTGTAAACTGCAGAATTCCTTAGGATGCAGCCCTGGCAGTTACAGTGGAGTAACAGTGCTATAATTCTGTAGTATGCAAGGACCTTCATTTGGGACAGGGTTTACAAGGGCTGCAGGAAGGGTGCAATTCCTTTCGTAACTAATTCAGAGCTTGGATTAAGTTCTCTTGAATTATTTCTGGTGTAGACCAAGCATGTGTGAGCATGTGACATATGAGTCTTTCAGTCAACAGCACTAGTACTCAAAACAAAACAAAAAATCAGTTAAAGAAAATAAGGGTGACATCATGTCATGTGAGAGCCAGTATAGCGGTTTGACCATTGGACTACAACTCTAGAGACCATAGTTTGATTCCCTGCTTGGCCATGGAAAACCACTGGGCACATCATACATTCTCAGCCCCAGGAAACCCTGATTAATTACAGAACTACAGAAGTTCACTTTCACACATAAAAATAAGCTAGGTGTCCAAATGCCAAGTTCATACCTAGCTAGTGTTGTTATCCTCTCCTGAGGTTCTTACTATGTTAAGATTGAAACCATTCACAGTTACAACAGATAAAGGAATTCAAAAACCTTTGGAAACAACCTAATAAAACACAATGGCTACTCCCCACCCCAAAAGATCAGACAAATACTACCAACTCTGCAAGCAGAAATAATTTAACTAGTGTTCACAGAGCCAGCATGGTGTAGTTGTTTGAATGATGGACTATGACTCAGTGAGACTAGGGTCCAAATCCCAGGCCCTTTTCACACGCAGTTTCTGTTGTGAGAGGGCACCTTGAGCATCGGTTCATACGACGCACTCCCATTCACGCGACACCCACGAGCCTAAAGTGCGACGTGCGCGCATTTTATTATTTTTGGCTGGGAGCCGAAAATACTGCGCAGTCGCGCAATGCTCCCGGGGCCCTCGCGCACTTACCTGCCGTGTGGTGAGTCAGATGAGTGGGCCAGTCACGCTTCCTCCCCCAGCACAGCCTACAGCTCCCAGGCTGCGCTGTGGAAGGAAGGGGTGGGGCGCTAGCGTGACGGTTGCACGACCAGGAAGCCAGCTGCGGGAGAACGGAGGAGCAATGCGAGTGCCTCGCGCAAGAGGCTGCTTGCATGAACGGCACCCCCCACCTCCGCAAGCAAGTAATGTGCCGAAAGGGCCCCAGTTTGGCCATGGAAAACCATTGGATGACCTTGGGCAAGTCATAGCCTCTCAGCCCAGGAGGAAGGCAATGAAAAACCTCTTCTAAACAAATCTTGTCTATAAAATCCCATGACAGAGTCACCTTAGTGTCACTGTAAATCATAAACTGCTTGAAGATACATGACAACAATTGTTCACAGAGGAATGCCAAGCATCTTATTTCCTCCTAAGTACAGTTGTATAGGTGAGCTACTGGGTGAGGTGTAGGCAAAGTCTGATGATCCAGATGTTGCTGAACTGCAGCTCCTAGCATTCCTTGCCATGCGATATGTTGGAGAGAGCTCACTGAAATAACAATTCAACAATATCTGGAGGGTCATACAGTTCTCATTCCTGCATTAGGCATGTGATGCTGAATTACTGAAGCTCTGAAAATTGTATGACTTAATTAAATACCTACTTAGTCATCATGTTTAAAATCTTCAATTTGATTTTGCTCACACAAACTTCTAACTTTTATCCTTAGCTAGGATATAGTGGTTTCCTCCAAAATTACATCACAGTTTGCTAACACAGAAATGGCCATAGCAACAGAAAATCCTGTATCTTTTTCACTGCAGAACTTTGGAACTACAACTAAACAAAACTGGCTGTATGGAGAGAGTGAAGAAAGAAAACTGCCAAAATTAAAGGAATGAACAAATAGTTTCTTTGGAATCTGCACAACCTAGCTAAGAAAGGAGTATATGATTATCCAACTGTTATAAATATATACAATTATGGAAACTTGGAAAGTTTTTACTATACTTTGTGGTAAGGATGAGAGCTAATTATATGATCTGAAGTTAAAAGTTTGAGACACAGCAATGTCACAATTAAAACAGCAGAATGCTTCAGATAAAAATTGCTAGCCAAAACATATTTTGGGGGCTCTGTACTCTATGGCTATAAACCACAAAACCACAGAAAGATACAAATGAAGAAAAGGAATGTAACTGTGCTTTTTAACTTGGAATTTCATGCAGAACGGAGATGTTTAGATAGACAGACAGATAGACAGATAGATATATGTACTGAAAATATACAAAATAACATTTAAAATTGAAGAATTAACTCTAGGGAGAAAACCTGTAGGAAATTTGTATCTGTACTAAACAGAACAGGCAAATGGATAGAGTACATCATGAATTATGTACCAGTTGTCCTCTAGTCAACAAATCTCACCTAGAATAATTAGCCAAAGCATCTCCCTCAGTGAGCTGACACACAGGCATTCAAATAAAATGTTTTTCCCTCAGATATTCTGCCAGCATTAATGTAAAAAATGATTATGAATTTCACCCAAAGGGGGGAAAAAGTAAGTTCAGGACAGATCCAATGGGCTTGTCACTTTTATGCAGATAGAAATCAACAGACTTCACAAACAAGTTTGCAGACTGATTCCTTTTGTGTACTTTCAGAATATTGTTTTCTTTATTCCTGACTTCTTGTTTTCTCCTGATGATGTTTTAATCAGATTGATTTTATGCTAGTGTTGTTCCTCTGTTGTATGGATTAACATTTTTTCTTCTGTAACCTTCTAGAGCATTTTTTGTTAATAAGCAGTAGAAAAATGTCGTCAGTAAGAAAATAAATAAATATTCACAGGAAAAAAATGTTCCTGAAAGCAAGTTTCCTTTGGTTGTTAAACCCATATTAATATTCTGCTCTGACTGTAACTAGTGTTAATCTCCTGGTATACACAGTATTCACACATAACTAGTGATTAACACTAATAGGACTCAAGTATGCATATTAAGGCAGAGAAGATGTCCCCCGTGATACAATTATTCTGTAAATTCAATATTAACAACATGCATGTGGAAAAAGATACATCATTCACCTATGAACTGCACAAAGAAGATTATGCATGAAGCTCAGGACACTTTATTTCAATGTGAGCTCTCTTTCCTTGGGCAAACTCTTCTTGTATTATGTCATAAACTGAATTAACAGGGAACAGCAATGCTCTCCTCATGTGTCAGCTGGCCATCAGTAAAAACCTTCAGCACTTTGACTATTGCTTTATTTAAGTCAGGCTTAATGGCCAATTCATACGCTAGCAAGGAAGAACTTGGTTGTGGGGAGTAATTTAAATGCACATTTGATAAAACTACCTCAAGGTAATGGTATGGCTACACATAGACTGTTATGCATATTTAAAAACAAGCTGTCTTGCCACTGTAGTATTGCAGGTATCAACAACCTTCTAGCCTACAATAATAAAAGAAAATATTTGTGCGTCTGTCTGTGATAGCCACAACGCTTCAGGACACCATGCTGCACACCTCAAAATCTGACAAAGTGTTTTTGGATGTTCTCCAAGTTCTAGTGGTTGGTTCCAAGTTGAAAAATTTAAACTCCAAATGAGAGGCAAAGGAGTGTGTGTGGGGTCTGGAATAATAATCCATGGCGAAATCATGTTGGGCCCTTCAAAATCTGAGTATTTTTGGTTGTTGTCCAGGTTCCAGCAGACAGATGCAATTCAAAATTCCCAACTAGGGGCAGAGGGCTTCCGAGAAAGAAAAAACAGGACCATAATCCATCAGGACATCATAGTAAATGCTTCAAAATTCTGCTTTTGTGGTAGAAACTTCAGCTTGACAATATTTTTTAAATTGTTGTCCAGGTTCCAGTGAGTAGTTTCAAGTTAACGTTCTAGAGGACAGATAACCCAAAGTGCAAAAAAGGGATCCCCTGGTAACTCACAAGAAAATAAGTTTTGAGAGGGCTACTGAACAGGAGGGGGACCTTTGGAGTCACCTCCCAAGATTGCTGAAGAAGTTAAAAAGGAAGGAAAGGAGAGGTTTAAGGCTAAACTCCTGAGGTTAAAAAAAGAGCAGCAAAGTAGAAGGAGGTTTTCTAAGCTGTGTGTAGGTGTACATGTGTATGTACATTGATTGTTGACTTATGGCAAACCCATGAATTCCATAGGGTTTTCTTAGACAAGGAATATTCAGAGATTTTGCTAGTTCCTTCCTCTGAAATACAGCCTACAGTACCTGGTATTCTTTGGCAGTCTCCCATCCAAGTACTAACCAGGGCTGACCCTGCTTAGCTTCCAAGATCAGATGGGCTACCTTCAGAGTATTTAAGCAGTACTGGTAAAATTCCTGAGGTAAAAGGGAGAGGAGTGGGAAAACAGGAGGTCTCAAAGACTCCTCTGGCCTAGACAGCTCAAGGTACATTTCTGCTAAGAAAGCAGCTATTAAAGCAAAGTTATTGATTTCACGCAAAACTACAACCCAATCATATGAAGGTTTAACACAGAGTTCTCACTCCTATTCAGCGGAGCTTACTTTCAAGTAAGTGCAATATCCTATCGTAATACAAATAACGCTCGCCTCCTCCCACACTCACACATTCTTGCATGGCTAGGAGGAAAGAAGTAGAACCATTTGCTTCTGCTTTCCCTTTAACCAGTTTCTTTATTTACTACAATCAATTATACACCATGCCTCAAGACACAAATCCTTTCAAGACTGTTTACAAGTCAAGATCAACATACATAGCAAACAATATTAACAAGCATTAAGTCATATAAAAAGTCATCAGGGCCTTTTGTAAAGGGCATTTGGTGGTCGACAGACCTGTGATGCAGAGGAGAAAGTCTGGCTGGAGAAGGCCTTGTTTGCTTCCCTCCCACTGTGTCCTCACTGTGACAAATTATTGCCACCAGTTATTACCACTTGCACTTAAGTTCAAACAAACCAAGTTCAAACTGTGAATTATGAAGCTGGCTTACTGAAAACAACCATAGTTCATTTTAACCTCAGTTTCCATTTTAGATGACAAGGAGAGTCACACTTAACTTACAGGTGGAAAGGAAGGCTTCCTAACTCCTACTAGCCACATGCAGACGGGGAAGTTTGTAAGCCTAGGAAGAGGATTGATTCATTCACAGTACTGAAGCACGGTTTAGCATCACATCCAAATGCAGTCAATCCAAACCCAAATGTCATATCCACATGCAGTCACAGACCACTTTTCAGATCCACAAGGATTTTCAGATTCACAAGGAATTCTTGCCAAACACATTCCTAACTTGATCAATGGTAAATATATAGTTTTTGCTGTGGGGTTTTTTTTTTTATCAACATTATATACAGCCTATTTAGGTTAACATTCAGGTGGGAAATCAGGAAGAGGTTTCAGGTAAAGAAGTAGGTATTGGACTTGATTTTAAATGGCACACTGTTTTTAACAGAATATCATGGAAGCATTGAGAAGAAAAGGAAAATCAAAAATTAACTACTCGAACCCTAGGCTTTATCAGTAAAGAGATGTACTATATCAGACTCCAAAAAGAATGAAGGAAATAAAATACAATATCACAACCACGTAAGAGAAGAATTTACTGTCTTGAATATCACTGTCTACCAACAACTCAGAATACCTCCAAGACAATATTCTCAATGACTCTCAATAAAAATACAAATTGAACTCTCTCAGAGTTCCTTGGATCAAGCTCCTCAACAGTTTTCTGTTTTAGTGACTCCCTCTAACTTTTTCCAGGTATCAGCTTCAGCTGTTGATCCATGATTCATCTGCAGTCAGTCTCCAGATTGTGTGTGTACTGTGCTTTCAAGTTGCCTATCAACTTATGGCACCCTCATGAACTGCATACAGTTTTCTTAAGCAAAGAATACTCAGAGGTGGTTTTGCAAGTTCCTTTTTCTGAAATACAGCCTACAGCACCTGGCATTCATTGGCAGTCTTCCATCCAAATACTAACCATAGGTGATCCTACTTAGTTTCCAACATTAGACCTGATGCTTTCAGAGTATTTAAGCTGCCTGCAGGGACTACTCCACAATTCTCTCAGGAAATTCAAATAGGCTTTGTGTCAGATGTTCATATCCATCAGACTGTTAGTTTCACAGGCATTCAAAGCGTGCTTGCATCTCAATATCCTGAAAAGACTGCTACAGCTGTCTGTAAATTCCAGAGTATGAGCAGTACTTTAGGCTCCATTTCTGGAACCACCTCACCATGGTGGTGCTGCATTGTCTAACAGAAACATCAGGGGAACATAGACAGAAAGTCTGTGTTTACATATTCTATATATTTTTCGTTTTAGCCAATGGGGTTTATTACAAATGGATGATTATGGCACGTGTGTAATACTTCAGAAATCATTTTGGTACACTGTCTTTCCTCCCTGTTTAGTAGGCCATTTTAAAGTTATCATACTGTCACACATATTGGAAAGTGTGAAAGTGTAATTTTTCTGAAAAGTCAGGCCAAAATTATTGCAGTAAGTGACCCATCCCACACAAGCTTCAACTCATGCCTCATACAAAGTTAAATTGACAGTATTTATTTGTTGGATGTCCATGGCAAACTTAAGTCGTAACGAGATCAAAAATAACACGTGGCATTCTCTAGCAAATAGCATTTATAATAGGTTATTTTTGGTTAACATGGTAAGACCGATAACACCATTTAATAGTAATTCCATATCACTTCCTTCTGCTATTATGAAGAGAAGGGTTTTTACACGCGCATCAAGTAGGAAAAAAGCACAAAAATTGTATGAATACTGATTTAAGGAGTGTTTGCTCCTTGGTAATTGGCATGAACTGACAACAAAGTCCCCAACCTGAGGCTCTGCTAATGAACCATGTGACATTCTACAAGTATGGTGTGTAGACCCCAATAACAGGGTGTCTGTGCTAGTCATATTTCAAAAACAAAGGGTAACAAGGAAGTAAATGCTTTTTATTTTTGGTAATGCTTATAGTAAGAAATATTACTAAATTACAACAGTGCATTAAATGTGAGCTGCTTTTGAAAAAACATTCAGAAAGACAGCCAAGCAGGTAAATGGACAAAGTGCATCAAGCATTATCTTTCCAGTACTTCAAAAGACCTGAGCACATTTCCAGGGTTTTCTCAGATACAGTTGAAACTGTTTATTTTGACCTCAGACCTGGACATATGAAGGACCACTTTTTTCCATGTGAGGTTTCTGGTCACTGAGATCATCATCTGAGGTCCTGCTTCAGGCAATCCTTCGTGATATTCTCACAACATATCAGTCAAATCCTCAGAAGCATGTTCAAGGCAGATACAGCCAACCTTAGAAGAACAGACATCCATTTCCTGGATTACATTGCTACACTAAACAACACTGGGTATGAAAAAACATTTCCATAAACAGACAATAGGTCAAGTGCATAAACAGGACAACAAGACCACATATATAACTCCTATTCCTCTGGGTTATCCTGAGTAGCTTCTTTCACTCAGAATAATGGACTATCCATACAATTTGTATTCAGAAACAGTTATAATAAATTATCATTTCCAACAATGCCTAACTCCATTCTTCTACTCTAATACACTTTCAATTCATTTTTACTATTTTTATTCCATCCTTCTTCCAAGAAGGTTAAGGTAGTGTACCCTCTCGTTGTGCAATAGGCTAGGTTGATGGTTCAGTTGCACACTAAGGTCACCAAAACATTTTGGGTCTGAACGAGAAGTTGAAACTGCATTTGCCACCCTCAACCTAGCTCACAATCATAACTAACATAATGCACTGATTCTCAGGCCGATCTCCACACTAGACTATTATAGTGCTATTATTCCACTTCCAACATCCTATGGAATCCTGAGGTTTGCAGTTTAGGGAGGGGCATTTAGAATCCTCAGTCAGAGAGCTTTCTGGCCTCAGTAAACTACAAACCCCAAAATTCCACAGGATGTTGAAAGTAGAATAATAGCACTGTAACAGTCTAGTGCGGAAATAGCCTCAGACTCAGCAATTTCAAGCCAAGTAAATTTGTCTTGTGCCCAGATCTTGTAAAAATTATGTCTGGATTCCAAAACTAAAATGCATTTGCTCCTTACACTTCTTTACAATTTCAAACAATAGTTTTAGTTGGCAGTGATGAAAAATCAATAATGTATTTAGCTACTAAAAGTTTGGAAAACTTGCTGGTAGTAGACAATGCAGAAAAGTCTTTCAATTAACTCCCAATTTATGAACACCTAGTTTTTTTCTTTACAATAAAAGAGGACAAATTTATTTTCCTACTACAGTCAGCCCTCCACATTTGTGAGTTTCACTTTTGTGCATCTGATTACTTACAGATTATTTGCTGTCAGCTCTACTGCCTCCCAATGCCATTCTTAATAGGGACTGCAAACCTTGTGAGACTGAGAAACTGCAAACGAGGCTAGTAAAACCCTATTAAAAACGGTGTGGGGCAGTAGTGGAGGTGGTAGTAAGCCCCACCAGCCAGCCACTTTGCTTTGTGAAGGAACCCTGATACTTCAAAGGAATCCATGGTGGGTTGAATATGGTGATCATACTTTTTTGTGTGCTAAATATGGTTTGGGAGGGTCTAGAGTTATTCACAGTTTTTTTTCACTTTCACGGGTGTCCTGTGCTCCTAACCCTAGTGACTATGGAGGGATGACTGTATATGCATAACACACTGCCACAGTGAATCCCTAGAATGCTTATTCTGGCTTATATATGTTAACAGCACATTCACAAGCTCTCTTAACTAGAGCTCAACTTCTTCCACTAAATTTAAGTAATGGGTTTCCCACACATGATTAAGTGCAAATACATAATAGATGAGTAGATGTTTTGAACCCTGTCTTCCTTTCCAGAAATGTAAGCAGCAGACCACCAGCTATGCTGTTTTCGCACAACTGATTTCCATTGGTTTGCATCAGTATTGCAGTTCATCAGTATCTATCATTTCTTTCATTTTCAAGCTACAAAATTTATTAGGCTAGACCTATTAAAAACCTTTCTCTAAATACAAACATCTTTACAGCAGTATTTTTTTAAAAAACAAACTTTCAAAGGCATAAAAGCTTACGAGTTTTTCTATGGGAAGTATGACTTTCACCATGAACAATGGACACTCTTTATGGCCTCTTAATCCTACAGCAACTCAGAAGCTTGAAGAAACTGGATTACAGCAGAAGGTATCAACTGAGAAACTGTTCAGCAGCAAAAGAAACAAGTTTCTACATCCACTAACACAGTGTACATTTTATTACTTTACTATTCCCACCATGGACCAGACATCATTTTTTCAATACCTTCTGCTTTCCAATATTAATATTAAACACTGACATAAGGTTAGACTATTGATTACGGTGGAAAAGATCACATTAAAAATAGGCTACCATCATTTCTGCATTCATTATCAGGATTTTATTTTGTTTTGTTTCGGTTAGACTGCATATCTCAAACTTTAATAAACTCATAATAAACTCTTATAGCACCTACAGGGACCCTTGGAATACTTATTCTAGAAATAGATAAATAAATAAATAAATTTGAATTAGACTTTGTTTAATAAACTCACATTTCTAGTATGCCCCATCTCAAAGACCCAGAAATATGACAATGATCTACAATGGGACAGGTTTTAACTTGCTTGCCTGCATACCTTAATATCCTTGGGCCCAAACAATCAAATTCAAACAAGCAACACTTTCCTCCATCTCTTTAACAACGCAGCACTTATTTTAAAAAGACCATAATAATACTAATAGTGATCACTCTAAAAGTGTGGACAAACAGAATGCAGCCCTTTGAAAAGCCCATGTGTTTCAAAGGCCCTCTCTCCTATAGAACATTTTGGGTGACAAAGACAGCATTTGTATTCACAGTCACTGCAACTTTTATGCAAGAAGACTTCCTATAGATTTCCTGTCAGGAAGAGAGTTTCCTTTTAAAATAGCTGAAGTGTTTAGATACAGTACCCATTCCTCCCAAAACCAATATTTGGAAAGGCAAAGGACAGAGTTCATTAAAAAAAAAAGTCAAACCACAACGAGGACAAAATTACTTTTCCAGCTTACCATATCACATGCTAGTTTTGCTCTACATCACTTGTTTTAACTGCCACTTGTGCAATACCCCTAACAATTATAGAGTATTACTCATAGTGGATGTGTCACCTGCTCCCCCCCACGCACACACATCATATGTTCCTTCACTGTAGCACTGCAGATCACTGCCTCCAGGATACTCAGAGATTCAATATTCAGTTTTACAATGTCCTGATATCACAAGCATTACCTTACAATCCTGTGACCAGGTTAAGTCCATGCATAAACATACTTTCAATTCTGATAATTAAATTAGATTACATTCTAATTCCCTCTCAAGTCTGCTTTCACAGATACAGCATGTATGTTTAATTCAGATTAACTGCTATAAAACTTAGAATAAAACACACACTGAAAAAGAACACCATCAAAAATATGATTTAAAGACAAAACAACAATGAAATCTGATAGACTTTTTAAATAGTCTTAATTTAATGCCACAAAACAACACAGCCCCTGTTGATCTAATATTCTGATCTAAAAAGTCCTAGATATAAAAAGAAAAAAAAAGAGAACTGCATTAAGTGTTAATAAATACCAGCTCAGACTCAAGGTGTACACAGCTAGGCCAGATCTGTCATAGGCGTGTTGCCGAGTGTACTGCAGCAACCCAACTCTAAATGGTATAATCTGTATTTTTAGTTCTTTAAGCATAAATTATATGTGTCATTTCTCTTAATACATAACCTACATAGAAATAAAAAGGCATGTGGATCAAACTGATTTGAACAATATGTCCACAAAATGTATTTCCTTCATCATTATGATGCTGACCAAAAAGAAATGTCCACAAGTTTCTCACAGCATTAAAATCTAATGCTGGCCAGAAAGGCATGTTTATCCAAAAGCAAAAAGGCAGCAAGTTAAATAGGTAATTAATGACAACCATTCCATTTGGCTTAAAACAAGGGATGAGGAAAAGAAGGACTGGGCTGATAGCCTTTGCATTTATCTCTGACCAATCTTTGTTTCTTTAAGCTGAAGTGAACAACGAAAGGATACCCACACATAGGCACACATCTGAATGATAAATGGATATTTGACATCATGGTAATGAAACATTATGTTTCACTGTCACACTAACAAAGCACTCAACAACAAAGGAGGTTTCCAGGAGATGTTGTCCTTCCCATCAGCATGTATTCAACTATTCTTTCCTTTCCTGCCATCACAGGATGAATGAAATAAACAGGCATGATTTTATTGAGAAAAACCTAAAGCATTTACTTCTATCATATTCTTAACTGGAAGGTTAAGCTTTCCCCTTCGTAATAGCCTTTATTCTTACATTTTGTTTGTACTCCTATCCTGCTATGCTTGCACAAACATGTTGGTGCAGTGTCCATTATTTTTAAAGAGCTTCTTCTGAAGCAATTAAAAGAGAAACGTACATGTGACACATCTTCAGACACTCTGTCCTCCCCTTGCACAAATGTTTACATTTATGCTCGCACACACACACACACCCAGCAACTTTCCCAGACAATATCCACCAACTGGAACATGAAGATTACATTCACAAGGCCACAATGGCTGTGACCATTTTTGTTTAGAAAACGAAACACAGAGATACCTATTAAGATAATTGTATTTAGCTGGATTACCAGACAGTATCTGGTTTGGTAATCATTATTCAGCACAAGAAGTCCAAAGGTATATAGGTGGGGGGTAGACATCTGTGATCCCAACTCCTAGACATCTTTGGTTTGCTGGAAAGGCAGACTGACCCCCTCTGTCTCGCACCCCCACCCCCTATTTATTGTATGGGGAAGGGGGCTAGGAGGGCTTTAAAACACCATATTGAGAAGGCCCTGCTGTGAATCTTCCTGAGGTACAAAATGGTGGATGTGAGCTTTAAAAGAAATTGCATTATTCATTACAATCTATGCTAATCAGCCACCAAACAACAACAACCACCACCACCTTCAATACAGTGCATAAGAGATAAACAAACATGCAAGACCAAGCCCTTGAAGCGGACAGATGTGTACGTACACACACACACACACACACACAGAAGGAGTGTTACAGACCTGATGTCATGTAGCCCCGGGATGCCTGGGAAAGGAAAGCGGGTGGGAAATGTTTGTGCAGGCGATAGTCCTTTTCACTGCGGGACCTCATGCGATCGGAAGCCCGGTCCGAGAAATCAGAGCTGGGCCAGGCTCGCCGTAAGGTGGTACTTCGCGTCTTCTTCATTTTGAGGCTACCTGCCGTCTAATCCACCTCGAGCAGCAGCAGCAGCAGCAGCCGGAGCAGCATCAGTCAGGCAGGCCGCGCCGCTTACATCAGGCTCTTTGGAGGCACCCCAGCTCGCCTCGCCTCCGCCAGCCACATTCTGCCACTAGCCTCGTCCGTCAAGCAGACCCCAGGTCCGTTCCTTTCCCCCCTTTGGAGAGATCCAATGGCACACACGTCCCACAATGCATTACACTTCACGGGCACTCAAGCCCAGCTTCCAGCTTCCCGGATCGTGGGGAGGAAAAGGCAGGTCTGGGGGGCTCCTAGGGCTGCGCGGGGCGGGGGAGGCGGCGTTGGCGGCGGTGCCGGAGAAAGCCCGGGGAAAAAAAGGAGGGGAGGGGGAAAGAGAGGAAATCTGCGGCGTGGAAGCTCTGGGGTCCCAAAACAATAGCTCGATTCAGCGCGGGAGGGCTTAGCCGACTGGGAGCCGGGACACAAAAGGCCCAGCGCACGGCCTTCGCTTTTGGGGACCCGAAAGGAGGCTGCAGGAAGCAAAGCAAGGAAGCATCCAATCTGCAATGCCATAGGAGTCGCATGGAGAGCTGGCCGCGGCCAAAGGCTGGTTTCCCCTTCCCTCCTGCAACCTATCAGGATCCAAGCAAAACATCAGCGAGGCAGCCTAAAACCCCCATCCTCAGCCTCATCATGGCTGCAGCAACCCATTCTTCCCATCAGCAGCACTCACAGCCTCTCTCTCCTCCCGGACACCGGCAGCACATATTCCTCACTCACACGTTCCAAGGTGCATTTGAAAAAAAGAAGAAGAAGAAGAACACCTACAAACAACCGCGACGGTGTTCAGTGCGGATGGTCATCATGGCCGAGGCCCTCGTCTCTTCCACGCTCCCGCAGCTGCAGCCTGCCAGTGCTTCCTCCTCCTCCTCCTCCTCCTCCTCCTCGCCTAGGCAAGGTTATCCTTCTTTTCCCATCCTTGCATAGGCGCCTACGTCTTGCCTGTCCACCGTGCCAACTCCTGAAGCCTTGCAGGCGGGGAGCGGGAGGCAGCCGGACTGCAAGATTAATCCAAATGTTTGGGATCGGGTTTTTTTTCCTTCTTCTCCTCCCCCTCCCGAAAAACCTGGCGTGTAGCTCGTCTGCTCCACTTGCCTCTCTCTCTCTCCCCGGCTGCTCCTCTCCGCCGCTGATGCCGTGAATAGCTATTGAAGGGCAGGAAACAAGGCAGCCACCCAGTCTTATGCTAATCAAGAAGCTGTCTTAAGTTAGACGTGCTGAGCCAGTCAGGCTGCACATTTTCATGTAAAATAGCCCTGGGCTTACCCAAACCTTGGCTTGTGCCCCAGCCTATAAATCAGCTTGGGTGTATTTGCACACCAAGTTGTGTTTTCTCCCCTAGAGGACAATCCAGCCCACTCCTCCCCCTCCTTTTTTCTTCTCTCATCAAGGAAAAATAGAAAAACGAGAAAAAAAATAATAACTCGTTGTTATTGCTTTTGAAACCAAGCCTGCTTTGGGGGATTTCTTAGCTTACCCTAACAATAAGCAACGGATCTGGGGTTTTCTTGTTTCCTAAAAGACGGGAGGGGGAGGGAATCTGTTTCACAGTTGGAAGAGAACTTCCAGGACACAGGAACAGAATTGCCTTGGAGCGGCAACTTCTTCCTTAGCCTTTCTTTCTCTTCACTTTGGCAATCAAGTTCTGTGACAAAGACCCCTGATCTCTTTTGCAAAGCAAAGGCAGGATAGAGCTGTTTGTAGTCCCAGGAGTGAATAATTCAGAATTACTAATACAGGCAAGCAGGTACTGAGAGGAGAGGCCCAGTTCTGTTTGGGATGTGCCATGAGAGGGAGAATATACAAGCTACAACAACTAGGAGGCTGTAATATTGTGTTGTGCTAGAGTGGTTGGGAGGGATATCGCACAGCCTTTATTGCTTTAGTTGTATATTCCGGCATAAAAGGGAATTGGGCTAGACACTTCTTAAAATTCTATGATTCTCTTCCAAAGGGAATTTTACTTATGCTTCTTTTTAACCACAGAAGTTCTCATCCAAAATAACAGTATTTATTATTTGAGCTATATTTGACCTTTCCCTTTTATTTCTGAACTTTTATGACTTATTTGCCTGTCTAAAAGTGTTGTGATTGTCTCAGTTTCACAGTCTACCTGGTGTTAACTAGCTGAAGTTCTGGACCATCAATCATTCAGATTGTATCTAAGAATCCAGGAATCAGTGAGATGTCATCAGATACTGTGACACTTTCCAAGTAGTGCCACTTTTTGTAACTGAGCTATTATGATCCTATCTATGGCCGTTTCATTCAGATGTTTTGTCATTCTGGGGTTGCTCCTAGAGCACCTATCTTCACTGGAACCATAGTTGTTTTCTTTTCACAGAAGTGATGGAACTCAATTTGTATGTTTTGATTCTTCATAACATTTATTTTCCTCTTTGTCTTCAATTTTGCTTTTTCTATTCATGTTCTTACTAGCTGTGAATGCCCTTATAACATACACATATCTAAGTCAATCAAAGGTGGAATCATGCAGCGCTCCAGATGTTGTTGAAATGCAACTCTCAGTATTCCTCCTCGTTGGTTATGTTGACGAGGACTTATGGGAGCTGCACTCCAAAAGCATCTAGCCTGCACAATCCTTTCCCTTGATTATAGACTAATTTGACTAGGGAGATGAAATCATGACACAACAAAGATTTTCTGTGTGGAGCTAAAATGGTTACCTTCTCGCGCACAGACCCCAAGTAAATCAGTCCGGAAGGTTTTTCTTTTCATTCCTGGCCTGATTGGTTCTCACAAGGGGTCACAGAGCCACTGAGAGACTACACAGGAACTTGGATATTGTGTTTTGTTTTTTAAAAAGATGGATCCTATCTTCTTTCATCCTTGCAGGGTGGCTCTGTTGACCATATGGACTCCAAATTGACAATATGGACACCCAGAGAAACAAGCTGCATGTTGTTTACATTTCCTGTCATTTATTTTTCCTAATGAAGTCACAAATCCATCCCTTCAAAGTTGCCCAAAGATAAGTACAACTGCTTCTATATTGTTGCCCATAACTGTTATCTGAAGACTACTGGGTCTTTTAGCTTCCAACCATTATCACTCAAAATCCTTCATGACAATCAGTGTGACGTTAGTTCACACACCACTTCTCCATTCTGCTGTCCAGTGCAAAAGCATTTGGCACTAATGAGAAAGCATACAATGAGAATCAATGAGAAAGAGTGTAACATATCAGTCCTAGTAATTGGCCAGAAATGTGCCATGAACTGAAACAAAGGTTCACAGAGGAAAACCTTGTTTACATTCTGTCATGAATGTCATCCTAGAAACATCCCATCCCAAAAGCTGAAAGAAAGTCAATGTGTGTGTCTCATAATCAGACACACTGGCCTTGTTCAATGATCCCATCACAGCTTTGCAAATTGAGACATGAACATGCCTTTGCCAACACGCAAACACTTTGCCAACATGCAGACTTCTCTTCTGTGTGCCACAATTAATCCCAGACATCTTCAATTAATAGTTCTCTCATATTATGGTTTAATATCTTGGGAAACATAGTAATAATAGTTTCTAAGTTTAGTTGAAATGGAAAACCGTGGTCAATGGAAGACTCAGTGGCTTATCACAATATGGAGGAGAAAAGAGACATCTCAAGACCACAACTAAACATTAAGCACAACCTGTGTATTAAGCCAAGATATAATATTCTGAACCAGGCTTGTTCTTGCTGTCTTTGAGTTATTGCTGTTTCTCTGTGGAATTTTAAACTCCACCTTCCATACATAACTTTGCAGCTCTTCAGCTGATCTGTTCATCCAATAATAACAGAAAGGTGAATGTAAGGACCCCGGTTTTGCCTGGGGTTGTGGACTTTTTTCAACTCATTCAACCTCTAATTCGCCCCTGAATGTGTAAACAAGTCAGAGGTTGAAGTGAGTTCAGAACATTAACCCTAGGCCAAGATAACAGATGGTGTAAACTAAGAAATCCTTTGCCTTCCTTGGTTTCATGCACGACTTTCAATTCATCACACAGGCCAGGATGTAGATTTACCTATTAACACAAATTTCATTTACCAATAACTACCATCATATAGTTCCTCTTGTTTTGCAAATAGGAAAACATGCAGAATACAATCTTTGCAAGACACTGTATCTATCACCCCACCTCTGTTACGCAGAACTAGGTATAACACAAGAGTCTTTTAAAAGATGCTTTCTGGATCAGTGTTTTAAGGTTAAAAGTAGTAGAAGCATGTTCCCTGTCTGTTTCTCATCATATGGGAAAACATGAAGGAGACAATAATCTGTTTACCTTAATGTGGCTCCAAATAAGTTGTTGGAAGTATGGTGGCATTGTGAGGATTCCAGGTCAAGTTGACACTTCAGTTTTACTGATTTTATTTTTTTTTCTTTCACACAGCCTTCTCAAGAGATTCCATGTTATATGGAATGTTTTCTGCAAAAGGCCACAACAGTTTTCCTGTCTGAAACTTTATTAAACTATGAAAGGTTCTCTGTATTGTTTTTGTGTGCCTTCAAGTCATTTCTAACTTATGGCAATCCTAATGTGAACCTATCCTGGGGCTTTCCTGGCAAGATCTGTTCAGAGAGGGATTTGCCTTTACCTCCCTCTGAGGCTGAGAGAATGTGACTTGTCCAAGTCACCCAGTGGGTTTCCATGGGAGTTTGTACTCTGGTCTCCAGAGTCACATTCCAGTATTCAAACCACAACACCACATTGCCTCTCTATATATAGAAAGTACAGTCAGCCCTCTGTATCCACGGTTTCTGTATTGTATCCATGGAGTCAACCAGCCATGACTTGAAAATATCCTTCCCTCAAAAAAAATAAAAATAAAAATCCAAAAAGCAGACTTTGCTTTTTGCCATTTTATATAAAAGATATCATTTTACTGCATCACTATACATAATAGGACTTGTGCGTCCAAACATTTTGGTATCCGGGGGAGGCGGTGTCCTGGAACCAAATCCTAGCAGATACAGAGGGCCCACACTATGTATAAATTATAATTACAGACATCTCTAATGGAATGGTAGAAACATTTCAAATCCTATTTAGGGGAAAGAGTGGAGAAAGTGCAGTCAGTGTTCTGAATCAGACCCCAAACACCCCCAGATCCCTCAAAAAGTATGAATATTTTTAAGTTTTTTAAAACTAAAAAGTAGGTGCATTGGGGCAATTTTAAAAAACTGATTTTTAAAAAAGTTTTAAACATTCCAATACACACCAGAAGGGATGATAAGACATCCTGCAGGTGGTCAATGTGGCAGCCTCACCAACCTGTTGCAGTTGTCCACCCGTGATTTTAAGTAATAAAAAACCATATTATTCTGGCCTTACTGCTGAACTATTCCATATTTTGAAAGAAGTTTATGAATTTGAAAAGTATAACTTTGTAAGTAACTGGGCAGGAATAAATGTATGCTTCTTAAGAGACACTACTAGACAATAGAAGTTCTCTATTAATCTATGCTACTTATTTTAGGTATAAAATATCTGGTGATAAGTGTGATTAAACCTCAGCTTGCAGGCACCAAAGTATAGTAAATGAAACATGCTCAAAACAGACATAAAGAGATGTACAAGGGGATCTTTGCAAATTAGATGATTAAATAAAATATATCAGCAGATAGAATTCACTTCTTTGGATATTTAAGGGATATTGAAGAGAAATAAATCACAGATCATAATATAAAGCTCACCAAGGAAGTCAACTTACAACATTAAGATTCCTTTCATAATGGGCAAGACAAGTTCATGGAGGATAAGTTTCAATACAATTCAGCCATGACAGACAGAAGAAAGCTTGCTACATTTAAACATATATGAACTGACTATCAGATATAGGATGCAGGAAATAGGAGAACAGTATCACCATCTTGCTTTGCTCATAACCACTCCCTCGGACAACAGCCTAAACACAGTTTTAGAATATTACAGAATAGGGGTGGGGAGCCTTTGGCCTGCCAATGTTTTGAACTGCAATCATATAATATTTTACTAATGCCTGTGCTGGATTGGATTTCTCAAAGTTGCAGTCCAGAGCATCTGGCAGCACTATCTCTGTTACAGAACTATGCTACATGCATCTGTGATGCCAAGCTAGTTTGTCACTCGTACAGAGAGGACACCTGATGTTAACCTATGAAACATGAAGCCTGAAACAAAATCTCCCCGGATATCCCTTCCCTAAAAAAAAAAAAAAAATAGCAAGTAGACTTTACTTATATCAGAAATGTGTTGTTGTTGCTAGTAGTAACTTAAAAAAAAATTAACTAATTAAAAAATAGAATTAACATCACCAAAACACACACTCAAGAAACACATTACAGTACATGTAATGCTCTAACATGTTATCTGTTATTTTTAAGCTATAGGCACCAAACATAGCTTTAGAATATTACAGAATTAAATAATCATAGCTTCCCTTTGCCCCTTTACAGGTCACTTTGAAAAGGAGGTGGCTTTTGTGGGTGGCCAAGTATCAGGCTACAGCAACCCTTTGATTTGAGGAAGTCCTCCAGGTTTGGGTTGTCTCTCACTAATCCTTCTAATTTGTTTCCTTTCAAAAATGTTCATCATCATTCAAATCAGATGTACAAAGAGTGCTAAGAAAAAGGAGCTGTTGGCAAGAATCGCAGTTTTTTGGGGGTTTTTGCTTTTTTTTTTTTTTTGGGTTCTTATGCTTCGCTACAAAATAAAGACTGCTTCCGTGGATGGAATTCAGTTAGCACCACCATTGTTAATTTGGCTTATTGGACACAATGTTTGAGTTTGCTTCCAAAATATTAAAAGGAAAGGAAGAAGAAGAAGCAGAATTTGGAAAGTTACGTTAAAAGTAATAAATTACAGTTACAGCTCACAGAAGTAATTACACATGGTTGCTTTAAACGTGTTTTTTGGGGAAAAATCACAATGTTAGAAGGGGCAAACATTCCTAATTTGCGAGGTATAGTTACTTTTACAGTTATCCCATAACTATAAGAATAACTAAATCCATTGCAATTATATCAAAACAGAGTGAAATTATCCTTCATCCCAATATAACTGTAATATGACTAAAATTAATGAACAGTAACCTGTTACTTGTGATTACTTGTTACTCATGCTTTGCGGGGAGGGGGGTGGAATAATAATGGCTGACAGGTCAAGAAAATGACATTCCAAATTTAAAAGCAGGAGCTATTCAAATATCCTCCGGCTAGTCTGCTGCATCCCTCCAGAACCACAGTAGTTGAATTATGTTGTTGCACTAATCCAAGCTTAATTATAGAGCCTCTTAAGCTTATTTCAGATCATATTTCTATCACTACTTGTGGTTCTGGAATGCATGATAACACACCTGCTTTTCTTTTGTTCAACAATGCATTTGTTTTAAGAAGCACAATTTTGAGTCATTTTAGCTTCCCCTAAGTCCCATTTAGGGAAGAAATTTTTTTTTCCCTGTCTATATCCTGTTCTGGCTCTTGGAAAAGCTTTCTTTGCTTTTACCTCAATTACAGGAGTAAAAAAAAAGGATGAATCAATACACGGGTGCCCTGACTGTTGTTTCTGACTTATAGTGACACAATCACAGGGTTTTCTTGACAAGGATTGTCCAGAGAGTTTTTGCCATCACCTTCCTCAGAGGCTGAGAAGCACGACTTGCCCAAGGAAACTCAGTGGGTTTCCATGGCTGAGTGAGGATTCAGACTTTGGTCTTGTAGAGAGCTAGTCCAGCACTCAAACTACTATACCATGCTGGCTGCACAAGCACCCAGGTTACAACCTCAACAAAGGCTCATAATTCTTACTATCAGCATGTTTAAAAAGAGGTAAAAGTGTTGCAAAAAAGAAAATATATGGACATCCAATAGAGTATGATACATGGGTGAAGGCATGGAAAACAGACATAAAATTTACACCAAATTTAAAATTGAGAGAACATTTTTATAAAATGTTACATAGATGGTATATGACACCTAAAAGATTACAGAAAATAACAAAAAATAGGAATGTGACATGTTGGAAATGTGATGAAAAGGAGGGATCCTTTTTTCATACGTGGTGGACCTGTAAGATAGCAAACAAATTTTGGAAAGAAATTCATGATGAAATCCAAAGAATGTATGATTTTAAGTTTGAGATGAAGCCAGAGTTTTATTTGTTAAATATGTTGGGGCAAAAAAGAGAAGTAAAATGTCATCAGAAGATATTGTTATATATGATAACAGCTGCAAGATTGGCATATGCACAATACTGGAAAAAAAGGGAATATGTAGATATAAAAGAATGGAAACTGGATATGGTAGAAACAGAAAAATTAGCATTCTTATTGAAAAATAAACCTATCCAGAACTTTGAAAGGGAATGGAGAGAAGTATTGGATTGGATACAAAAATAATATAGAAAGTAACAATGAAAATAAAGAAAGTAATAATATATAAGATATGTTACAAGTAGTAATGCATTAATGTAAGATATACAATGTAATAATGAAAGACTACTGTTATGGCTAAAATATGCATGTATGAAGATAAATAAGCAGATTCAATTGGGGAAAAGACGGAAGTGAGGAATGGGGTTTTTTATGTTTAATGTAAACTTTATTTTAAAAAAAAGTGTTGCAAAAATAACTAAAAATGGAAATACAAGATGTTGGAAATATGATGAAAAGGTGGGGTCGTTTTTTCATATGTGGTGGACCTGTAAGATAGCAAGGAAATTCTAGAAGGAAATACATGATGAAATTCAAAGAATTTATAACTTGAATTTTGAAATAAAGCCAGAGTTTTATTTGTTAAATATATTAGGGCAACAAAGAGAAATAAGGTGTCACCAGAAGACACTGTTATATCTGATAACTGCTGGAAGACTGATATATGCGCAATATTGGAAAGAAAAGAAATATGTTGATATAGAAGAATGGAAATTTAATATGGATATGGATATGGTTGAGATAGAAAAGTTAACATTTTCTTTGAAAAATAAACCTATCCAGAACTTTGAAAGGGAATGGAGAGAAGTTTTAAACTGAATAAAGACATAGTATAAGAAAAGAAAAAGGAACAAAGTAAGATTGCATGTAATGTAACAATGTAATAAGGTAATGCAACAAAGCAGCAATGTAATAATGTAAGATGTAACAATATAAGACTATCTTCTCCTTCAAGTACGGAGTAACTATGTATGAATGGCATGACAACAAGCAGATTCAACTGGAAGATAAGCTTGGAAGTGGGGAGGGTTTTTTTAATTTTCAATTATAAACTTCAATAAAAATATTTTTTAAAAAAATAAAAAGAGGTAAAAGTGAAACAGAAGACCTCCATGATCTAAAGCCATGAGCCCATGAACCAAGGTTTTGAAATCCAAGTGCCCATGAAGATTTCATGTTCTGTCCTCAGGAAGAGAGAAGTAAAAATGAGGAAACAGCCAGAACATGGAGTCATTGGGTGTCTGATCAATATTACTGTCTACACAAGAGAAATGAAGTCCTTGAAGACCAAGTTTGACTTCCAAAGATTTCTCATGCAGTTCCCAGCATAGACCATAATCCCAGGAACCCCCCTTTCTCATATGAAGTGCAACCATCTTCTCCCAGGCTGAAATACACAGAAAGAGATTTTTCACTCCCATTTTCCCAGTGTACTTACAGAGTTCTGCCTCCTATTCTTTTAAAATATATATGTATGTATGTATGTATGCTGCACAAGTACCACCCAGGATTCAAATGAATCTCAAAAACATCACCTAGGTGTCTACCTCTGAAGCAAAGGAAGGAGTAACTAAAGCGCAAGAGGAAAGACTCTGCCCAAGTCTCAGTTGCTATTCACAGCAAAAGAAATTGGTTAATGCACCCTTGGCCTTCTAACTTGGTTTGGATAGGAAGTAGCCAAAATTTGTAGGAGGTTTGTTGTTGTGTGCCTTCCAAGTCAT
This sequence comes from Ctenosaura bakeri, assembly GCA_948474755.1. Taxonomy (NCBI): domain Eukaryota; kingdom Metazoa; phylum Chordata; class Lepidosauria; order Squamata; family Iguanidae; genus Ctenosaura; species Ctenosaura bakeri. The sequence continues at coordinate 623,663 of CAOLHI010000054.1, read as the reverse complement.
TTCTGATTTATGGTGACCCTTAGGTGAACCTATCAGGGAGCTTTATTTGCAAGGTTTGTTCAGAGGGGGCTTGCCTTTGCCTTCCTCTGAGGCTGAGGCCATTTCTGCACTAGACTGTTATAGCGCTATCATTCCACTTTCAACATCCTATGGAATCCTGGGGTTTGCAGTTCAGGGAGGGGCCAGCCAGCCCCTCCCTGAACTGCAAACCCCAGGATTCCATAGGATGTTGAAAGTGGAATGATAGCGCTTTAACAATCTAGTGTGGAAATGAACTGAGAGAATGACTTGCCCATCCAAGGTCACCCAGTGGGTCTCCTCGACAGAGTAGAGATTTGAATCCTGGTCTCCAGGAAGAGCTCTCAAGCAAAAGACAGTGCCAGGCTAAAATATTTCAAGTCACAAAACAGCAGTGCTGTAGAGAAACAGGTAAGAAGAGAGGAAACAGTTATCAGAAATGGAGCGGGGAGATAAATGGCAGACTTATTGGAAACAAAAGGAATTAAGTTGTGGTGTACAAAAAACTAAAATCACATATGTCCTAAATGTTTTTAGTGACATGTTGTTGTAACAGTCAAAAGCTGAACAAAGAAAATGACTGTGAATATGCAAACAACAATGGCTCCAAAACTCATCCTGTATTTTTGATATGCCCTTAAATATGGAGAAAGGTGTCTCCATTTATAACCAAGATATTGTAACAAAGATTTTAAAAGCAGAATGGACACAGTTTATATCCTCAAATCTCCCATGTCTGAGTTAAGACTTTGCAAGACTCACAGCATTCGTAACATGGACAACACATTAAGAAGCCTCTACATTTTAGAGATTAAACAAGACAGAGGCAAAGACAGAGCTTGACAGTTGTTTGTTTGGACTACAACTTTAGCAGAAATTAATTGCACCACCAGCGTACTGTGCTAACAGTAATTTTTGTATATGAGGCAGAGTCCTTGGATTCTGTTTTGTTTTTTCTCCAATACCCAGTTAGGTATGATGAAAGTGTCCACACTGTGGTTCCCAAGTATTTGTACAGCAGATAAGTATGCTTCATTTGGAAGGGGGAAACAAAACAAGAGGGGAAGGAGGTAAGGTTATATGTTGAGAGCAGAAAAAATGGAAGGTAGACAGAAAAGCATTATAATCTTTATTGGGACTGCAGACCACCTGTTAAACTGCTTTGCTTCATGTAATTTTTGTTCAGTTTGTCAACTAAAACACATTACTGGACTAATGCATGGTGTTAAATGATGGAACATCCAACAGCTGCTCTCCTGTTATGGACAAGCTTTTATAGACTGTAGCTTTAAAAAGCCATGGGACAACTCACTCTGTTTGCCAATGAGATCTCTGATGAACATGGGGGTGGAAAGAGGGGGAGACAAAACAGGTGTCTATGGTTATATCTGGACAACAAATAAAAATGTGTTTTAATGGTATTTGCTAGGCGAAATTTATTATCTTCTTCCCTTCTAGTCTTCTCTTCAGCATGTTTTTTAAAATAATATGCAAGGCAGCTGGTTTCTGCATGTCACTTTGGTAGTCTCTGTACTAGAGATACTTAGTACTGTGGAAAACAAAATTGAAAGCAGTGATCATTCCAGCCTAAGCTGTTTATGCAATCTCTCTGAATTCTGCCTATTCTTTCATTTTGTTTTTCACAGAAAGACAATATAATTTTGTTACTATTTTCTGATTTTAATACTATCCATGTAGTTGGTAGATGCCTCATGTTCTATATAATTCATACATAGAAAGCATGACTCTAAGGCCTTTTTCGCATGACTACACTCTCACACATCATCCTGTCAGAATCCTACCAGCTCCTCTGCCGGATAGGAGCATGTTCCCAAAGCTCCTCTCCACATGTGACTAGCTGCCTGTGGAAGGGAGCATGAGGGACACATTCCATCCTTCCAGACTGCAACTACCCTTCTTCCTATGCTGCAGTAGGGGAGGAAGCACATAGATCGCACTTCCAGCCCTTCTGCATGGCCGGCTGCAATGGAAGGCTCACGCTATCGAGGGTCATTGACTGAGTTTCTATATCAATGATATAGCCTGTGATCACTCCAGCTGACAACACAAGAAAGGAGGAACTTTAACAATGTCATGCAGAAGCACTGTCATGGTCCTGCTCCTCTTGCGTCCCCATGCCAGGATGCCATCATCATGCAGAAAGGGTCTAAGAGTTATGATTAACAGTTATAGTTGCTGAGAACATTCTTTGGTTTGGAAAGATATTGTGAGTAAAAGTGGAACAGTGGGTATTCACAACTTTGCCAACCAAACATCTTTGTTCTTTTTGTGAAGTTATAGAAAACAGGGTAATTGTTTTCAATAATAAGATCTTCTGCAGCCATCTTATCAGAGCTTGGGAGATTGAGTGTTGGGTTGTAATTCTAGAATCCTCCAAACCAGCAAGACCACTGGAGTAGGATTGTTAGAATGGATCTGCGGCAGGAGATTTCTCTAACTTTTATCTTTAACATATCCAAGAGCAGGACGAAATACTGTAAAGCTTTGGCAAGTGGGACAAAGGTACTTGTTCATCTCTCACCTTCCAAACCCCAAAATGGCTATTGTCTAGCTTGTGGAAGAGGGAGGATAGGGTGTAGCAGAGCACCTCGCAACAACAGGGGCAGGCCACAATAGAGCTGGCATTCTTCCACACCTTTTGCCCCTATCTTTACTGGCAAAGTAATAGCCATGATGGTAGGGGAAGGCTGTGGCTGAAAATTAGAGCTTGGAGAGCAAGTACCTTGGATGGGCAAAATTGGATGTAGAGTCCTGGTTATCCAACCCAAACGGGCGGCTGCAGCGTCGGATAACCGAAAGGGTCGGATTACCCGGACGCCTGTGGCGGCCGCCATTTTGGGGGCGTGTCGGGGTGGGCCTGGGGGCATGTCTGGGCGTGTCTGGGGGCACAGAAATGCCCACAGCCACGCCCCCAGGCCGTCACGACGTCGGTTAATCTGGATGGTCGGATAACCGAGCGTCAGATAAACGGGACTCTACTGTACATGTGGCCTTTCAAGGCCACACCTGTTATCCTCACACCTGCCGTGTCCTGTAGCTTTCAACTCTTCCAGCCTGTCCATTTTTGGTCCAAAAAAATGAATTACCTCTAAGAGAGGTAAGAGAGGTAATTACCTCTCTAAGAGAGGTAATTCACCATTTAAGAGTTTGCAGGCCCCCTGCACTATTTAACGTTTTAAAAATTATCCACTGCAGAGCCTGTGCAGTTTTATATTTTTTAAAACCCCAAGTTCGTTTTTTGAGATCTTTTGGCATTTTAGGTACGTTGCCATGTGGCTCCTGGAGAGTTCCAGAAACAGAAAATCTGACCCCATCTTACCATGGTTGCCCATCCCTGATCTGAAATATTTTAATTCAGCATTTCAAGGCAGTGTCCCTTTAAGGTGGTTTATTAACGTTAAAAAAAAGAAAGAAAGAAAAAAGAAATGCCATTAAAAAAATGGCAGCAACAAATGTCTGAAATAACAACACTAAATTCCAATTTATATTAAAAAAATCTAAATCACGAACATAGAAACTATTTGTCAGATGTATGGCCATTGGGGTGAAAACACATGGACTGCTCGATCACTTTGTACATTCAGTTCTCCACATTTGTGGGTTTAACTTTCACAGATTTGATTATTTGTGAGTTTCTCCAACCCTTGCCCCACCCTCAAGTGCTTCTTTTCTTGGAGAATCTTCCCTCTTGGCAGCTCCAGACCATTTCCGCGCTACCCTCTTAAAGCGCAACGATTCCCCTTTCAACATCTTATGGAATCCTGGGGTATAGGATGTTGAAAGGGGAATCATCGCGTTATAAGAGGGTAGCACGGAAATAGTGCCAGTCAGGCCACACAGCCTTTAAAAATCTCACCTCTGGTCTTCTTCCTCCTCCATCAGCTATGGTCTAGCCAGTTAAGGATGGCTTGCAGGCTGATTGCTCAGCATAATGAACATCTCCTGATGCCCCCCACACCCAAGAAAAGATCAAGGAAGCATAGAGCGACCATGCTACCCACCCCTTTCCCTTTCCTTTCCCGGGCCTGGTTTGAACCAGTGGAACCCACTCTCTCCATCACATGTCGGCCTCCTTCCCACAAACATTTTGATATTTGTGATTTTTCCACTTTTGCAGGAGCCCTGTGCTCCTAACGCTAGCATATGTGGAAGGCCAACTGTATTATCTCTTTTCTCAACAGTGTTCCCCTTTTAGCATTTTGACTTTTTTGGATGCTCAACTGCAAGTAGGAACTCTGGGCTCTTCCAGACAGAGTAACATGTCAGGAGTTTGTGATACTGATTACTATAGTTCTCAAGGTTTAAAAAAAATGGCCAAAAAAAAATCTGTTATCTTGAACTACTTTCTGGTAATTCCTGGCACCAGCTGCAACATTTTATTCCCACTCAAGTGGGAAAAGAAAATTTGCTCTTCAAAGCATAGTATTCCTGTAACAAACCACATCTCCTTTTTGTTTTTTGCTTTTTAAAATGAGATCCTTAGTGCAGTTCCAAGAATTTGTTACAAACAGGCCCCTAAAAGAATGGAATAAGTAGATGCTGACTGGCCTGCAACAACTGGTAAAACCCAAAGGTGTGGCAGAGCAACTCGCCATATTGCAAGAATTCACACTTCTTTGGACCAATCTGGAAGAGCCCTGTATAAACTTTCAGTAATGCATAACATAGGGTGCATTAGGGTGGACTGTCTTCAGCCCTAGAGCAGCCAGAGATTGGAATGGGAAATTACTTCCAGCTGCAATTATGGGTTCCTTAGGTTGTTTTCAGGCCTTCTGGGTGGTCTGGGGGGAGGAAGACCAGCAACTGATTTTTTTTCCTGCCATCTACAGCGCACATCTTTGGCTGACACAAAAACTGTGTTGCCCATGGATTTAGGTGACATCAGAAAGGGCTTCCAATGTACAAAAATGGGGCTGAGGCCACATGTGACACATGGGCCACAAATTTCCCCACTCCTGGTACACACTGTAGCTTTGAATGTGCTGTAATAAACACTGTTTGATATTTTGCTTCAGTTCAGTTTTGAAATGATTCTATTACTCACCCACACACAACATACATCCAAAAACTCCTTCCTGTACCAACTATACAATGAACCACATGGGCTTGACCCAAGAGATGACAAGGCACATCTTGTGCTTCTATAATGGTGCACATTTTTCTGAAAGCTTTTCCTCCATGCATAAGTACTGCTTCAAAGAAGAGAACAGTGACATTTGGCTAAAGTGAACCATACAATACTCCCAGCATGTATTTTAAATATTAAATGCTTTTTAGCTGTGCGTCAGATATCACTGAAAATTCACACAGATATTTCCATATGGCAGCCAACTTCTTGCTTAGGCACTGAGCAAGGAGGATGGCAATCATATGATATGATGCAGAGCTTGGAAAACTTCTTTGTAGGATTACCAGTCCCAGAATTCCCCAGGCAACATGGCTAATATTGGATGGAGAAGTTGTGGTCCAAAAAGAAATTTGTATGTTTCAATGATAAGAGGGAACTTTTTAAAAAGCGAGTCTGTCTGCCTGTCCATATGTGCTTTAATAACTGACATAAAATTTATCCCTAAAAAAAAAAGAGCCAGAAATATTATAGAATTTCACTGAAGGCATTAGGGGAAAATGTATGTGCAGACAAACCTGGAAACTGGTCAAAGAACTGGTAACAGAGGATTGCATTTTTAAATTTGCTGAATTATCCCAAAAGGCTAATTTACATGGGTTTTAAAAGATAAGCCAACTGAAGATATTTTTGAAAAACTGGAAACCATTTATGGATTTCTTGAGTGATGAGAATATAAATGATCCATTCATTTGTAGGTTTAACTAGAAGTCGTTTTGCTTGACTGGATCTGTAATGGTTAAAATAATATTATTTTGCTTTCATTTCACTCTTCTTTTCTCATTACAGTTTGGTGAGAGGGAGTCAGAGCTCTTTTGTGTATTAGTATATCAGCATGCTACTGTCTAATTGCTTAGACGGTAGTAGTTTAGTTGTTTTGTTAGTTAGTAAGTTAATTTTTTAGGGATTGTTTTTTCTCTAGTTTGCTGTTCAGTATTGTATTTTATTAAGTGCGTTAATGTTAGTTCTTGCCTGCATAAACATGTAGTGTTGTGTTATACAATTTTATGTGAGAACTCTTTTTTTAATATATAAAAAATTCTCATGTACAGATAATAATTTTTTGGCCAAGAAAATATTTTGAAAGTTAGAGAAATTGTATTCTGTTAGCAGAAGCATTTAACAATCTTCATATTTCTAATCATTTTAAGCTTCTAATAAAATAATGGGGGGAAGGAAAGGGGGAAGGTTGATACTGTTGTTGAGCTACCCAAAAAGAACCTCCTGCTAACACTCCTTCAGCACATCCCCGCATGTACCTAATCTGAACATAAAAGGGTAGGATTTAAATTGCCAAGATTAAAACTGCCTGCAGTTTCCAGCTTCGGGACTACTGGTTTAAATCTTTGGTTTCTTCATGTCCTTTCAAATGTGGAATACTAAGAATTCCCCCTACCCACATACCAAGAGCCAACCACAAGTTACAACAGAACCAGATAGATCTTCATTTCCTTCATGTTCATCATTAACATGTAGAAACCTGAATATCAGATTTATTTTTAAAATTCAAGCTCCTAGCCCTTATAAATCCAGACAAAGATTAGAAGAGATGTCAGCAATTTTATCTGAAAGCCCTATAAGAACAGCAGGCAAACATTCAAGAAATAAGGGAGAGTACAGACTATTAGTTGTGCCTTCTGTAAATAAAGAATCATATATATTTGCTGCCAGTAAAAGTTGCTGCAGTGTATTATCAAATAGATACTTCTTATAGGAACATACAGTTCAAAGTTTGCTTGAAACCATCATTAGCTTATTGCACTTGAAACTGCACCGTGGATAATGATGGACAGAGAAGCTGATTGAAAGGAAAAGCAAGAGAAAATATGCAAGTCATTGCCTTATTTCATGGGTAAGTGATTGAGAATGTTAGACCTGCTTCAAGCCTTTTTGTTTAAACTTCTAAAAGTAACCTAATTTTTCCTTTAAAAAGACATACATTCTAAAACATACCTTCACAGATCAAAATTTAACATAAACTGAAACAGGCTACATCTATGTACATACTAAATAATGCATGCACATATACATATCCTTTACTCTTTGCCTTATTTTTATTTCACTTGCTATAACAATGATTTAATGGCTTTTTCCTTCTTCCACCATGCAATTTTATACTATTTTTCTGGAAGTCTAAAATTCCTGCACAAAACTTAAAAGGACTAGAAGATTATGAATAATCAGTATAATTGTACCTACTGACAGCAAAAGTACTGAAAGGAGATCAAGAAATATTTCAAGGTTCAGTAACTTTTTCTTTCAGGTTCACAGTACTGAAGGTTATGCAAGAAAGGGGAAAATATTTTCAATGAAGGCCACAGAAAGAACATCTGAATTATTAGAGTACTAGGGTATATACCCAGCATTGCCTGCAATTTTATTTTCTCATAAGTAATACTTAGAAAGATTTGAGATCCTGTGTCTCTAATTCCCCAAACTGTCTAGTCCAGTACCTGTAACTTTTCCCCATACTCTCCAATCCGTATTCAGAGTTATTAACATACACAAGGTTGGGTTCTTGAAAGAACACACTGCCCTCATCATTGCTGCTAGGCCTCATCTCCACAGCAACCAGCCTATTCAAGAACTCTGGCTGAGAATTTTAAAGGCCCCTCCCTAAACTGCAAACCCCAGTTTTCCATAGAATCTTCTTAGGCAGCCAATCATATGAGGTCTTTGCCTAACATAGACAAACAAGCTTTGACTTTTATATATTAGATTGACAAACTTTACAATAATAATACAGGAAAGGAAAGTCTTCTATGTGATAGCAAATCATATATGATAGATTTTGCTATTGATAAATCCTACCATAATAATATAGGAGAAGACAACACAATTACCATATAGAAGACTTGGGAGTAGAAAGAATCCATGTTAGACTCTAAACCTAGAAGAAATAAAATTTATCATCACATTTCTTTCCCTTTGTCCATTGACTTAATGTGAGTACCCACAGAGTTACCACAATTTTACCAGGTGATTTCAACACACAGGCCACATTTGGTCAGTCAGATGTCAACTCAATATGCCATAATTATACAGAGCTACTTTACTCCTCTCTTCAAACAAGCAAACAAGTCAGAATGCCAGAGCTTTCTGTAATGTTTGAATCCAAAATTATGGGTGATGGTTTCCATCATAAGCCAGCTTGAAACCATGGTTCATATTCCAGCCAAAACCCACAGATCCCCAGTTAAGACATAATAGAATGCTATGGTTAATTCCAGCTTCCTGGTTTGTTTTGTACCTTACCTGAAGAGAAAGTATCTGAGTGTGGATGCTGAAGGCTTCTCCATACTTTGGTTTATTAAGCTGAAATATAATTGTCTGAACTAAATCTGTGAGGGATACAAGCTCAAAAACAACATATTGTTCAGACACAGCATATATCAGACTGTAGTTTGGCATTACACCAAAAATGCTTGGTCTTGTTCATTCTTTCACGGCCCTTCCCTTGCCCTGGTTCCTTCTCACATTTTCTGGTTCAACATACTTTTTTATATAAACTATAATTTGCCTATAAACTAGAAGTAGATACTATGATCAAACTATGATCTCCAGTTTTTACCTTTGAGCAAACAATGGTCTGGTTCAGGTAATTCTGTCACTGACTTCTGTATATACATCCTCATAACTCCACTCACATCCTGTGATTTCTTCTCTCACTTCCAACTTAAGGCCAAGTTATGGAATGAGAAAACTACATTTTATACCACAAAGTAGACTCACAAATTCAGGTCAAACCATGCTTTATTCTCTGTGAACATGCAGAATGGCTCACAGAACCATGTGTCTTCTCACTTTAATTTCATGTCGATAACTTTCTGAGACCGAGCATGGCATAATGGTTTGAGAGTTGGACTATAATCTTGGAGACTAGGTTTCAATTCCCTGCTCAGCCAGGGAAACCCACTGGTTGATTTTGGTTGCATCACACACTCTCAGCCCCAGGAAACCCAGTGATAGGTTTGCCTTAGGGTCGCCATAAGTCAGAAATGACTTGAAGGAATTCATCAACTCATCAACAACAAATTTGCTTTTCCTTCCAAAGGTGGTTTAAAACAGCAAATCACATAACAAACCAGTTATAGCAATATCAAAAATGACAGGAAAAATTAACAATGAAAAAAGTGTCTTCCACACTTTTGTCACAAGAGATAACATTCATTTTTGTAACTCTTTGGCCATGTAACTGTTGTGGCAAAAACTATTTTTAAAACCGCTCCATCAATATGGGAGTTGCCTCTTTGAATATACATTTTTAAAATGGATTACACTCTAACAACTGAGTTGCCACATGTTATGCAGCAACAAATTCTCTTTGCATAATCATAACCTCAAACATGCCCATAGTTCGTTTGATATGTTGTTGTGTGCCTTCAAGTAATTTCCAACTTATGACAACCCTAAGGTGAACCTATCACAGTGTTCTCTGGAGGCTGACAGTGTGTGACACACCTAAGGTGGGTTTCCATGGCCAAGTGGGGAATCAAACCCTGGTCTCCAGGGTCATAGTCCAATGTTCAAATCACCAAAGCATGCTGGCTCTCTTCTTTTGATACACTCAGGCCCATATCAACCAATAGATATGTACATTTTGTGCAGACTTGCAATGTTTTTCTAGAGCTCTTAAAGAAATTTGTTGGTGATCACACGGTTCACTGCTATCCCGTGCAGATGTACTTTCACATCATACCTCCATACTGGTACAAGCAAGATCCTGAGCCTGACCAAATGTGAAAAATAAAACTCTACACATGGTAAACGCTCCGTAGAAAGCAAGTCCAATGCAATAATGCAAAAATGCAATAATAATGCATTACAAAGTAAAGGCGAACCTATTATGTTTACTACCCACCCACCACTCCACTTACAGGAAAAAAAAAACTTTTGGCCACAGTCATTGAGAGGTTAAAGAATTGGGAGAAAGAAGACGAGGAAGAAAAAAAGGAATATTTCCAACTAATGTAAAAACAGTTATATATGAGTGAAGTTTTATGAACACCACCTGTTTCTACAATATAAAACCCAGTTTCATTTCCCTGTAAAATACATATTTTTACCAGAATAAATGAGAGAAACGAACATCAAAATAAACTCAGAAAATAGTAATGGAAGTTTCTCAACTTGGCTAGAAAATCTATTGCACTCTTCAACTTCCACCCAAAGTCATCCCAGCTGTCATCCAAAAACCATGTTTAGGAAGGGTGAAGCTTCAGGCTAACTCCATAAGGATGATTCCATTTTCTTTCATTTCATTCATTCAACCACTGCAGAAATTGTTTAGCTGTGATAGGGGCACCCCTTTACTTTAAGCCTAATTAGGACTGGTAGCTTTTAATGAGGCTACTGTCCACCACTAGAACTAATTTCATATTTATGAGTAATCTACATATGCACATGTAGTTGCCCCATTAAGTGAAACATGTGCACATATGCACAACATATAAGCATTCTTGAGGTGTTGTTGTTGTTCTTGTTGTTGTGTGCCTCCAAGTAATTTCTGACTTATGGCAACCCTAAAGCAAACCTATCAGAGAGTTTTCTGGGGCTGAGAGTGTACAATGTACTCAAAGTCATCTAGTGAGTTTCTGTGGCCAAATGGGTAATTGAACCCTGGTTTCCACAGTTGTAATCCAAAGCTCAAGCCATTATACCACACTGGCTCTCATTCTTGAGGTAAAAGTACCAAAAAGAAAAAAAATCAATTTAATTTTGCATGAGTCCAAGAACTCAACCAAAGCAATAAAAAGTTCTCCAAGCACAATAAAAGCAATGAAGTCAAAATATTTCAGATTATCAGTTAAACAATAAACTAAAAATGAATACAAATGTTGAAAAGCACAAGACACAATGGCCAAATGGTCCTCCTTATGTAATGGGAGAAAATGTACTGAGATATTTTAATATTATACACAGCACTATATAAAATAACAACAACAGACTGCCGATACCATCAAATGACCCAGTAATAGCTACTGTAAACACTAAAACCAAATCATTAGCTGAAGGTGCCAAGAGAATTAGACAGGTTTACTCCTTCTGTCAAACGTTTAGATTTTAATATAAAACTTATAAATGAATTTTAGCTACACACAACAAGAGTTTCTAAAGCTTCCAAACAAAGTCTGATACAGTTACACTCACTGGACTTAACCCGAAGGAACTTATTGATATTTAGCTCAGTATAAATCTCCTCAACAGTAGCTATGTAGATAGGAAAGAAAGTTTTCACCTGCTGCACCATAGTTGTAGAATGACTCCCCAGGCTTCACAGTTTGGCCATCCCCGCTTATTACCCTCAAAATGTGCTGTACTACAGCCAATATTGCCCTCTGGGTGGGGTACAAGTTCTAGTTCAACTCATTTTGAGGACACAAGTTGGGAGAGGCTACCATATTTAGCCTTCTATCACACTTTTAAGACCATCCCCTTTCATACAGCATTTGGCAGGAAACAGAGACTATGATGAATTACACCTCCTACCTCTTTTCTCTGCATGTTGTAGTTAACGCTTCTTGTATTTTATTTTGATTTCTCATATCGTCTTATTTTATTAGCTACCTAGGGACATTCAAAATACACAGGCAGGATAAATATATCAACTTACAAACACACTACCACCAACACCACTCACTTTATTCGTTATTATCCTGCCTCCCTTATTCTCCTGAATCAGAATTCAAAGTGGTTAAACCAGATGCAGTATAGATCAAAACATACAAAGATTATCATTAAGATATAGTTAAATTGTCAACATTTAAAATGATTAAAATATACAATATTTTTTAAATTAAAAAATTAAAAGTTAAAAATTGAAAAACAGTACAGCACTGTGTCAAACACCTTTCTATAGAAATAATTAGATCCTCAAAGCGAGACACAATTTTTAAAAAGGCCTTCCGTTCCAACAGAATGACAGCAAGGAGGGGGCTGATCTAGCTGTCCAGTTTCATAGCCAAAGAGCAGCCATTCAGGCCCTTTTCACACGCCACTCCTATTGCAAAATGGCCTTGGGAGCATCGCATGATTGAGAGGACCATTCCACATGACGTCCTTGCAATCGCATGACGCTCCTGAAGCCATTAGGTGGCAATTGTGGATTATATCATTTTTGGCTCATTGCCGAAAATTACGCACAATCATGCATCCTTCCTGTGCCCCACACACACTTATCATCTGTGTGGAGGCTCCGGACGTGTGGCCATCGCGCTTCCTCCCCCAGCACAGCCTGTGGCCTGTGGCTGCGCTGCAGAAGGAAGGGGCGGAGTGCTCATGCTTCCTTCCGGCCACCACGTAGCTGGTACAGAGGTGAAGCGGAGGGGATGTGAGTGCCTCCCAGAGGAGGCTTTTCGCGCGACTCCAGTGGCACCAGGTAAGGTGTGAAAATTATGTCCCCTCCACCCCAGCTATGCTTGTAAAGGTGGTGGGACCAAAAAAAAGGGCACCTTCTGAAAATCTCAGGGCCTGGACAATTTATGTTAAATTTAACTAAGGTAAATGAGAGTCAGTGTGGTGTAGTAATCTGAGGCCCTTTTCACATGCAGTTTCTGTTGCGAGAGGGCCCCTTGAGCATCGCGTGAATGGGAGTGTCAGTCCGTGCGACGCACTCCCATTCACGCAACGCTCACGAGCCTAAAGCAGGATGCGCGCGCATTTTATTATTTTCGGCTGGGAGCCGAAAATACTACGTGGTCGCGCAGTGCTCCCAGGGCCCTCACGCACTTACCTGTCGTGCGGTGCGTCAGATGAGCGGGCCAGTCGCGCTTCCTCCCCCAGCGCAGCCTACAGCTCCCAGGCTGCGCTGCGGAAGGAAGGGGCGGGGCGCTAGCATGACAGTCACGCAACCAGGAAGCCAACTGCGGGAGAACGGAGGAGCGATGCGAGTGCTTCACGCAAGAGGCTGCTTGCGCGAATGGCACCCTCCACCTCCATGAGCAGGTAACGTGCGGAAAGGGCCTGAGTGTTGAACTATGCTTCTGGAGACCAAGGTTTGACTCCCCGAGGCCATGGAAACCCATTGGGTGACCTTGGGCACGTCACACGCTCTCAGCTCCAGAAAACTTAATTACAGTTTCACCTTAGGGTTGCCATAAGCTGGAAATGATTTGAAGGCACACAGCAACAACAAATGAAAATGTCCTTGACAAATACTTCTCTCACTGCTTGATGATTGCTTCAACCTTCCTCTAAGCAAAACATTAAAAAATGAGAGGGTCAACAATCTCACCTATGTAAAACGTCTATCTTCTATTCATGTGAAAATATTCCTTGGATGACAGTTCTGCCTATATCATCCAACTAAATCCATCGCCTAAGTATACAGGTGTTCCATATGTAACCAACAAAACTTCTGAACCATTGGTGAGAAAGTCAGCACAACCAATATTTTTTTTTAAAAAAAGCAGAAAAGTCCATATCCACATTCATGCCTCTCTCACTCCTTCTCAGAAGTCTGTTGGTAGGAAAAGTAAGGGAGAAACAATATTTTAGAAAATAACTGAATACAACAGCTTTAAAAAGGCATTCAGACAATCCTTATAAAAGATATTCTGCTTATTTTTGTATAAAACAGTGCCCTCTACTGCACAAAGAAAGAAGAGCAATGCTAACAATGGCTTTAATATTAAATACTAATATTTCTTTTAATGCATTGGCACTAGACATTGTTTTCCTTTAGCAATTTAGACTAAAGAAAATGTGTAACACATACTTCAAAGGCAAGCATTACAATCTTTTCTCCCACTTTGTTTATTCCTTCTTGTCATAACTACTGTTTACTGATTTTAAAAAAATACTTAAGAATTTCCTAATATACTGTCAAGAGACTGGAATAAAAATTCTATTATTTAGCCAAAAGTCTGGACAAGCCATTCATCTGCCAGTGAGGCTGTTCTTGTGTTAAATACCCAGCAGAGCTGTGATAAAAGTCTGCTCACATGACAGACACCCTTTATTGCTCAAAGGAGGTGCATGAATAAATCTGTTCACGCTGTCCTAAACAATCTCCTTCTAAACACAGATGTTGAGCCATCCTGAACTTACTAGGAACTGAGATGCAAATATAAGTTAGTACCAAATAAAACCTGAGCCTGCCTATTTTAGAAATGCAACACTTTAAACTGCATAAATCATTACAGATTTGTTTTGTTTTTGTTTCAGACCTGAAAAGAGTGAAAGGCAGACAGAAGGAACAAAGAATGTGAAGAGGATTTATTGATTGTCAGACAGATCCAGGGAGGTCTGCTAACACTGGAACACAAATATTTAATCTGATTCTGAAATCTTATCTGCCGCCTTTAAGAAGATTAACATATATTCTCTTGCTGCCGACTATGAATTCTGATTGCTTAATGAAGTGGAAAGGTTTTTGAAGATAGAGGACCTGTGTGTCCTGCAAGATGCAATGTTACTTGGAAGCAATTGGGATAACACAGAGACAAAGGGGCAAGCGGGATGAACAAAAGCTGTGGAACAATACACGGATTCTATCCTCATAAACATTTAGGGCTGTACTTGCTCAGAAACTAATGTTTTCTAACTGAGTACTGCATAAAGTGCTACAAAGTAGTTAAAGAAGGCACAGACCTGTGTGTGTGTGTGTGTGTGTGTGTGTGTAAAAGATGGTACATTTCTTATATTCTCAGACTTAATATTTCTTATATTCTCAGACATTAACAACAACAACAAAAGAGATCTAGGTGAAACACAAGAAAATAAAGACAGAAGCTCAGAATATGCTAAGCAATTCTATTTGTGAATGCATGAGACATTTTAGTAAGTACCTCAAAAGGGTGGCGGGGGACGGTGAGAGAACAGAAGAAGGCACACATCCCTGTCTACCTCCTCCATGCAGAAGCTGAGGCCAGAAAATCCATTAATTCACAAAAAACACAAGACATGCCCTGGCTCTCCACAGCATCCCTGACATCGCCAAAAGGGCTTTGTCTAGACTAGGATTTAAGAGTTACATTAGCTTATCCAAGCATCTAACTCAATCAGTGGAAGTATGGTGAAGTATGTATACGTTTATTCTGTACATTAGGACTTTTTAAACAGGGGCTCTCACAATCCACCAAAATTAGCATACTGACATTTACAGTCAGATTACTCCCAAAACATCAAGAAGAGCAACTGCCCAGAGCTTGGAAATGCTCTCTCTTTCCCCCTTTTTAGACTACAGCCCCCAGAAACTGGCCATACTGACAAGAGGATTCTGGGACTTGAAGTTCAAAAACCTAAGTCTCCAAGCTCTGGTTCCATGCAGACTTGCAACTATCATTCAAGAATCTGGTGAAAAGGATACCTCAAACTAGAGCTGAGCCCCAGCCATAATGCTGCTAAAGCAGGAGTCATAGGCCATTTCCTCATTACACTGTTATAGTGCTATTATTCCACTTTCAACATTCTGTGGAATTCTGAGTTTTGTAGTCTACTGAGCCAAAGAGTTCTCTCGCTGAAAATTCTAAATGCCTCTCCCTAGACTGCAACTCCCATAGGATGTTAAAAGTAGAATAATAGCGCTATAACAGTGTAATGTTATACATTACAGAATTTTCATTCCTGTCCCATGTGAATCAGCTGTGCTTTGGAAGATGTTTATACAGTTCGCAGGGTATAAGGTGTAGAAGGGTAGGAGACTATAACAGTCCATTCATGAGAGATCTTTAGGATCAGTCTTAGAATAGTCCAAAAATTGCTGTGCTTGCACTGAAGGCTTCAAATGGCAATTGGGATACAACTGTGTGCAAACAGATGCCAACACGACTGGGCCAACTTGATCTCTGAGCTGTGCTATGGATTAATTACCAACAGTTTTGAAGGCTTGTGGTCCTCTTGCTTGAAATAACACCCAGCTATATTTTTACAGACATTCTTGTATTTTAAAAATGTTAACAAATTCACTTCACAGATCTGTTGAAAAATATCTTTGTCATGTTTTGCTAACCTGGGTTTTCACTCTGCTTTAGTCTAATTACAAGTAACAATACTGGCCCTTTTTCAAGGTTTAATACATTTTTAAAACATTCTCTTTAAACTACATCCTGAATTACGACACATTCTTTAAAATCCCTTTTGGGGCTCTGTGCTGGGAACCAGAACTGCCACCAACTTGCAGGAAGCACTTTTAAATTATTTTGATAAGCATAAGTTCCAGTTCCAGTGGTGACACGCTAGTGCAGAGCTGATGAAAGCTACAAACAACACATGATCAAGCTTGGCAGAAAACTTGACCACAATTTTAATTAGTTACAGCTATATAGGTTGGCCTGGCATGAGGTATAGATGCTAATAACCAGAAACCTAAAGACTCTGCCCATTCAAAGCAAATTGTTCTCCTGACCCAAAGCAGGGGATGGCAGCTGGGAAGCTCCTTGAGAACATAGCCACTGTGTGGCTCTCTGCTATCCGGGGATGAAGCAAGTCCCACCCTCAAGCTGAGTGTTACCTTCTAATCTATGCTTCTACCACCAAAGTTCCTTTAAGGCCAAATTTCCTCCAAGATGGATCTTGCCCCATGTCATATCACCCAAAGCTGTGACAGAATAAAGAGGGGAAGATTCCAAAATCATAAAATCATGCAGCAAAAAGGAGGAAATAATTGCAGGTAATGACATTATATGAAAGAACACCTATTTAAACACATACAGGAGGCAGCACTGTAGCTGAAACGAGTTTATTGGTTACAGCTATTAGAAATTTAGTGCAAAACAGGGCATGGATACAAGCACTGGACAACGTGCCTGCTGCTCAGTGACACATACACACCCTGCCTTCCAGCTGGGAGAAGGCCATGGGATTTTAGTAATTGGAATCCATACAGTCAGAAGTCACTTTATGATTCCTGTTGCCACCTGGGTTAATGCAGTGATCACAGGCCCCCTGAGCTGGGCCAGACCCAAATATTTCAGTCCCCTGGATCTTTCAAGCAGATTCCTCCAACAGGGAATAAGGCACTCAATTTCCCACAGAATGGATCTGTCCAGTGCCCAAACTGTCACCCCAAGTATAGTGACAAGCATAAAGCCTCCATATAGCAAAAACAGTAATCCAGGACAGAACATGACTCACATCAGCACACGCACACTCAAGTTGAAGGAGCTGTAACTGTGGGATCTCGTGCAGGTAGAGAAGCTTGCTGAACGAAATCTGGCTGGAGCCACAAGCAGGCAGTACTTATATAGTTCCCAGTTGGATTAGAGTGAAGACTTTCTCTTCCAGCATCTGCACTGCAGTGTCCTATCTCCAGTCAGTCAGCTAGCCCCCAGGCGGGTGTCTTTGCTGTTGTTTGCAAGAAGCCTATGTCTGCTGCAGGACTCCCTAGGATAAAGCAGCACTAGGAGCAGAAAATAGTGGACACCTTCAGCTCTTCCCTCCCATAGCCAGCAAACAGGAGCTCCTTGTAAGATGGTAGCCCATGCTTGTGTGTGTGGAACGTTTGACTGCCTAAGTATGTAATTTGCCAGGCTTTGTGTATATAAATGCCTGCTTTTGTCCCTGGCTTGTCTTTATTATCCCTTCTTCAACATCCTGTTAGTTCCACTGACATCCCATCATCCTGGGCTCCATTCACTTGCACCCCCAGCAATCACCAAGGGCACAACAGCCTTTGTGGACTTGTTCTGATGCTCCATTTCTGAGTTTTTATTTTTTTTTAAAAAAAAATGTAAGCAAAGCTGATGAAAGGACCAAAACACAAGTCTCTGTCACACTCGAAAGGTCAGACAGAGGCTGATAGAATGACTTTGACCAGGACCATGACAAAATTTAAGCATCAGACAGGTGTCACTGGAAAACTGACCACATTCACAAAGTTGATCTGCATTTGGTTCATTCTTCTATTACAGTCCCCCCAAACTTGATTACTCCCCTCATTTTCAACAACAACCCTCAACAGCATGGCCTCTACTCAAGGACAATAGGTTCTGTAGTAAAACAGCTAGAGCAAGATCAAAGAATCCATGGCCCACCACAGGCTCTACTATGGAACTGTGGCCCCTTCCCGCTACATATAGGTTTTCCAAAATATTCCATTGTTAACTAACCCTATTTTTAAATGTGATCTTCCCTGAAAAAACAGAAAGAAGTAAACTAAAGTTATTAAAAATAAAGACTGACTCAGCTGCTATATCATTTGATTTAAAAAGATCTGAGGACAAAGCTGTGGTAAGATTTGAGTGGTGAGCAGGGAACAGAAGATAAATGCTACGGGTGCAAAGGGAAGGAGGGTGAGAATACAATTAGGGTAAAGGCCTTGCCAACAGAAAGAAAAAGACCTGAAGAAAATGAACTTTTAAGTGAAAGGAGTTTACCTTAAATAGCTGTAATAACAATACCAATTTTTTATAACTGTTCTGAAAAAATCTGAGGAGGTGGTGAATATATCTTACAATAGGACATAACAAGTAGGATGGTGATATGATTCATACAATACACTTGGAAGTTCCACGGCCTTTTGTTTACTCTTTTAATAGTTATATAACCATAGAATAAAAGATGATAATTCACTTGCAGTGCCCACAGATGCCCTTTGTAAGTACAGATTTTGTCATGAAAATCTAGCATTCTGAGAATCAGAACTCTCATTTCTAAAGCGAAGATTCAGGGGAGGAGGGAGGCACTGAATATATTGTTGGCTGTGTGTGCCAACAACACAAAAAACAAACTGAAGAGAACAGGTCAGGGAACAGGATTTCATGCTAAACAGCTTTCAGCGCTACAATGTCTGTTACCAAGACGAAGCAGAAAGACATTCCCACAATACATTAAAGACTAACTACATAGCTTGCTGTCCTTTCCATCTGAGTGTTCCTGCCTACCCTGCATCTAAACTTCCATAGTCCTGGGCCATTTCAGCTCTACACGGTTATAGTGCTATTATTCTACTTTCAACATCCTATGGAATCCTGGGGTTTGCAGTTAAGGGAGGGTTTCCCTTCTTTGTATGTGCTTAAACCATAATGGTAAACAGAAGAAACTAATCCCTGGCTGTAGCCTTTCATGATCAGGAAGGGAGAGTTGAGTGCCAGAGTTGAGAATAAGCAGCACCTAAACTATACTCTGACTGTACCTGTGACCATTCCACATCACACCATTATAGCACTATGATTCCATTTTAACTGCATCCTACAGAAACAGGGTTTGTAGTCTAGTGAGATACTAGAGCTATCTGCTGAAAATTCTAAATACTCTTCCCTAAACTGCAAATCCTAGGATTCCATATGATGAAACCACGGCAGTTAAAGTGGAATCATCACACTATAGATGTATAACATGAAGGAGCTATTAGTTATGGCATATTTAGCCCTCAATTGTTTGATTGGCTACAGTCTAAGATCAGCCCTCCAAAAAAAGGCAGCAACATGAAGTCTCCACTACAAGCTGGAACTGTGCCATCGTCTTTTCCATCACACTTTACCTAGGTCCCAAGTCTGAAAAAGCTACTTTTTTGAAATGCATTTCCAAGAATCCTCCAACCACTGTTGCAAAGGAGCTATGCTGTATAACTGTAGATATAGAATTTTATGTCTTTATATTTTTCTCAATATGACCAAGGCCAGAGAGCTGGGTAGTGATATTGGTGGTCTTGTGATGTATAGTCCAAAAAAGAGAGTAATTTTGCCTTAAGCTGTGTGTGTTTCAGATGCTCTTTAATCCAGACTCCTTCCCTCCTCAGGAACCAGATGAATTCTCTCAATACACATGAAGTCTGCCCCTAAATCTGAATGGCCATGTGGACACCAATACGAATCCCTAACCCTAATATAAAACCAGCTACTTTGGGCTATACGTGTTGTTTTCCACTCCTTGAATCTCAATCAACTCAGTAAATTCAATTGCCATGATCAAACCTCCACAGTAATCTTAACCTTCATTTTTCCTTCTCAACATCTTGTCTGCTGATTTGATCTCAGTGCTACTACTCTAATTCCTAATCCTATATTCAACTCTGAACATGTCTTGGCTAAGGACTGAGATATATATATAAAGATATACCACTGTATACTTATATTTTGCTGTAGTTCCATCCCTCATCTCAGACCACAGTATGGTTTTGGTCCTCAACTATAAATGCCTTGGAAAATTCTCAGAAAATTAATTAGTTGGTAGGAGTATATAAAATACTACTCTGCTCATATTTCAGCTTTCACTAGTAACCACTTGACCCCAGAGAATCTAAGAAGACAAACGACAAAAGGAAACCACTATACAAACTTGAAACTAAAACAGACAGGAGAGGGAAAGAAAGGATATAATATATGCCAAAAAGAAAACATGGCCCAAACAAAAGCTTTAAATCCCGCCAGTAAAGAATGTTTTTCTAAGTGGCTTTTACAATACTTTAGTTCAGCAATGTTTACACAGGAAAGTTCTTGGAAAGGGGAAGCTCTCAAGTATCATTAGACTGACAAAATTATACCTTGCTAGCTTATTGCTGCAACCCATTTTTTCCAGAGTTCTTGCCAATTTGTGGCTTTTAAGACTTCAGTGCATCTTGTGTGATTCCATACTGTATTAAAATATGCACTTTGGACAGAAATATCTGAACTCTTAACTAAACAATGGAAAAGAGAGAGATGAACAAAGACTGAGTTTCAGGGACAAGCCTTACAGAAAAGCTGGATGGTCCATTAATGAACGAGTCGGTGAACCTGATGCCCCAGCACTTCTATCCTAACTGGCTTTTAGTGCAGATTCAAGTTCTATTAAATAATTGCCATTTCCGCACTACACTCTTATAGCATGGTTATTCCACTTTCAGCCGGCCCCTCCCCAAACTGCAAACCCCAGGATTCCGCAGGATGTTGAAAGTGGAATAACCACACTACAAGAGTGTAGTGTGAAAATGGCCAATGTCTAATTTCAAGGAAGCAATGCTGAAGTCCATTAAATGTGTTTTTGATTTCATTAACACTACATATATATAAAATATATAATATAGTGGAAGTTGGAGAGAAGGAGGGTGTGCCTCCCCAGTGGCTGCACCCAGGTTGTGGAACTGATTTCCAAGGAAGACTAAGTTGTTGTCCTTCCATCAGCAAGCAAATTCTTTTTTATCCTGGAGTGCCTGTAGCACCTGATTGGCTGTTCAGAAAGGGCTGTTCATGGGTAGGTGTTACATTTTAAAAAAAGAGAATGTTTTAAAATGGATTTTTAAAATCTGTTCTAACAGATTTTAACTTGAAACCATTTCTTTGAATGGTCTTTGAAACCATTTGTTTGTTTGTTTGTTTGTTTGTACTTGCTTCTCCTCTTGTTGTGATCACATTGAAGTATCAGTTGTGGGAGAAAGACACGATAGAAACTGAGTAAATGAAATTTCATTCTTTGCTCACAAGTCAGCAAATGGGAACAGGCTTAGTAGAAATGCAAATCTGTAGGGATTCTGCACAAGCAAACTCACATGAATTCAAGCATGCTTTTGGCCACTAACTAAGAAAGGAGCTTTTAATGGATTTGTGTTTTATCTTTTAAGTGTGTTTTTTTTTAAAAATGTGTTTAAATTAAATTAATATTCTATTCCACTCTTTTCTGGCCTTCTCTATTTTGCTTTGATCAGATCTCATCCGGAATAATGTGTCCAGTTCTGGACACCGTAGTTCAAGAATGATATCAACAAGCTGGAATTACTCCAGAGAAGAGCTCCCAAGATGATTAAAGGTCTAGAAATCAAACCTTATGAGGAATTATTCAGTGAGCTGAGTATGTTTCACTTGGAGAAGAAATGACTGAGAGGTGACCTAATAGCCATCTCTATATATCTAAAGGGATGTCACATAGAAGATGGAATCAGTTTGTTTTCTGCCACTGTGGAGACCAGAACATGAACCAATGTATTTAAGTTACAAGAAAAGAGATTCCATCTAAACTTCATGAAGAACGTTTTTACTGTAAGAGCTGTTCAACAGAATGGATTGTTTCATAGGGCAGTAAGCTCTCTTCCTTTGGTGGTCTTTAAACAGAGGTTGGATGGGCATCATTCAAGATAGCTGTAGTTGTGGATTTCTGCAAGTGGGTTAGATTAAACAAATGGGCCTTGTGGTCCTTTCCATATCTATGCTTGTGACAGAGCCTGGGAGTGCAGCTAGTACGGAAACCGTAGTGACAGGTCATAGAACCAGAGTGGCTGTGAAACCCAGCCTTAGTAAGAAGGAGGGGCTGTGGATGAGACAGCAGAGGGCATACAAACAGGGAGGATGAATTGCATCCTTTAGTGACATTCTTAGAGAGACTTTTAAGTCAGAACCTCAATCAACCAAGAAGGATTGCCTGGAAAAAGAGGGTTGTCTTCTCAGTGGCCTAGTGAGAGGCAGGGAAGAAACCAAACCACTTCTGAGTGGGTCAGAAAGTGGGATCCCAAGTTGGGGAATTACACCTTTACACTAAGGGGAGCCAAAGGTGTGTCTGTGTGTAAAAGTTCTCTTCTTGAATGCTGTGGTGATCTGAACAAACTGGATAGACATCTTTAGGGGAGCGTTATTTTGTTTGAATATACTTGTAACACCCAATAGCTTTTCCCTGTGTGTTATTTTAATAAAGATTACATTCTATTTTTATAATTTATGCCTCAGCATAGTATTTTCTTCAGTTTTACTTTTATAAGAACACGCTACCACAGGTTATCAGTTCTTTTTGAATAACCATTGAGAAGCTTTGCCCTTCTGTACCCGTTTTAATCTTTTTTTATAAGCTGACCTGAGTCCTAGTCCTAAGAGAAAAGCAGGATAAAAATAAAATAAAAGATTGTTTATTTATTTGTATTTAATTGATATTCTACCCTTCTTCCAGCACAGGGCACAAGATGACTTATAACCAGTTAAGACAAGATACAGCTAAAAATTATTAGTACAAAAGTTAAAATAATAAACAGTTCTATTAAAATTATAAATTTAAAAAGGCACACAGCATTAAAAAACTCTTCTGCCACATTGAGAGCCAAATAAAAAAGCCTTTGTCAGCAGAAGGAGAAAAAGAGAAGCTCAGCCACATATCCTGCAGGAGGCAGTTCCAAAACCTGACAGCTGCCGTCAAGAAGACTCTCTCCCCTGTCCTTACCTGATGTACCTGTGATGATGTGGCACCAAGAGAAAGCCCTGCCTTGAAGGTCTTAAAACTTGAGCAGACTCCTGCAGGCTGCAATCTTGTATGGATCAGAACAGCGTAGTAGATCAGCACACAGACCTACGCTAGACTGAGACATTTGTTACCTCCAACTTATTGAACAGCCTCTGAAGCTGCTTGCAAGCCATTCCCTGCTTCCTGGCAGGCAGGCAGACTGCAGAAGAATCTGGCTACCTGACTAATTTCAGATGTGAAATTATTATAGCAGCACTGACACCTCTGGAGGACCCTAGTGGATCTCAGCACTGATGCTGTCATTTTGCATTTTGCATGTGGAAAACACTTCTGCAATCCTGCCTGGCCGTGCAAGCATCTTCAAAGGCTGTTCAGTAACAATGGGGCTGGGTGCTTCAGAGGAAGAAACAGAATATCA